>VWYP01027883.1:0-79609 GCA_013400435.1 Pycnonotus jocosus | reverse complement strand
CAAGGTCTTTTCTTTGTACAAACAAAATGTAAGAAATTATGCAAAAAATAAGGGCAAGGTTAGGACTTTAAAGCAAAGAACAAATGGTGATACAGGAGGAGAAAAAGTGCAACAAACTCAGAAAAAGGGAACAAGTGATGGTCTTTGGGTGACCCAGAGGACAATTTCTCTTTTTAAGGTGGTAAAAACATTCTAAATACCCCACTCAGTCATGATGACATGTATACGCAAATAAAAAATTTTTAAAAATGAAAACAAAATAAATAAGTTTTCAGCTTCTTATATGTCTAAAGCTATTCTGAAATTCAGAACAAGACCAACATTGGGTTTCCCTCTTAGTAGATAAGGCATTTCTCTACAGCATAGGACACAACAGTAGATGGTAGGATGCAGCTCACTGCTATGGCAGGCATAAATGCATCTTGTTTGGAGGAAAAAAATGCCTTTCTTTACATAAGTTGAAAATCTAAACCTGTAAGTGTGCCTGCTACACATTATTAAAAAAGGTAAGAATGAAATACATTCAAAAAATCCAATTTACTTTTTAAAAAGAGTTAGAGCAATGCAAAACTGACAATTGCTTATGCTTCTAGACACTGGGCGATAAAGTTTTAAGACCCCCATCTGTCATTGCACCTGAGTGCCCTTTGCAGTATGTGTGCACAAGTGCTGAAGGCTGAATTCAGCACTAACATAAGTGGGGGCACCTGCAATGGATCTGTTTATCCCATGCCAGTGGCAAACTAAGCCCGCAGCGTTCAAAAGGAAAGGTTTGATAAAACACAACAGAATCTGCTGATATGAGTCCCTTGAAAATTATTTAATGACTGGAAATCTTTGAGGGAACAGAACAGATGAAGTTCCTCAGTGGCTTTTTACAGTAGCCACTCCACTAATGAACATCTGGAGTTCTTGCTGCTCTCTCAGTTTTTATTCAGTCTAATCCGTACTGCATTAGACCTTTATGTGTTCATGATAAACTGGCAGCAAAGACTGCCTTAAACAGAAAGAGAGGATGAAGACAATTTTTCCATTAACAATATATTTCCCTTTGGAGTCAGAGGTACATTATTGGTTTGCTCCAAAGCAGAACATAAACTGCCTCCTATTTGTGAAGCATTATTGTTATAGCTTCTACCTGGAGATGTTTCTTGAGCAAAAGCCTCAAGTCTATTCCTTCTCACAAATCAAACTAAGATACCACATACAAGCACAGGTCCACCATAAGCTCCACTGGAAGAATTAATTCACGCCAATTACTTGTTTAAAGTGTGTGATTCTCACTGCTTTTTGAATCAGCTGCTCCTGAAAGCAGCACTGCTTCAGTGCAGCCCTTCTGCAAGGGCTGAGGTGTGAGGCAGCAGTCACTTGGCTCTGTACACTACTCTCTGCTGGGAGAAGGTGGTGCTCACAGTCCACACTCCAAGCTGCTCACAGTGTCTGAAACATAGTGTTTTCACAGGTACAGTCCCATGGAAATCAAACACGAGACTGTTTCTTGTTCTGTCAGAGCTCCAACTTTGAACATTTCCATTCTATTTATTTATTAATGGCATCTTGCAAACGTGGCCTGATTCCTAGGGAATTCCTCCAAAATTTTACAAGAACACCTAGAAATTTTTTCCAAAAACGTGTTCCAGTTCCCTGCTGCCAGACCCCAAAGTGTATCACGGAGAGCAGAGTCCTTCTCCCGCATTTCTTTATTAGCAACTCACCCACTGCAATCTGGTAACACTCACTCCTTTCTGAATCATTGTTTATGCTCTTCCCTTTCAGTAACTATTCTATAAATAAAAATCCATTCAAATGCTCATTAATAGGGAAATACAAGGCTTGTAAACTTAGTGATACTATGCTGAAGATTATATTTGCAAGAATGTTCCTGAAAACATCTATGTGCTACATTCAGCCAAGCCTGTTAAAGCTCTCCCTCCTCATTGTTTTTCCTCTGCTTTTAATGCATTGGTATTCCTTCCAAAACTGTACTCTTAAATGACTTCTCACCTCATTCAATTGTTCAAGCATTTCCCTTTTCAGCCTCCTCTTCGTGAGTTTCTCCACAGATTTTAAACCTGTCCTTTGAAGGTTTTTCACCACCAGGATATCTGTTTGTTTCAGTCTGGCCCATCCCATTCCTCTGACATTGCAGGTGAAGCTCCCAGACTGATATTAGTGGCACTGACTGTCACAGACCTGTGCTCTGGTCCCAGTCCCAAGAGCCCCCAGGCTTTGATGTTTCATTACAGATTTCTCTATAGTTTTCAGTAATCAGCCTTTTTTTTGAGTTTCAACAAGTGCCTAAGACAAGTGTCCTTACAAACTTTCCAAACTTACTTTTCCCATGCTTTTTGTTTATTATTTGGCAGGCTAGAAATGTTATGAGTCCTCTACTCTGAAGCACAGAGGCAGAAAAACTTTCTCTGCATGGGGTAATGCTGTGCTGGGCTCCAGCTCAGAGCCTTAGCTCTGACAGTAAGAAAGAGAGCGCATTAGTAGTGTATCTCTCTGCTCCTGCCTTTCTTTTTGGCAAGAACTGCTTCTCTGAGCCAGCAGGTGTTTAATGTTATTAAATTTATGGGTAGTGAAAGCTGTTGAATTTTAAAACATCTGGGTAACATAAATTATCAGAACTTTTTTCTTTTCAGTATATGGCTGAAAAATGGTTTGAGATCTGCAGAAAAGCATTAGCAGCATTAACAAAACTGTGTTTATTTTTGAATATTTGACCATTTGACTCTGGCTTCCCACAAGGACCCTCATACTCACAGTTACAGTACCCATAGATTGTGAGCTTGGAAACAGCAGGTAAATCTCATTAAAATTCAATTTTTGGTGTGTTCCATATGGATCACGTAATGTGCCAGAAAATGTCAAAAGCCATGGCTGTTTCTCACATGGTGGGCAATCTCCTGGATCTCCTTCTTCGGGGTTTGACCCACATTCTTCTTCCTCATATAGATCTGGCTGTTCTTAGCCATAGCACTGTTTTCCCAGAGTCTGGTATCACTGAGCATGGGATGCACTCAGGTTGTGATCAGAGAGGCAATTTGACAATTTCTATTGGAGCAGTTCCAAGTATTGCTGCCTGAGCTGCTCCCACAAGGCTGAGCACATGCTCCACACAGTGTAGGAGACAACAAATTTGCATCTGTGTGGGCAAGAGAGATATGCCAAAAAAGCAGAACAAGACATGAAACATGAGGTCAATGCCCATTAGAAACATAATTCTGATAGTGTTTATTTTCTTCTTTATGATATTTTCTGTCACCTATTTCCTCTGTCACCCATATTTTCACTATTATTCTTCTCCCCTCCATCAAGGCTCCCTAGAGCTCAAAACTGAGCAGCTCTATGAGGAATTTCAAGCCCATAAATTTAATAAACAGAAGAAATACTGCAGTGGATTTTTAACAGTCATAATCATCAATGCATGAGAAATAGAATCCAAGGAAATAAAATGTATCCCATAAATATTTTTTTTCTTTAACAGCAGTTATTTTAAGCTTTGTTACACCAATGTGGTTTGTATAAACTAAGAATGTATGTTTCCAACATGGGTGTTTTGTGTCTGGCCTACATTTGGAGTAACACAGGAGACAAGAGAAGAGGAAAGACATAAATACTCTTTAGCACTACATAATGTGCATTTTCATTAAAAGTACATAGCATATGCACAACTAAATATTTTCTCTGATATGATTGTCAGATGGAACAGTGACCTATTTCTAAGCACTCCTGATTCAGGGGAAGATGAGATACAAATAAAATTTGATGTCTGGCCTCCAGCTTTAAAGAAAGCTGTGTCTGTTTAGGAAAAAATAGTACATTTGAGTTAATATTACAAATTCTGAACAGTGAGTGAGCTGAAATACTGGTTAGGGACATTATCTCCTGACTAGCCTCTTACACCTCTGATTTCTTTCCTCCACAACAGAGCAAAAAAATTACTACAATAGAATAATAATGAAAATAATAAGCCTGGAAATTTCCAGGTCACCTTGATTTGCTCATGCTGGTCATTAACCAACCTGAGTGTTTCCCTCACACAGTTTTGCAGATCTCAGCCCAACACTTTCCCCACATGACCATGCTTTCCTCAGTGGGACAGCCTTTCCTCCCTGCCCTGCTACAGCTGTGGAACATCTGGGTGGGAAGATCCTTTGCCCTCAGGACTTCCAACAACACAGTGTCCTTATGGATTCCAATGGTGCACAGGGAGTATGATTTGGCTCTCTACATTTCCTGTTGTGAAATTTTGACCTACTCTGATTAATGTTTGTTTTTATATGACTAACAAATTATTGGAAGTTCTTTTCCTCCTACCCTCACCTTCTCTGGGTACCATGTATACAGACACACACATATATATACATAGGCATTATTAGACATATTATTTCAAACCATTAAAACACATGTTTTATAATAAAAAATTTCCTCCTCTTTTCTCAAAACCTGCGGAAATTCTGAAGGTTCAGTTTCGTCCACCATCAAAATCCCCAATTATGAAAATTTTTACTTTTCCAATTTAAACTGACTTTTTAACCAAAAGCAAAACAAACATAGGCAGTTTCTGTTGGCACACGTTCTTAACTTTTTTCAGCATTTTTTTTACCAGCCATTCCCTTAAGCTACATTTCAAAACCACAGCTTATTTTTTCTCCTGTATAAAGGAAAACGTTCTTTATGTCATTTTCACGACTACACAGGAAATCTATCATCATTTTTACTAACCAACTACTTCCCTTCACTCATCCCCAGATCTATGTCTATTGTTAAATATTGTATAATATAGAATAAAATCCTACAAAATAAAGTGGTTACCTCATCTAAAAATCAGTTTTCTTTGTTAACTAGTGATTTTCCATTACTCTCGGTGCCTGAATAATATCTTTAGAGCTTAAGGCAAAGAAAGTACTTAAAGACAGCATTCTACTTATTAAATACCAAACGCTCCCAGAATATTCAGAGAACAAACCAGAACAATATTAGGCTGCATGCTATCAACTTATAGTATTTTAAAATTGTTTCCCCTCCACATCTCACAGATTGTTCCCAATACTAAAATTTGGTGGATGTTCACCATATAAAAGGGTGCTTAGTGAGGAAGGAGGTGCTAGAAACACATTATTTAAGATGTGAGACTCTGTCAAAGTGTCTAACTCTCCAAGTGCCCTGTTCAGGACACCTCAAAAAGCTGAGAGAGATACTCACTTCAGCCCTCCAAAGACACCAGCAGAATACAAGCAACTCAGAAGAGTGGCTGAGAACATAAATTTGTTCTCCAGGACTGTTTTGGTACAGCAAGATTTAGCAGTTGAGATCAAGGGTTAATCCTAAATCGGCTCTTTAATCAGAGGACAGTACAGCTGGGAAACTGAGGCACAGATGCACAGGACACTAGAATAGAAACAATTCAATATCATCACAGAGACAATTAAAGAGTAGGGAATTTAGGAATCTAATAACCCATATTGGAATTTAGCCAAGATGCTGAAACAGATGCACAAGGCTGTTGCAAGGATGTTTTGTGTATTCTTTATCATTTTAATATCTTATGTTATACCATATGGTCCCACATTTCAATCATTGCAATATAAGCCACAAAAGAGGTAAAAGAAACTGTTGACAAAACATTTATAGAGATTAAATTCCCTAAGGATCTTTTGGGTCTGGGATTTTACAAGCATTCCATTTTCAAAATGCTTCTAGACTTAAATAATCCTGGGGAAATATCCCTTTCTCCAGGGCACAGTTGGAAACACAAGACATAGTCTGTGCCCAGTGACAGAGCAAAGTCCACAGACCAAAGAAAAATAGGAAAGAAAGACATTCAAAACCACTTGAGAAGGCCTGTGGCAAGAAAAAGAACTATTCAGAGCAGGGGACATCAGGCCAGGAAAGAGCATGGCCAGGAGAAGCAGCCAGGAGAGCTACCACACAGCTGTTTCCTCCTCTACCCCCTCTCCCAGTGCTTTGTCCTTTAGCTAACTCTGACTCTGTCTGCTTTAGTAGGCTTCCTGCTCTTTGTAGATTTAAACAAATTCTTTGTTATTTGCTTATACGCTTTTGGCTGTTTGCTTTGCGAAATGCCTTTTAGTATCCCCACATTTCTGTCTCATGTTTACCTGCCATTAATTATAATCCTCTTCATAAGCTGCGATCTTCCCTTCCGGTACAGAGACACATTCAGATTTTCCAGAATTTTGCCTTTACCTATACCTATTGTTTTGCAGTCCAACTCTTTGAGTCACTCTTCTTTTTTTTTTCTTTCTTTTTTTTCTTTTCCTTTTTTTTTCCCCTCCTAGGGGTAGTCATTTATTACTCATTTTATGGGATGTTTAAGTAGCCCCCATGCTGAGCTGCAACACTTTAATTTCCTCACTTTTCACCTTAACATCTTTTTTACTAGCTTCCTCATTTTTAAGCCTCCAATTTAGTGCACAATTTAGCATCAGTATACTGGTTCTCAGTACAATTCATCCTCTGAGGACACTTCTATTATACTATTACTTAAGCACATCTGCATTAATGTCACTTTTGTGTGGCTGCATTGCAAGGCAGAGATACAGAACTCTGCTCTGTGTCACCCAGCTTGTCTACTGCTCGTGGGGCTACAGCAGCACACACTGAACAATAAATTTTCCTTGATTTTAAAGGGGTAACTGGGAGCTCTGCCCCAAAACCAACATGTCCAGATAAGCAGTTTTACACACAGTGGATTGGGAGGCTCCTAGTACAAAAAACTTGGCCATCAGCAGGTGCTGTAAGGGTGGTGGTGCTGCTGAAGTTTAGCTGTCTTGCTTGAAGGTTTTTTCAGTTTCATTTGTTCTGTTCAGTTTGCCTTTGCAGAGGTATAAATATACAAGAACTCTTAGGAAAATAAAACCTGAGCTCACTTTTTAAACTCCAAGGTAAGATAAGAAGAAAGGGGGAGTTTGGGAAAAGCTTTGCAATCACCTCTCTTATGAAGAATAAAGTCACTTAAAGAGACAGCGGGAAAGAAAAGAACATCCCACAAAAATTCAGGGATATTGGTAGTTTTTACTGAGGGTTTACCACACAATGCATGTCAACAAAATATCCCTTGACAGAAAATCCTGATAATATTTGGTGTCTTCCAGACAAAATGTTGATTTCCTCAAAACCTGAATTTGTGATGGTCATTTTCAAAGGCTTTTTAGTCATTTGTACCTCTGTGCTCTCTTTAGGGGCATGGCTTTTCTTTGTGGGATTTTATGCAATGCCTGCTATAAGATGACATTAATCTTTGTTCAAATGCCTGGACCTTATTCTAATTTTGTGTTTATAGTAATCCCCTGTTTCAATTTTATGGCTGCATCTCTTACTTTTGCTTTCAAATGTGGAGGATAAGTCACATGAGCACAAAAAAGTAAACAACAAAAATTATATTTGTTCATAGTATCACCCAGTAAACTTGGTTACTTTATTTTTTGAAGCCAAGAGCAGCTGAAAGTTCAGATATGCATTTATCACAACAATGGAAAACACAAATTGGCTTAGTTTCCTTTTCGTTTGTTATGAAGTCATTATCAAACATATTGGCTTGGAACCCTAGGGATTTGGAAGCAGTCAGATTTAGAACAGGAATAAAAATACTGGGATTTTTCAGCAATAAAAGAGTGAACTTGAAACTACAAAGAAAAAAAAAAAACAGAGTGAGAAAGCCAAAAGCAGTGATAGAACTGAGACTGATGGCTTTGTAATTGGAAATAATACAGTAAGGAAATGAACAGACTTGGGAAATGTTTTAGACTCACGAAGAACATTAAAAGTTGATTCTTTTAATTATGAAAAGGGAAAGACCAAAGCTATAAGGATTATAAATTCACATTTTCTTCAGCAGGAAAAGGGTTAAAATACAAGTGACGATGCAGGAGAAAGAAAACTGGGAAAATTACAACTTTGATCTAGCCTTTTCTTAATTCCACTACCGAACAACTCTGAGATATCTTGAAAAGCTCATTGTGTGGAGAAAACATATTTTCACTCCTGTTGGCATCTGAGATGCCATGAACTGCAGGTTGGCCACCGTAGCCAAAAGCTTTGGTGGCAGAGAAGGCACCTGGGATGGGACAATGCAGAACAGTGGGAATGGCAGTCTCTCCTGCCACCCTCCTCACCACCCACCTCACCTCCCCAGCTCACTGCCAGCACAGGAAGGTGAGCCTTCAGCCTGCCTCTGCCATCCCTCCCTGGCTGCCCCTCGCTTCCTGGGCAGTTGTTTCTTTTCCACCTGCATGTTGATGAGTGGTTTAAGCTTCTGTAAGAGGAAAAAGGTAATATTCCAGAAGACTTGTGCTGCAATATCCTTCCCTGCTCAAAATATTCAACAGGAAGCTAGAAACGTTCAGCCATTGCCAACCAATAATCTCCTTAAAAAAGACATCCTGGATCCAGTTGCTTTATGATGCTTCTGGTAATGCACATCAATAGATAGTGATAGAATTATGTTCCAAATCCTATCCAAAATGGTCCATAATCAATTTTTTTACCTCATAGGAGATTCAAAATTCAATCATCTGGAAGCCTAGGCAAGAGAAAGCTATGTTTAAACATCATCCCCTGCATGCCTGCAGAGTATAATACTTTTTAAAAGCTCATTTGACATATAGAAAAACATTTCACTATCCATAAACACAGTAGCTCTGTGTATAAAAGAGTGGGTAAATTAAACTATCTGAATGAAAAAAGAGCTGAACTGTAGGAGTAAAAATCAGCTGAGTTAAAATGAGCAAAAGTTGAAGCTCTTTGTATCAAATATAAAGTGTGAGGCAGGAAAAATATTCTTCTGAAATATTCATGTTCTGAAAACATGTTTTAAGTATATATAAAAATCCCAGTTTTTTACTTTTATCAGGTCATGACTTAGTCCCTGGATAGGCACATTTTGACCCAACAGCTCCCATTCTGGGATCAGGGCTTAGATGACCTATTTGGATCTTAGATAGAGCAGCTGCTCTGGGGAGACGCAGACTCTGCAGCATCTGTCTTCCTTAATGGAAAGCAACTTCTTATTTGTTTACCTGCAAAAGGCTGCAAGTGCCATTAAAAGAGTGTTCAGGACAGTTTCAGTGTCATGTCCTGAGACAGAAAATTTTCTTTGATGTTTTGCATTGGTTTCCATCAGGAATTTTCAACCTACTTTCATTTTCCTGTATTCCTTGCACCAAACAATAACAGTGAGAAACCTGAAACATCCCCGGTGTTACTAGAGTTGTGAAAAAAGGAGATACCCAGCTTACTGAATTATTTCCAAATGCTACTGTAGTTCTCTTTATCCCTAGTATAAAGGGGAAAAAAGTGAAACCTAATCATTAAAAGAAAACCTGTTTGGATTGTTTGAAGTGTGAAGGTCTTGTGTTTTGTAGTTAGAAATTACACTTCTTTGCATGTTTGTTAATCTGATGCAGGTTTTTCCTTTTCTATCCCTCTTGCTTTTAATTTGTTGTGCCAGTCAAAGTTAACATTAGGAAAAACAACAAATATAAACCTTGTAATTTATATGCATTCATGTTGTACACCATAATAGCTCTCATTTTGGCAAAAGTTAGCAGATTGTTCTCTGCTCTCGGGAGGAAATAGCATTCATTTTAGGTTTTAATGGAACTTTAGGGTTATAGTGACTCAAATTAAACTAAATCATCATGAATTATTTCTGAATCCCATGTTATGTGCTCTCTTTTCTTCCCTTTGTTGGTTTGTGAACATGTGAATTCCACACACAGGCAACTAAAACTTGTGCACTAAATAATACACAGCCCCTCGGTTTGAATTGGAACAACAACACATCAGACCATTCCTGAAATGACAAGAGCCCTGTCCCAGCCATAATGGCACATGAAAACTGATGTCTGGTATTGTGTAGGATAATAATGATGTTAAGGACACATAGGACTCTGTCACAACAGGAATAACTATAAGTATAAATTCTCATGCACAGGTAATTCCACCAGAACACCGCAACTGTACTGGCATTGTGTCTCATAAATAGATGAGAAACTAGAAGCAAGCACTGGCAGAAGCAAGCACAAGTAATTACTGCTATTTGGCCAAATGTAATGTAAAATTCCAAAAGCATTTTAGAATAGCTTTCCTGCAACTGAAAGAGCAAGTTGCAAGAGACATTCAAATCTGTGAATAGAAAATTTCAGATAATGTTTCTCCATTTATCTAAAACTTGTTTCAGTCTGGAATGGGAATGAACAGACAGTCAAGCCAACTGGTGTGAGAGTGCAAAAGTGCATACGCCAATATAAGTTAGTTTTAGCATAAATTTCTCTGACATTAACCATAACTGCCAAAACATAAATCTTATTTTAATGTGTTTCTCTGGAGGTTGGCATCCTTTCTAAGGTATCTTCATGAAAGATTTGTCTGTACTTGCCCCTGTGCTCCTACAGCTGAGAGATATACAGATTTGCAGTACTTTTCAATGAGGTTTGTCAGCTACTCTAATGAGACAGTAGATTAACTCTACAGCATTATGGAGAACCACAGAGCCTGATGATATGCCAGATGGCTTTAGGAACTACTTTTGATCTAGGCAATTCACAATTTCTGTATCTTTTTGATTCATTTTGTCCAGAACAAAATTGTATTGGAATTGAACCACTGAAATTGCTTTTTTCTTCTACAGCCCAACCAGTCAGAAAGATTAAATATTTTTTTGGACTGTACTTGTTTAGAAATCATAGGAGGTTCAAAGGTTCTTCAGATTTTGAAATTTTGATGCGTGCAGTGATGTGAAGTCAGTATCACTTCCATTTTAAATGCTAAACATGTATTCTAAAGTAGATCACAGGTACTTACAGCTTCAGATTTTGTCACTTGTGGTTTGCTGGCATATTTTATTCTTGGTTAGAAGCCATCTAGGATGAATAAGAAAAACGATAAATAACTTCTAGGCTATCTACACTTGACATGTTATTTTTGTTATACATAATTAGCTATGGAAAAACAATCGAAGAGCAAAATACACGTAACCAGCAAGTTATTTATAGCTGTGGCTTTTCAGCCACTTGGTATCAACTATGTGATGAACCACACAGGAATAAGGAGAACTGTTCACTTCCCACCAGAAATAAGATTTTCTGCACTCCACATATCTTCTCACACAGAACATACTCTCACCAAAAGCAGTATAGCTTCAGATAAGGAAAACCCAGGCACTTTGAAAAGCCACCAGGGAGGCAAATGTCTCCATACCATGCCCAGCATTGGCAGTCACAGACTAGAAGAAAAAATGTAGTTTGACATCCTTTGGATAAATTTACTTAAGTAACTTGTCAAAAGGTCTTACTGTAGTGGCAGTGACATTCCTAACTCTCTATTTCCCTCCTCCTATCCCTTCTACATAGCTGTATCTTCTGCTGTCTAACAAAAGTAGGCTTTTACCTTGCAGGACATTGTACCTGAGGCCACTTACCAGGAAAGAATAACACTATTCTGTAGGTGCAGATGCACTGCATAAGTTAACAACCACTGGCATCTAACAAAGACAAGGATACTGAACAAAAAAATTCCGTATTTTGGTTTACCTTTATGATCCAGAAAGAAACTAGACCAATCTGATCGTAGACCTAGGAAGGAAAATCAAAATGACCTTTGGAAACAAAAAAGGTGTATTTTGCATTTCTTCAGTTTTACTGACAAACTCTGGAGGTTAATAGCTGTAGATGTAAGATGCTGGATGAAAGGAATATTCAAATGGGAGGGACATCTTGAAATAAGGAGGCACACGCAATGGAAACTGGTGTACCCTCTGTTCTTGGTACACCAGCACCCACTCATTATAGTCATTCTCATTACAGCCATTACATACACAGCCATTCTTCTCACTTCCTTCCTTCACACTATTTCATTTCTCCTTTAATTCTTCCTTGTGCTTCAGTGTCATAACAATGGCTGTCTTTTTCTTTCTTTTCTTTCTCCTTTTTCCTCACACACTGACAAAGCCTTCATCTGCCCATGATTCCTGCTGGGTCTCTTTCCCTATATAATATTTTCTAATTCCACCCATTTTCCTTTCTACAAAGTTTAATCCTTCCACAAAATATTTAATTACCCAACCCAAGTATGTGAAAGGATGTTCCCACAAGTCCGGGTAGTAAAATGCAGGAGTTGGCCCCATTACGTTTATTTTACACACAGAGGGGAGAAACGGAACCTCTATGATGAGAAAAATACAAAAAGGAAAAAAATTAAAACTAACACTTGCAGTGATTTCAGCCCCAGTGGAAAACACACATTTATTGGGAAGAATTCTCAGCAGTAATGCTGGAAATCTAACATTTTCTAGTTCAATTACAACATCCGATCCTAGATATTGGTAAGAGGCTTGTTTCTGAGAACTTTGATACTGAATCAATACTGTGCTAACTTGTGATGCATTAAAACAGAGCAGGAGGTGTCCAAATGTTATTAATAGTTTCATAGCCTTCCCATCTATTCTGCCAGACATACTTAGTTATTGTCAAAATTACTGTTTTATTGAAATAAAAACAAGCACGTTATGGACTTACATGAAGTTGCACTTTGAAAGACAGCCTAACGAATTCCAGGGAGTCTGACTGCACACTCAGTGTTTTTTTCCTTCTCTCTGCACCATGATCACAGAAATTCAAAGGCTTCACTTCACCTGTGGCCTGCTTTTGAACAACAGGAATGATGGTGACCCCAAAACCACCACCATATTATGGGTCTGATTCAGGTTCAGTGGCATTTAAGAACCAAGTACTTGGCCAATTCCCAGATATGACAGGAAAACACTTCCATGTGGGATTAATCTTCTCCCACTTCACAGATCCAGAGTGGAAGCCTCTACATCCCGTCTGTTGGTACAGACTCCCTTTCTACTCAGTGCAGAAAAGCAAGCACTTGCAGAGTGCTTACAATTCACCTGCTGTGCCTTAAAAGAGGAAAAACAGCATTAAGAATCACCTGATTTTTATCACAGACCTGCAAAGCCAAGCAGATGGAGATATGGGCACTATTGATTCCTGCATTTGGGCAAACAACTCCCAGCCATGGTGTATAAAACTGAGTAATATGGATGGTCTCTTCAGCCTTGTGTCCTGGAGCTATTCCATTCCCCTTCGTTCTCCGAGTAGCCCTATACAATGACTTTCATATTTTGGGTTTTTTCATCAGTGTCTTAACTGCTGCTTCATTGGGCTGAATTTCCATGCTGCTCTCATGTTGAGGCAGCTCATATAACTAATTCATTTCCCTCCCCACGTCTTCTAATTGATGATTTCCAGTTTCATAGAAGGACACTATCATCATAAGTCTCTTGATGGTTAGGTAATTCAGAAAATCCCATCTCACATTTCTCTTTTTAAAAACTTCACCTATGTTTCCCTGTCTATTCACACAGTCATAGACTCTGTTAGGAGCCTCCAATGCTATAAATTAGAGTTTACTGGGATGACTGAGAACTTCTCAGTTTATTTTTATGAAATGGATTATTCTCAGCTGGGACCTAGATGTTGACCTCATTGATTTTTTTTCCCCCCACACAGGCCACTAATGCAGCACTGGAATGTATCATATTTGACTGGACACAATCAAAGCTGCTGAACTTGCCTATAACCACTTTCGTGTGTAGTTCTATTAGGCTGAGACTCCCTGATGCATGTGACAAAGTTTCTTTCCCTGTTGGTGGAACAAAAGGAGGAAAATTTCCGAATATTTGGCCAATCATAGGATTAGAGGAAGGAATTTTATAATGTAAATGCCCATCCAAGCAGAAATCATTGATTTTTAAGGAAGAAAGAGCTATATAACCTTCATATGGTTAAAAGAAAGCAGAACCAATTATTCATTTTTCTCCTCTCCAAGAATTACTGGTTTACTACCATTTCCTTCTTTAGGACTAATGCTGATGAAATTGTATCTTTAAAATCTAGCCTATTAGCGTTTGCAAAAATGACACTCCATTAAGAAATAAATTAATCATTCATCTATGATGGTCACAAAAAGCAGTGAGGTTTTTCTTCTTCTTTCTTCCTTTTCCTAATCCCTGGATTTTACCTATAGCCTGTGTGCAAGTAATGCACATTAGTCAATTAATAAGCTGTTAAATGACAACAGTTCCAGGCAATTTAATTACTGTTGGTAAAATAAGAAATGAGTTATTGCATGTCAGTAACTAATTTCAGCTCCTTTCCTTGGAACAAATCAACTTTGAATGTGATGGCTTATTTAGGAAAAAACCCTATTTTCTTTCTAGCAAATGCAAACTACTGAGTCATTTTTTTGGGAAAAAAAAATGTAAATGCCTTGTCAAAATCTTCTGGCCTTTGCTCCTAGTTCCAGGCAAAGTTTATTTTAAAAACTAGGTTACTGTTTCTGCGAATAAATATACTAAAAATATAGTATGAGCATAAATAAAGAAAAAAACCCCATGCAGCCCAGAATGCTCTTCCCTCCATTTCAGGCATTCTGTATGTTTATATCATAAGTGTATTAAGATGAATGAACTTTAACTATCCGCTGAAATACATAATTGTGTAGTAAAACAGACTTATTTACTGTAGCTGAGGGTTTGCCCAAGAGATAGCAGTGGCAATTGTGCATTAGTTTTCTTTTCTGAAGTATAAAGAAATAATTTAATATGGATAATAATGTCTAGCAGAACAATTTATAATCCTACATTTTAATAACTCCCTATAATAGAAGGACATATCCAGAACATGTTAGTAGGTGCTGGTCTCAAAAGACAGCAGCATGGTTTACAACCTCTTCTGGATGAAGAAGAGGAAGCACCTGTTCAGGAAAATCTCTTATTAATGTTGGTACTTCATACCAGAAGGAATTCAGCATTATCCCAGAGGCTCCACCTCTCTCATGTAGGTTCTGTGACATTTCTGGAGTGAGTTGACTCCACCACAACTCTATGACTAGAGACAGCTTTCTCGGAAAGTTTATTTCACTGTTCTGTGACGTTTTTTACAGGGAAGGAAGTCACTTTTAATGCAAAGAGCTCTGACAAAATTTCATTTTCCTATCCCTGCATATGTGTGGACTGCTGAGCAAATTACTAACAGGATCTTGAATGAGTGTCTAGAAGGAAAGCTAGGAAAATCTCTGGAAATTTTTGGGGGTTTTTTTGTTTGATTGGTTGGGGTTTTTTAATCCACAGCCTATTTAACACCTTCTCACTGCTGGGACTTGGTGCTTGACTGAGGGTGCCTCATCAAAAAAAAAAGACAGTCCAGCTGGGATTTATGCAAGCATTAGTCAATGCAAAGGTTGCCACAAACAAAACAAATTTTAAAATGTGGCACTAGCAGGCACCTTAGGTTTTGCAAAATCTTCCAAAAAACACACTTTGTTAAAAAGAAAATGCACCAGTTTCTTGAACACTTAATAAAAATTACACGATAATCAAACTGTAACAGTTCCTATAGAATCAAGCCAAGTGAGAAAAAGAAACCAGTTTTATATTAATGGTCAAGAACTGAGCTAGTCCAAAGCTTTCAAACAAAACAGTTTTCACTTGAAAATCACCTGTGCAAGACAGCTACTTAAACTCAATTATAAATTCAAAGCTCTAAAAAAAATAAAGCAAACAAAAATAGCTCCATACATTCCCGGAAATTTTCATATTTACAATTTCTTTTAAAATTGTTTTTTTCAGATATCATAGACCTCAGTGGGTCCCAAATGCTTACTGTATTCACCTTTATAGGCTAAAATCCAGTGTATATTAGGTAGTAAAACACCCCTTTTTTCTGCCCTCAACAGCCATAAAATATTAGAAAAGGAGTTATAAAGATTATAAGAATCTCCATTTTCATCCTCCCCATCAAGTACCAACTCTTCACCATGTTATAACATGTATTAATCCTTTAACAGTGAAATTGAATTTGACTCCCAAATGGAGCAACACAGATTGAGAAGTAGCACTGATCAACATATCAATGTCTGGCTGTGGAAGAGCATCAGACACATTTCCCAAGTGGTCACCTCTTCTCTATGTCCTCTTCTGGAAAGACACTTCTTACAACTGAAAGCTCTGCAAGCGTGCCCTCTTGTGCCTCTGGCCTCTGCACTGACAGAAGGGGGGAAGCAGAAGGGCAAGCACTGATCTATTTTCTCTGGTGCCCAGAGACAGGGCCCAAGGGAACAGCCTAAGCTGTGTCAGGAGAAGTTTAGGTAGGATATCTGGAAAAGTTTCTTCACCTAGAGGGTGGTTGGGTACTGGAACATGCTCCCCAGGGAAGTGGTGACAGCACCAGCCTGGCAGAGTTCAGGAAATGTTTAGACAGCACTCTAAGGGACATGGTGTGACTCTTGGGGTGCCTGTGCAAGGCCAGGAGCTGGACTCGATGTTCCTTGTGGGCCCCTTCCAACTCAGCATATTCTGTGATTCTGTGAAGCATCAACATCCCTGGAAATTTCAGACATCAGCTACACCAAGGTGGAAGATAACCTCTACACTTTACTCAGATGAAAACACTGGAGACTATTCACTGTCCATTTGTCAGACGTTAGGCTTATGTTTTCTTTATTCCACACCTCTCTTCATATTTTATTTCTGTAGCAACCACCTATTGTGGACCAGCTATGAAACACTCCATTGTCCTGCGACTCTGATGGGTTGCAACTGCTCCATTGCATAGCAAATCACATCTCACTCAAACTCAAGAAATTTTGTTTCTGCTTTTGAACTTATTTTGCTCTACTCCTTATTACTATACTATCCTGTGCAATTTCACTGCCACCTTTTAAATGAAAATTAATATACAGAAAATTATGCCACTCTAATAAATGAAAATTAAGTGCACAGAAAGAATTAAACACACACTAGTAATTACTGTTCACATATGACAGATATCAATAGTAGTTTTGCTGCAGATAAAGTCTAAGAAACATTTCAAAAAATAGATTTATAATTGTGAGGCTGATCTAAAGACTCACCAGAACAGAGATTTCCTAAAATAAATCTGACAATCATCTACAGTACAAGAGTGCAAACAGCTTAATAATTAGGAGCATTTCTGTGTACAGAATTGCTTCACTAGTAAAACAGTCCACACTTCCTCTCTGCAGTTCCTTGATGTTTCATTCCTTGATTTAACAATCCACTTGCTGCTCTCTAAATACAGATGCAAGACAGACTCCCATGCACAAGAGTTATTGTATTTCTGCTCATGACTCTGTGGACATGAACAGCCCTAGCTTAGATGCACAGTGAAGCAAATAAATTTGATATGTTAGGATTCACCAGTCATAACGAGAAGTGCATGATAAACAAGTCAGCTCCAGAAATATTCACTTTGTTGATCAAATGCAGTGACTGCCTGATGCATGCAGTTCATCCCTCTGTGCTTTCTAAGACAGGGGAAAAGGCTGTTCTGCACAGAGTTACTGCACATTAGCTATAACCAGCCTGCTACAGTTTTGTCCAAAATACTCAGCAGTAGCACAGAGACCATCATCCTGCCTGTCAGGGCAGAGTACTTGGAAATACTCCAAACCTATGAAGTCCTGAGGCACAGATTAATCCTGGGCCAGGCAACAGGAACTGGTGGTCTGTTGCTTGAAGCCCATAGAATTCATCCACTACACAAATGCATTTGCAGGTAACAGGACCCTCCACCATCATAATACCATGGTCACTGCCTAGTCAAAACTACTGGGTTTGTTTTCTTCCAGTCATACTGCTGGATATCAATAGAAAAAGCAAGAAGAACATATTAATGTTTATGGCAAGGAATAATGGAATTTGCAAACTTTCTGCAATACAGTAAGATCTTAAAAATTTACATATTCATTTGTAAGGAGAAGAAAAGAAATCCACCTCTCCTTCATCCTGTCTACATTTAAGTCATGTCTAATGCAATTACTTGGGACATAAACACTCCTCATTAATACCCAACTACTCCAAGATTTGGAACCCCAATTATGAGCATATTCTTTGCCAGAGACAACCTTATTGCATTTTTTGAGTGTTACAGCTGCAAATAGACTCCAAGAAGGAAATTAGCTTCCTGGTGTGCTCTGAACAGTTTTGCCTTTAAACTCTTCCATAAAGAAGCAAGAGCTTCTTTAAATATGCTTTAGTAATGAGCTGATGATACCCTTCAAATCAGAA
This sequence comes from Pycnonotus jocosus, assembly GCA_013400435.1. Lineage (NCBI taxonomy): Eukaryota > Metazoa > Chordata > Aves > Passeriformes > Pycnonotidae > Pycnonotus > Pycnonotus jocosus. Next base: position 61,488 of record VWYP01027883.1, on the reverse strand, counting down.
AGTAGAGTTCACACAACCTGTAGTTATATCTCTATTACTTAAGAATACACTTTCAGTTGCAGAGCAGTTGTCTTGTGTTGGCAAGTCTCCATATATTTACAGGGAAAATGTAATTTATTGCAGAAGCAATAACAAAGAGACAGAGCAGAGGTAATAACAGGAAAACTATAGTCAGACCTACAGTTTCTGCCACAATGCATTGTCTACTTATTAAAAACTACTTAGTAATAAATAAAAACGTCCAAAGGGATCCATAAGACTGAGTAGCATCTAGAGAACAGAAACAAGAAATGTTGTATGAACTACCACAGAAGAATATTTCAGAAAGCCTCCTGTCACAGGCACTGTCCACTACCTTTCCTCTCCTCTCACAAAATGCCTCACAATAGAAAGGACAGGAACAAATACTGCCTCAGGACACAGATTACCCACCATGTGCTATTTCAGCTAATAGGCCACAGGATTTCACAGGGACATTAGCAAGTGCCATTGCCATCCTAGAAGGGGCTGTGAACCCAAAAGGCAGGACATGAAATTTTAGGAAGTACCTGATTATCACTGTTCTTTGAAAATCCAGCCTAAGCATATATAGAGCCCCCTCTTTAGATGGCTCTCCCTTCATCCTTTATCTAGTTACCAATAGTCATAAAGAATTATTACATCAGAATTCTTTCAATATCAGACTATGTTTAAAAAGTCTATCAGCCATTTTATAATTCAAATATGTCTTTTTAGGACTTGCAGAGCGAATGAATCCAGGAGTTATTGTCCATTCATCCTTTGACCTCTCATCTTCCAGAGCCTCTGGCACATCTACCCTTTTCCTTATGCAATAGCTATTAAAGGAGCAGACTTCAGAATGGCTTTCCAAGGAAACTCACGTTCAGTCCTCCACTTGTAATAGAGATTTACAGTTTAGTTATCTATTGTGAATAATTAGTCTCCTAAAAATTGCTTTCGTAACATTTAACGTGACACGGGTTCTCTGCTGTGCTCTCCTTCCATATTTCAACATTTTATATTGTAGCTCCCTTTTGACAAACCCTATTAACCAAACCTTCCAGGCCTTACTGAAAATGTCAGGCTATAGAAAACAGATAAGAGTTGTCATTCTGCAGTGCCAGCAGAGGCCTTCTGACTTGAATCTGGCAATGCTTTACTGAAGCTATAACTCACAGGATGGGAGAAGAAACAGCATCAATTGCTAGGGCAATGTAAAAGTGAACACAGCAGGATGTTTTACAGTTTGCTGTGTTCTGTAGTTAGCTGCTATCTTCTTTTCCTCTGAAAACCTACTGAAATTACAATCTTCAAACAAGGCAGTGATTAATGGAGCAAGATTAGAGAAGCGTCTGGGTTGCAACGCAGTGACTTGTGCAGGACCCAGCATTTCAGAACACATTTGATCTTAGAATCAGTTGCTAAACCAACAGTTTTAAGAAGCACGTCCAAATTCCAGTGGCCTTATATTCAGAAGTGGTTTTCATTTTGTTGATAGCCAAGATGAAGTGGGGAATGTGAATATATTTTTTATATATAGTCTCATTTCAGTAGTTTAAGGATTCAGTATCTAAAGACTAGAAGATTTGTTTCCTGTAATTTGAAAATTTGTGATCCTTTGAGGAAAGAAAAATGTGTTTTCTTCTTGCAGATGAAGAATCAAAATCTATCAATTTTTGCCATTTGCAATAGCTGCTTTACATCATTCTGCTCACAAAACCAGATTTTGGAAATAGAGCTCCTGGACACAATTGCTGCCTGTAAGGATGTCCAGCACTGAGATCCTGAACAGAAATGGCCTCTTGCTTTGACTTCCAGAGTTTAAGCATTTTAAAAAGGCAGCTAGTGCTAAACCAACCACAGCCATACTTAAACCATCTCATAGGAAGAGCCTGTTGTGTCTAGTCACACACCACAGCAGGTAGCCAGACAGCCAGATAGACCCCTTATCTCATATTGAAAACTGCAGATGTTGGTTTGAGTCTCTCACTCTCACTTCCTTTCATTAAACTTCTTTAATATGCTTTGGTAAATCCTAAGTATCCAGCTGCATCCTCAGGCTCCCAAGACAAGTTTTAGGAACAAACTGAAAATTATGCAGACTGCCACCATCACCTGCTTTACCCACGCTGGAAAGCCAAGGTGGAGCAATCAGTGTGTGTGTATCTTGGGAAGCAGACTTAAAAGAATTACCAAGGCTTCTCTCCCTACAAATTGCTCCTTGCTCATAGCTGGGTACACTCAGTCCAACGAAGTCAGGAGTACCACATACAAATGTTACTATGAATGAGACTATGAATGAGACATTTCTTTTTAAAAGTGGTTCAAAAGGAAGAAGACAAAATAATTGCCATACAAGTTGTTGCTCACATCACTAGAGTCATATGACTTTGGGGCCTGCTGGTCTAGAACAGGTGATCAAAACCAAAAGTCCTTATATTTTTGTGAAAGGCAATGTCAGCAGCTGCACTCACCAATAAAGGGCTGCCACCTAATGCTTGTGTCATGGTAAATGATTATAGGCAGATAAATCTGTTGCTTTGTTTTAATCAATTACTTAATCAGCTTCCTTGGAATGAACTGGTTTGGCTCAACAGACTGAGTGACAAAACTTGTCAAAGCAGAGGGTGTAAAAAAATGTACTGATAAATCATGGAAAAGTGATAGCACCGTTCTTTTTATTTACCCTTCTGTTTTTATCAGAGCAAGTTAACCTCAGCTCCTTTCATTCATCTTTTGTTGTTATTGCTGGGAAATTTAGTATTTAGCTCAAGATGTTTCGCATGATGAATTATTAAAAATCTTTAACTGTTGGACAACCTTCTAGAGGTATAAGATTTTTTAGGAAAAAAATTATCCCTTGTTTCGCTGTGAGGGGAGGCAGCTAATGAAAAATGGTCCAGAATTATTGTGAAACAATTGTCTGTAGTGTAATCAAGTCTGCTTCTGCCCTCCAACTACTCCAAGATATAATGATACATGTATCATTAAGCAGCTGCTATGGATGCCTGAGGAAACTGGTAGAAATTTGTACCTATTGTTTTTCTTTCTCTATTTCAATCTGCTCCTTTACACTTCTTCCATCCACTTCCCACTGCACTTTTTTAAATGCTACTGGCTTGGGGAACAGCCACTGGGAAATGCCCAGCAGAAAAAGACCTGGGGGTGCTGGCTCACAGTGGCTGGGCATGAGCCAGCCTGTGCCCAGGTCAATGGCCAGTGGCAACCTGGCCTGGATCAGGGGCAGTGTGGCCAGCAGGACCAGGACAATGGTTGTCCCCCTGTCCTTGGCACTGGTGAGGCCACACCTCAAATCCTGTGTCCAGTTCTGAGCCCCTTTCTGCAAGAAGGACATTGAAGGGCTGAAGCCTGTCCAGAGAAGGGAACAAAGCTGTTCAAGGGTCTGGAGCACAAATCCTGTGAGGAGCAGCTGAGGGAGGTGGGGCTGTTTAGCCTGGAGAAAAGGAGGCTCAAGGGGAACCTTATCACTCCCTAAAACAGCCTGAAAGGAGGGTGTTGCCAGGTTGGTCTCTTCTGAGACCAGTGACAGAACAAGAGGAAATGGCCTGAAATTGAACTTAGAGGGGAGGGAGAGGTGGGATTTAGATTGGATTTTAGGAAAAAATTTTTCACTGAAAGGATTGTCAGGTATTGGAACAGGCTGCTCAGGGAAGTGATGTAATTATCATTCCTGGAATTGTTCAAAAATGAGTAGATGTGACCCTCGGGAACACAGTCGGGAGTGGACTTGGCAGTGCTGGGCTATTGGTTGGACTCAAATTTCTTCTTCAAACTGAAGAATTGTATGATTCTATATGTTCTTAGCTGGATTATACCACTGGCTACACTGGTGTAGCCCTTCACCCAAAGGCCTGTCTGCTGTCTCTGGGAAAGGACAATCCTGGACTAAGTGGCTCCCTAATTATGGAATCTTTCAAATAAGCACTTTTAGGGCTGTGATTTTTAACACAGCAAACAGAGGGCAAGGGAGAGTGTGTGACTAATGTTCAATTAGAAGAGGTTAGAAATTAAAGAATTTTTTTTTTAATGGTTGATGAACATTGTGAAATATTAAAGACTATAATTAGGTGTGTGGGGTTCTCCTACCCTGTTCCCACCCCACACACACATGGTCTCCAGTTAGCAAGTTTTCCTATGCAAAGGTACAAGGCATGCTTTTTTTGCAATAGGCTCTTAGGAGGAGACAAAATCACTCCTGATGGTTGCCACCTTCCACAGTGGTCTATTCAGTACGGTATTTTGAGGACTTTAAACAATAACAACATTTAACAGCAGTTTAGTTCATGTCCATTTTCGTTCTCTTCCACCAAGAGGCCACAACACAAGACGTAGGAAGGAGTAAAATGCTGGGAGTACTTACTGAAAGAAGGAACATGGATGTGAAACATTTTCCTGAACCCTTTAACAAAATAATTCAAATCTGGTTTCTAACTTTATTTTTTTAAATGGATAAGCTGTCACCAGGGTGCCTTCCAAGAGAAATTAATCTCTGGCATATGCTGCAGAACACTAGCCTCCATTTTAGTCATCAACAAAATTGCTAATGTGATCATACCAGCACACAGATATTCAAGAAGGTGGAGACTCCTGACTGGGCGTCATGGAAAACACTATGGAGGGACATCTTTATTAGGTAGAAGTGGTTTATTTGTACATGGCAAAAATCAACAACAGCCTGATTTTCCTAAGAGAGAAAGAAAAAACCTAAGCAGCTCTCAGCTAAATTTCTGTGTGCTGGCAAAGAGCGGGTAAGAGGGTAAAGCTGCATGAAATTTTCCTGTTGAAACCTGCAATAATGCTAGATCAAATCCAAACCAGCCTCCAGGAGTCAGTGAAGCTCTGGAATACTTTCAGCCAAGGAGATTTCTCCTAGATTTTGACTCTGTCTAAGGGCAGATAGGACAATATGCCTCCTCTCCCATCCCCTGTGGCCAGACACTTGATCAAGGGCCTCAGTGACTGCAAGGTTTCACAAGCAATCAGCTTTACTCTAAATCTGCTACCATTGATTCAGTGACAGAAAGCTTTCAAAAAATTCCAGCCCAGAGGATCTGTTTTTATTTGCACAAAACAAAGAAAAATCTAGATCTTTCCACATCTAAAAAGACTAAGATTTGTTACATATGAGTTAGCACAAGCAGTCAGAAAATACAGAGATTTCTGGGGCACCAAAAATCATTTTACACAGACATAATTTCAGAGAAGTTCTGGAGTTTACTGCATAAAGGGATGGCATCTTCAGCAGCCTACCTGGCCCACTTGTGCTTATGGTCTCAGGAGCAGCAGGAGAAAAGAAAATATTTGTGCAGTTTGTTCAGCTAATTTTACTTACCGTGGCCATGTAGATGGGATTGCATTTTTACACCAGACTGAGTCAGCTGGAGCACAGGTACTTGTTATCTCCTGGTTTTGCTTTCAGAGGACATAGAGAAAGGCCAGAGGAGACAGGAATAGCAGAGTCAGAAATCCGACAGTGAGATTCATCACAGAATGTCAGAGGTCCTTCTATCCTGTCACAGGCAATTCTGACTGTTACTGAAGAAAGAAGGAAAGCTGTAATTTTTATGTGTTCAAGGTACCAAAACCCCTTGTACTAGCCACACCACAACAGAAAACAGATCTATTGGGATAGGAATATTTGATTTCAGCTTTGAAAATGCATTTTTACCAACAGGAAGGTGGCACAAAATATTTTCCAAAACATAATTAATTAAAAAAACAAACTAGTAGTAATCTGTAAAAATACAATAATGTGCAAGTCTTATGGTGCTACTTTATTTTTTTCATGAATTAGTAAAAGAAAAGGAAAAAAATGTCTATTTTTAAAATTATTATTGATTTTTCTTGTCCATATCACTTCAACTTTGACCCATGAGATTTGTCTCTTCTGTAAGATCAATACAAAGCATTGGACCTTACAGGATATAATTTTTCACATCCTCTAGATGACGTGCTATAGATTCATATTTTAGTCAGAATTTCCCCTTTGCAGCCAGGCATTGATGATTTTGAAAGCACTCATATTAATTTTAAAAAACATAATTAAGGCAGTAAAAGAATGATAATTGCACTTCTTATTGACTGGGAAAGAAGACAAGACATTGTGATTCTCTGCTCTGTGTAAATTTGACAATTTACATCCTACTGTAAGGTTTCTGATGAAAGAAGCCCCCCCTAACCCAAAAAGTACACCTCTTCAAAATGTCATTTACAAAGCAGCTGAGGAAACAACATAGGACACCATTTGAACTTCAAAGCTTCACACAACACACAACATGTTTGCAGTCTATATTTCATCCAGTCCCTGAACTTTGAAACACTTCTTGAAGCCAGTTCTCCACCACATTCTCAGAATAGAGATGTTTGCTGTCTCACAGTAGGAGTCACCAGTTCATATTTACAAATCAAAGTCAGAAGTGGGAGAAACCAATAGATCACAGATCTTTTCCTATTGCCTGGGATAACCTTCCAGCATGGAGAAGCTTCTAGGCAGCACAATTTTTCTATTTGTGAATTCCATGCTTATTTTGAGAATTTGTTGACAAACAACACTAAAATGAGGATAGGATGCTTTTAAACCTCTTGCCTCTCAAAGAGTAACCAGTCAAAAAAGCTCTCCTTACAGACAAATTTTCTTCTAAGAATGATTGCACAAGAATTTTAGTCTGAATTATAGAAGGAATTGTTTGTGTTTTTACTTACCAAATAATCAATAAAAGTTGTGGGAAGCATAACTTGGGACTGCATATTAATCTTGCATTCAGCCTTCCTTGCTAGTTTTCAGCAGGATCTATTCATCTTGCTGAGTCTATAGGAGTGATTTGTTTCATCTGTACACTCCATGCACCACTAAATATCAAATCAACTTCTTTTTTAACAAAGTGGATAGCAGCATGAGGCCCTTCCTGAAAGCCTGGGCCCTGGCAAGAGCATTGCAAATGATGAGAAGTTGTCAGCCTGGGAAAGCGACTACTTTGTGGCACAAGCCACACTGTGAGCAGATCAGTTTTGAAAAGAAACACTGCTGGAACACTGTCTCCTCTAAGCAACTCCACAGATATCCTGTGGACCTTGTGTGATGTGACATATTTGCAGGAAAGCACAGTAACACAGGAGCCTAAGAGCAGCCAGATTGGATCTGGGTCTGTTTAGCCCAGTGTCCTCTATCTGGCAATGGTCAAAAGTGGATGAAATAACCAGGCACCAGGAAAAGCTATATATGAAGGAACCTTCCCAAAATGCTCTCCCAGCTTTTAACTGGGAGATGTTAAATTCAACAGATGTGTCTGCCATAACCCCCACACCTTTTATCCATAAAGTTACCCAGGTATTGAACCTGTGCTAACATCTGATTCCAATCACCCTGTAGCAGGTAGTTTCAGTCCATTGCTGTGTCCTTTGTGAACACTGATTTTTTTTCTGAAACAGCTACTCTGGCTTCATTTGATACCTCCTAAATGTTCCACAAGTTAGGCAGATCTGTATTCACCCACATCTCTCCCCTTTCCATGCTGGGCTGAAGCACCCTGCATTACCTCGGGGCTCCTTGGGCAGAAGGGGCTCCATTCCCCTGTCAGCATCCCTTGACTCTTTTTAAATATGAGGAGAGAAATAGTACATCATGCCAACACACCAGTTCTGTAGAAGCCTGGGGAGATAAAGAGCCCATGCACCACTGAGCTGAAGGAAGATGTTTCAGTGTCTCAGTCAGGGTTTCAGAGGGGACAATCTGCCAGTGCAGTCCTGTGATTTTCCCTTGGTTCCCTTTGGTTGTGACATAAGGCATCAGCAAGGAGCAGGAAAGACAAGCCAGTAGTTACAGCCCCCAAACACTTCTCACCTCTTGTTTGAAAGTTCTTAGAGTATTGTAATACCTGCTTGTACTTGACTCTTCCTGGTCAGCAGTGCTGTGAAAGGTTTGGATGTTACCCACCTGAGCCGCTCTCCTTCTCACTGGATATTTAAGCAGTGACTGTCACAGAGGAACCCTGAATTTCTTGGGGGTCTCAGTGCTCTACTGGACCACAGCCATCGCCAGGGCTTCCATCAGTCAAAGCAGCCATGGAGGTAATTTTGAAGGCCTCAGAGATTTCCACTTGGAAATGTCATTTCTGGGGGCTCAGCAGTTTTGTTGCTTAGTCAGGTACACAGTTCAAACAGTGCTGCAGAAAATATTGATGGCAAAGGTGCTGCAGCTAGCACTGGACTGAAGATAAGAGAGATGAGACTCAAAAGGTCCAGCTTGATTTTTCCATTTGGTGCCCAGAAACCACTACAAGGAGAGAAGAACATGACATGGTACTAGCTCTCCATAGATGAAAGAAAAGTGGCATTTTTCACAGTGCAATTTTTTTTGAGAATACAGAATGAAAATAAAGAAGCTTTTGTTGATCCGTGGTCACTTCAAGAGAAGTAGGGAAGACATCTAAGTTATTCTTTAATAGAAATTTACCTATACAGTCTTGCTAAGGTCTGATGTTTTGAAACAAAAGTTAAATTAGTCTTAATACTGGGGGAAGAATTGCAGATTAGAGAAATGAAATAAGAATATATTTAGATGCAATGAGCCACAAAAAACCCCCCATGCATACAGAAAGAGAAAACCTGGGAAAATAAAATTCTCTTTTTAATAAAGTTCTAAGATAAATTATCTAAATTTAGGGGAATCAAAGAACAAGAAATTTAACTCCTTACTTTTTCCTCCTGACTTCAAAAGCAAGACCTGATTTCTTATGCACAACATTAAAGGAGCATTTTATCAAAGAACAGCTATATGTATCCCATAGAACAGAGAAATTTAAATATCTTTTTTTTTTCCATAAATTTTAGCAATACAAAATATTCTCTGCAAGTTCTTCTAAATACTAAACAGAGCTACTCTTGACCATCCAAAGTTTTCTGATTTCTACTGTTTTCTAATGCAGCAAAGAAAGAATTTGTCTCTGTGGTCTCTATAATTAGCACTCAGATTCTCAGGGTGCTTTCAGGTCTCTTTAGGAAGTTGGAAAGCCTAGTAATATTCACTTCATATATCATCAAGAATCATTGAAGCATAATAATATGTAGCAATACAGAAATCTGACTGCAGACCACAGTAATATTGACTATCAGCACTATACTGGTATAACAATTACAAAAGTAATTAGCATGTCATCTTCTTTTCTGACAGCCAACTAACCAAATAACAGAAGCAGAACATAAGAAAAATATAAAGAGAGTAATGCAAATAGTTGTAACACATACACATGTACATGTGATACATGTACACTGATATTTTTCTTCAGAATCACTGATGAAAAACAGTAGCATAAGAAAATTCAGGATCCTAAACAAGAGGCTTTATTTTCACACCTGTCATGTAGTCTCTGAATCAGCTACCAATAGTGAGGTCTACTCCAGGTAGTAAGTGTTTGCAACTTAGAATCATGACAGTAGCTGCAAGGGCTTCTCAGAAAAGTGCTATTCATATTAGGATAAGGAACCACACTTCCTGAGGTTAAAAAACCCAGTCATTTACTACAGAAAAGATTGTGAGGGGTGCTGAACCTTTTGAGCAAATTCTCCCAATGTTTGCTGGTGCATGAGATAATGCAGTTGAAACGTAGCCCCAGAGAAACCAGTGTCAAAGTTCTTGCTTGCATCAACAAAACACCACCCTCTTTATTTGCAGACAAAACCCCAAGTTGCTTCTCTCATTTCTATGTACCAAGTGCTTGGGGAAGGACTGGCTTTTTTTGGGGGAGCAAAGAGCTGAAGGCAGGTGAGCCATTCCCACCCAGTGCCACAGCTCTGCTGCTCACACCAACCCCAGCAGACGCCCCCTAGACTGAGGAAGAGGAGTTTGACAGATTAAATAAGCAGTGATTTAATGTGGGCTACTGCTGCACTGTGAGGGGACTCTCACAGCTCCTTCCTGGAGATGGCTGCTGAGCTACCATGAACGCTGGAGAAGCTGGCTGTGCTTCACTGTGCAACCACCACAGGACTTGGTGGGGGACGTCCAGATGCACAGTCCCCGTGCAGTCTCAGCAACATAATTAGACCTGGGATTTATTTAGCACTATTCAACATGTTTTCAGCAGGGCTGATTATGTGCCATTCCCCTAGGAGCCCTGTTATAATTTGGAGCTTCCTCAGAGCTGCAGGGATTTGAAGCAGGGGGGGACTTAAACAGCATTACATTTGTACTGCCGAGGTATTCCCTTTCAGGCCAGAGGTAGCTTAGCCTCCTACCATGCCCACAAGATTTTCTTTCTGTCAGCACATCTACAGTTGATAATTTGAAGCATTTTCCAGGGAGCTGGATGGAGTTATGTCTCCCAACAGTTGTTATTCAAACACGTTACGGATATTTGGGCATTTTGGCAGAGAGTGGTTTGATGTAATTAGGATCAGTTTCTGGTTATGGCCATGCCAGGCCAGAGGCAGAGGGCACTTCTCAGAGTGGGAAGAGGAAAAGCCAAAGGCAACGATTAAAGCAGATTATTATACACTTTTGAGCTAACATGTGGAATCAATAGTACAACATTAGCAGCTGTGCTCAGCTGTAGAAAAGCCTGCAGTCTTACTGTAACCAATAAAAATAAATTATGGACCGAAAGGAAGGAATGGAAAAAATGGTGGGGAAAGCAGAGCAACATTTGAAGAAAAAATGTAACACAAACATTGAAAAGAATTCCTTACCTGAAACAGTGGGTTTGTTTGATTTGTATTCAGTTTGTTTGTGTTTAAATTACATTAACAAGTTGAAAGCATGTTTTAATTAGTGAGATCCATGATAACCAGGGCAATAATGGCAACATCCCACAAGCTCAGGCGGTAAAAACAGAGAAAGTGATAATCAAATTGGCAAATGTTATATTCTGCACTCTGTTTTCCTAATAAAGTGAAATGAGACCTTACCCTGACTTTTAGGTTGGCAGAAGTATGAGGAAGGAAAACTGCAGACCTGAGAACTTTGCTTGGTGTAAAGACGCTTTACAATAAGTGAGCAGACAAATGAAAGGCATCTGCTGGACACCCAGAAAGAAGGTAAGGATTTAACTTTCTGGTTACAAGCAAAAATCAAGGATACAATCTTTTTCTGTTAAGGTGCAGCACAAGGTTGACTTGGAGTAAAGGACCAAACACAAGATTTATTTCCAAAACTCGAAAATTGTTGGAGTACAATCTTAAGTGATGATGCAAGTGATTAGTGTAAACAATCAAGTTTGGTCAGGAGAGTTTATCAAAAATTAAAAAGTTCTTGGGAAACAATCTACTCATACATATCAAAAGATATAAAAGGTGCGAGTCTTCTCTGACACTAAATTTCTGCCTCATATTTAAACATGTCAGTGGACCAAAATAATAATAAAAAAAAAGATTAACAGATTTAAGCTGTGAAGAAAAAAAATCAAACCCAAGTCATTTTAGTAAAAATGAGAAAGCTAATACTGCATCTTAATTTCCACTTAAATAAACTCAGGCTTTCAGTGATAATTTCAGCGTGACTGGTCAGAAATGAAGCTAACAAAAGTAACAAGTGTTAATTGACCCATATTTAATTTTAATCTAATCTGACGGTCAAGAGTGACTAATTAACTTTACAGAACAAATGAAGACTTTGTTAAATATCTACTTTCTTCATCCCTTCGGTTTTGATGTTAGAGCCCATGAGAAATTATCTCAGACATTACCAAGGCCTCTCAAAACAAAACAGAGAAGACCTGAATGCATATTTATGAACTTCATAAGAAGAAAGGAAAAGGAAGAAAAGCTAGAACAAAGAATTTTAACCAAACAAGAAAAAAGATTAGGTGATGGTTACCTTTAACACTGCTCTGGATTAAAAACACAGTTAAACAATTTTTATACAAATAGAGTCCATACAGTTAAGATAGGAGAATAGTAAAAGATTTTTCTTAGAAAAAGATTAATATAGTCAAAGATAGTATGACGAACCTCTCAAAAATCTGAGGCAAAACATCCTTAGCAAAGCCAGGTCTTACATGTTTTTCCCATACCAAAGAAAGGTTTGAGTCTTCAAAATTATTCCATCCTTTTTTGCATTTCAAGTTTTGCAAATCTACAACAAATTTATGTAATGAGAAATTACCTTTACTTCCTTATCATAGCTGTTAACCCCAAAGACAGGAGTCACAGATTCCAGAACTTTTCCTACTTGATTCAGTAACCAGATACAAACCTCATCACATCCTAGACTCCACTTTGTTAGTAGAATTTCTGCTTTAAATGAGATACTTTCAAGTATAACCCCAAATTTTTAAGGATTTTTTTAACCGACATTTTACATTTGGAGGACATTCTTGCTAGAAAATTTCTTTTCTGCTGTAGTCATCACAGTCCAGGATCAAAACCACATTCTCATTCCAAAACCACATTTTTCTAGTTGCCATGATTTGTTCCTTTTTTTGGTGTTTCATTGGAAACCTGACAGAAAAAGTCATGCCTTAGTGAATTAGGATATTCTGTAATAACTCTCTCTCTCTCTCTCTATATATATATATATATATTCTTATCCAGCAGAACATCAGCTAGCAAATGCCCATCAGAGAATCATAGTGCACTATATATCCACAAAGTGATCTTCAGGGTACTTTGGCAGCAGAGCAGGGGTGGGAGGCTGAAACTGTGCTCCAAAATGCGATAGAAGTCATTTTACAGCTGCATATATCCAAGACATTTTCTGTTGTATAGGCCTGGGCTGCACAGCCCCACCAAGCAGTCTGGAGGAGTCATCACAAGCTCAGGTGGACAAAGTAATTTTACCAACCTTTGAAACTGTGGTTTCACAGATGGTAAATATTTCAACTGGGAGAATGAGATGACTATGGAATCTATCCCAGCAGTATCCAAGAGCTTCATTAAAAAAGTTTTCCCACTTTCTTTCAAAACCAGTATCAACATAGATATAGGAAACACTTGTGGTCTGCATTTTGCACCCTAGATTCCTACCTTTCCCCCTTATTTGCATATCCCAAGAATTGGTCTCCTCAGCCTCCATGGAAGCAAGAAGCCTAGTATATGCAAAAAAGAAGTTCTCCAACACCATTATTAGCTATATATATCTGCATGTTTTTGTGCCTCCACATTGCAGGGAGTAACTATCTGTTACAGAAAACTGCACCAAAAACCTTGTTTAATTCTCACAAAGAACATGTATTGCAGACAAAATAATGCCAGCATCTCCATCCTAGCATGACTTTTAAGTGTTTTGTTCAAAGTCTTACAGTAAATTAATATCTAGCTCAAGGAACAAACTCATGGATCCTTCATAACCTGCCTCAGAATATTATCCACTCCACTCCATTGTCTCAATTTTCTTCCCTGGAAAATGGGCTTGATAACATGCTGTATATTTTCAACTGTAGTTTTGAACTGCAGTTTATAGTGCCTGAATGCATGAATAGTCACTCTGAGTTTATTATATTATAATTAATTCATCTATGATACCTGAAAATCTGTTCTCTACCTGTTCAATACAAAACCAACTTTTTTGGTTTATCACTTTTTAATTAATCATCCATGTTTGTATCCCTCCATCTTCACCCACTCTCATGTTGAACTTAAAACCCAGCTTCCTCTAACTGCAGAAGTAGAGTGATGTCTTTCATGTCTTCAACTGCATCCAAAATAATATGTAAATTTTGTGTAGCACTGTAATATATTTATAACTGAGTAAGAACAGGCATTCCTTGTATGAACATGATTATCATCTTTATGTGTCCTTCCTTCCATTCCCTAATAATTCCTTAACTGCTACACTCTTTCATCTTTCATTAATTAATACCAAATACCTCTCATTCAGTCTCATCCATTACTAAATTCTTTTCAATATTTTATCTGGAGCTTCTGATGAAAACTGCAATGTAATCAATGTAATTGATGACCCAAAACCTACTGATATGCTTGGACACAGAAACTGGCAGTGTAATGAAAACTATTTTACTTAACATGTCATCCTCAGAGGCAGTTTAGCCATTGCCATGTGAGCAGTTGAATAAACCTTACAACTGGAATAAAAAACTTCTGGAAAAGTAAAACCAACAGCCAGTCAGAAGTAACATGAGTTAGCGTCCTGGGCCCAAGTGCTGGAAAACAAGAGAGAAAATTTCCTTCTGTTTGTTAAGCTATTGCTTAACAATTTCACAAACCCCTCAATTTCAGATAGCAGTGGAGGAAAAGGTTTGATTTAACCACAGTCCTGAAATACATAAAAATCCACTGAAAAGTTAATTGCATAATTATGATTAAGAGCACTACAGTCTTGATAAGAATTACAAGACATACAGATTATAGGATTATAGGATTTCGATCTCCTCCCTTTTTCAGCCTATAAATTTCTTAGGCTTAGACAGTGGAAAAGCTTCGAATTACTTAAAAGGAAAAAATGAGAAATCCTAAGTGTTTGTATATCCAAATCCATTTACTTGACACAATATGCAACTTGAAAAGCATCAAAATCCATAACAGAGATGTTATCAATGTCTTCATAGTCTTTGTTGTTCTCAAAATAATGGGAGAAACGGAGTGCTGTTATCTTTGCCACATTATCTATGCGAGTAACTCCATTAAAGACCAGGCTAGCCTCTCAGAAACTTCTTTTACTCAATCAATGACCTCGTTTCCATGGCAGGCTAACACAAGGTGCCATTGATGATGACTTGATTTCCTTTCGCATCTGAAGTGGAAAAGGAGAAGACAGACTAAATGAAATCCCATCCATCTTAATGAAATACAATTATATTCTCCTTATTAATCATTTAAAAATCAATATGTCTCTTCTTGGCAAACCCCGCCAGAATTTGTCATTCTGTGCCAGGCCTCAATACATCTTGTCCTGTAGTGATTTTTATAAGTTCAGTCACCTGTTTCCCAGGGTAAATAACAGAGTCTCTTTGTGTTGTGATGAGAGCGCAAAGAATGACACTGGCAGGCAGGCTAAACAGACAAGCTGCACATTTTAATCAGTAAAAACAAGCATTCCTTTCCTGTGGACATTTTAAAATGAGTAGTGTTCACTAGAAAAAAATAAAAGGGGGGCTAGATAAAAAAACCTACAGGTCAACTGATATGTACAGTTTAATATAGAGCATTATTTATCTTGTCAGCAATAGTTTCTGCCTTAAATAATCTTACTTATTGCATGGGATGGTGATAATTGCATGAACTTGCTTGCAAATCTCTAGGTCTGAAAGAACAGTGTGAGCTGGAATTCTTCCTGTTCCAATTTCTGCTGATTTACAGGCTTGTAGAAAGAACACTTCTCACTGTATCCAAATATTTCCATTTTCTCTACTTTACATGCAATAAAAACCATAAAATCTTCAGCAACTGCAGTATGCTTTATATTGAAATACACTGGAAATATTAATTGAAAATTGTTTGCATTAGTCCTTCAATGATATTACCAACAATAATAGGCAATCTCAGAAAGAGATTTATTTCACATAAGACACTAGGATACTCATAGAAACTTGTGCAAGGGGAGTGAAATTTCAACCTTTTTTTCCCTTTGGGAAATCCCCAAAAGTCATGGATAAAGTTCTGAGAGAAACAATCATCAAGAAATCATATAGTTTTGAAAACAACTATCTTATGAATGCTGCTTCAGCCAACCATTCCCACATAGAGCCATTGATGTTGCCATGAGTGTGTCATTAATGTGTCTCCAGTGGGGGAAAAAGACAACTCACTGCAGCCCCAGGATAAATCCTTGGCTCCCCTGGATCAGGCCATGGTGTGGGGCAGCTGCAATCCTTGACACCTCTTACATTCTCATTCCTCTCTGTTCCTCATATTGAAGTGGTTTGTGGGAAACTCTGTGCAAAGTGCCTCAGGTTCCCAGTGATGTTTTACACTGACCACAAAATGTTGCAACCACCAGGATTGCATCTGGTGTGTTAACTGATTAAAAAAAAAAAAGGAGGCCAAATTTACTGACTTTTTCCAAAAAGAAAAGAAACAGAAAGAAACATAGCTGAAATAACTGGCAGGGGAAAGGAACTCACAAACAAGTCTGAAAAGATTACAAAAGCACCCGCCCAACCCTGCTCACCTCCCTGAGGCTTGTGATATTGTGAAGTTTGCTCTGTGCTATGCAAAACCTGCAAAGTCACAAGGGGATATACAGTAACGTGTGTTGCCATTCACCACTAGTGTTGATTTCTTCTCTTTGTTCTATTAACCTCCTCTTCTTTATGTTCCAAAATGGAGTCAAATACCTTTCACAACAATTCAATATTTACCTGCCCAAAGTAAATAAGAGATCCCTGAAGACCTACATTCGATATGTATTGAGTTTCTAATAAATCCTGTTTGCACATGGAAATACAAGACTTGCCAGGATGGATGATATTTCAAACCCATTTAGTCCAATGTACTGCCTTAGTAAACAGCACCAAGGTGCTTCAGAGGAAGGTAAAAGAAATCCAGCGATAATCAGATATATAGATTTATATAATTCGGTCTATGAGGGACTTCTGCAGGGCATCTGACCCAAGCTCCACTGAAAGCAATGCCCTTTTTCAGGACAGATTTGCAGTTTATACAGGGAACATGCAGGTAGGGCCTGAGATGTGATGGGGGGACAAGTCCTCACATGCCACCAGTCATACCAGAGCAGGAGTTATGGGCAGACCTGGGAGCATTCATACCCCTCACACACACAGGAATGTGTGAACTAGGCAGGTGAGCATTCACACGGCATTTGCAACCCCTTCTGAGACTGCTCTTAAGAGCTCTCCAGCACTTTTCCACGTCCCTTATAGTAAATAAAATAAAATGTCCAATCAAAGCAGCATTACTACCAGGACAGGAAATGTAGAGGGAAGTAGCAGGGTTCTAACACAGACACGGTCCTCTGACACACACTGCCACAAGTGGCCATGCAAAATTAAGAAACATCCTCTGCTACCTCATTTTCATGCCCTGTAAATATGTACTAGCTAGTGACAATTAATTATAATTTTACCAGTTTGTAACAAATAGAATAGAAAAAAAAGGGAAATTAAAGGATTTTTTTCCCCCACAGCCTGCTTGCAAGGTTTTGTTCTTGCCTCTTACTCCACATTATAAAATTTGAATACCATAGTTTTAACAACACTTACTTTACAGAAAACCAGCATAAATATTTCAAACAAATGTACTGAGAATAGTAGATTTCTTTCCAAGTCCTGTGGCCTCTGCTGTTCCTATAGGCATAGTCTGATAAGTCTGATATAGTTCATCTAGGTTTAAAATAGGAAAAAAACAGATAGATGCCATAGTTTTAATTTTTATTCTCAAAAAGGATATTCACCAATGGTATGTGTGATTTTTGTGTGAATTTCTTGTTAAAACCTTAGCAGAGGCATTATCAAAATAAAAACCTACCAATGGAAAGCTCTTTTTTGTAAACTTTGTTATTTTGTAGCACTTCTTTTATCAGTGGGAACTTTTTTCAACTCTGTAGGCTTTAGGGTCGAAATTGCACATCTGTATTTCATGCAGAACCTTCAGCTGCTGGAATAACTCTAGTGATCAGCAATTAGGAAAATGTTAATGAATCTGTTGATAACAGAGCCCAGAGGCAGGGGTTGGCACAGAAGAGGTGGTCACACAAAAGAAGCCTGTCTGGTACTGATGATCAGTGATACTATCTCAAATGGCAGCATTGTGCTGCCACCTTACTGACACCCCACCTTACTGACAGACATCTCAAAGTTTGGTTCCTCAGCCAACACAGAAGGGAATGCAATGGGCATCTCCAGAGCCAGGTCATCCCATCCCAAGAGAGGAACCTGGGCACCAGGCTGGGCCTGTTACTTCAATGCTGAACTTACAACAGGAAATACGAGCTTGCTCTCCTCCAGGAAATACTGATGATGATTCTTCCCATAAACTATGGCATCATCAGGTGGAGGAGACAAAGGAGTAGAAAGAAACAGTTGCAGCAACCAGGATGACTACTGGTCAGCACTGGGTCCTTGAAAACTGTGGGTATTATCCCGGGCTGCATCAGGTCCAGTATTTTCAGAAGCAGAAAAGAAATCAACAGCCTCTGCTTAAGGGTTTGTGCAGGGGGGCTCATACAGACCACCAAGCCCCATTGTGCTCAAACACGTTTAAGATCGATCAGTTTAAAGAGTAGGTACTGAATAGAAACAATTGAAGGGAAGGAACACTTCTTTTATTAGAGGAGCCCAACAGTGCATTGCTTGTTTAACAGAGCAGAACAAAGGCTAAGAGGTGCTGTGATTGCTGTCTATAAATGTATCAGGGGGTAAGCAGCAGGGAGGAAGAAAGCTATTGGCATTGAAGGACAGCGCTGACACAAAACAAACAGGTATAAACCAGCCACAATTATGCTGGAAATTACAAGAGAGTTTCTAACCATCAGAGCAGTGAAATATTTCCTAATAGGGATAGAGGGGAACAAAATCACAATGATTTTAATTTTTGACCATGATGTGTTTATGAATGGGATTAGAGATGATGTGATTATACTCCATATTCAAGGACTAGCTTAATGATTAAGGAAGTCACCTCCCTTCATTCAGCCCAGGTATTTAGCAGCTTACTGCCTAAATACAATAGACTCACGGTCATTTGCATTTAGCTCATTGTTGAAATCGGTCACCTACACAAGTTTCATCTCTACATTTAATATTTACTGAATAATAAACAATAGTTAAATATTTAGATAAGAAAAACCCCCACACACTGCCTATTATTTCCTCTTTTTTACACTGTACTCTCACAATTTTCTCATACATTTCTTCACATTAAATCCTTGGTTTTAAGTTCCCACAGAAACACTAATATTTGTACAAGTAGAAACTACATGGAAATGTCAGTACTTCTGTCGCTGTAAACTTTTCTATATATTCAGTTCCAGAATGATGGAGCTGATTTCATTAAAAAAAAATAAACATTTAATTTATTCAGACCAGTGTATTATCTTTTTCTCTTTTTTGTCTCCTTATTTATTTTTCCAGTTCACATGAAATTCCCTACTTTGTTTTCATTACTCTTTTACCCTTGCTGTCCAACATCAAAATTGGTGGAAAGAAAGTTAAACTATTTAGGGTCAAGAATAAAATAATTTTTCAAATGCCAAGGAAAGGGAGGGATTAACGCACTTTGATGTTAATACCATGTATTTTGTAGTTTTCCTGTTTGTTTGTTTTCATCTTTCCCTATTGTCAACAATGTACTGCATTTTATAGGCAGCCTAACACAGAGCAGATGCTGATTAAAGGAAATGCGGTTTTCACTGTGACATTTAAAAAAAAATCACTTGCTCTTGTCTAAACGCTGTATTCCTAATGAGTTTTATTTTATTAACTGTTGTGTGAAAATACAATGAGCTTATATTTAATTGAAACAGAAGTTTTTACAGCTAACTTGATGGACTGTGACTAGGCAGTTAAGATTGACCAGAATCCTCCTGCTGTCTACCCTGAGGGCTGAAATATGAGGTGCAGGCACACATGGCTGTTCACTCCCATGCATCCCTGTGGCTGGACTAGAGCGACTGCTTCGCTCCTTGGCACGTGCTGACACTCTCCTGCTACTGCTCCCTTCTTCTCTGTACCTTAGCACCTTCCTTCCCTTCTGGATTCATCAGTTCCAGCTCCATAGGGCAGAGGCTGGCTATCTTTAACTTAAATGAATCCTAATTCTCGTCAGGCATCACTTCAGCAGGCATTTGTAGATACAGTTGTACCTATGGTGTGTCTATAGATGACAGAATGCCTCTTAAATCTACAGAAGACATAAATTGTCCCAAATGCTGATAGCCTAAAGAGACATTGCAAATAGAAGTCAAAGAGCAGGGGGGGAAAAACTCGCACATGAGATAAAACTTAATAGCGGTAACAAAAATGGTGTTGCATTATGATTTTCACGACATTGTAAAACACATCTGTTCACTTTGGCTTAAAATAAAGATTATTTTTACCTGAAATGCAGGTAGAAAATGTAAGGGTATGTTTCATTATGCTTTAATTTTTGAAATAAGCTCCCATAATAGGACGGTGCAGACTGCTCACTGTTACAGGCTTCACAGGAACTAGAGAAACATGTCACTTCAGGCCCAATCCTGGAACAACATAATTTAGTAAAATTGCTACTGGATTTAAGATGTCCATGATCTATTATTCCACTCCTTTGAGTGGCACTCCTCCCAACTTTTCTGTAGTGAAACCTGATATGCTTTTCCCTCTACATCATATTTGCACTGTGAACAGCAAGTAATGACAAAGGATTCTTTTCTTAGCACAATATCTTTAACATCAGCACTCATAAAACAATGAGCAAACGCCGATGAAGTAATCCAGAGGTTAAATTACTGAATTTGTAAGTGTACCTGTCGCTTTTATAGGAAAAGCAGGGAGCACAGCCCCAGCTTTACATATTATTTGCATCTTTATTCAAGAGTATTTGCAATACTGCAGAAGGAATGAAAAGACATTCAGAATCCTTTGACCTTTAAAATCCAAATCTCAGTTCACCAGATTTTCAAGTTATCTCTGTCTTTCCATTTCACAGTGATAGCAGCTCATACCTGATTTTCATCATTACCCACCAGGTCAAGATGCAGCAGATGGCTGACCTGGGGTGATTGATCAGTAGGGAAGAGGTGTAGGGCATGGCACAGAGGCCCAGCGTATGAAATTTCCAGACATATTTTTCTGTCATTAAAAGGAGAGATGTACCTCACTCTTGACACACTGCTCATTTTGAAGTTAGGCCAGCTTGAGGTTCTCTGCTCTGTTGTCATGTCTAGAGAATGGTTAGAGATGATTAGCATGTCCTATGCAGCCAAGCCTGCCCTAGATTTGCAGCTGAATGTCAAAAAGAAAACAAATTAGGACTTGTTCTCTTTAAATAATTATCCCAGCATCACCATGCTAAGAGCCATGGCAAGTCATAATTCATAGGGTTTTGGCCTCAGCTGGCAGTTTATGGTTATCAGAGGGCTTGGTCTCAGTGTGTTCCATCTCTCTACAGAAAGCAATATTGCTTATGTGAATTACATTTCTTTACCTGACACCTTCTCTTTTTCCAGGTCCAAAATATAATTACTACTAGCTTCTTCACATTCCTTTGGGCTCCTTGGGATATCACCTTCTCAACGCTATTGTCAGAATTCTCCTTCTTATTGAAACCTTCAATAGGCATTTTAGCAGCTAATGTATGTGATTACAGCCACTCCACCTGCTGTCAACTCTACAGTTAAAGAAAATATAATTTCCCTTTTTTGTTTTAGATTTCCATACTGAAGTTCTCTTTCAGAAAAGCATGAACACCACAAAAAAAACCCCCAAAACCACACAACACATTAACAACAGAAGATAGCAGTTTGGGCAACAAATTCTGCAGTTCGTGAAAAGGCTGATCCCATTTAGTGTAGATGCTAACATAAGGAGGCCAAAAGGCACTACCCACAGAAAGTTACCAGAAGACAGAACAATTAGCCCAGAAGTCTCTCTAGATTTTCAGGATGCCTTTTCATAGCTTCTGCCATTAACAGCAGAAAGATAAGTTCATCTGACTGTGATATCTTTTTGTCAGACATCTTCCATCTTGCTGGAGAAAAGGTGCTACAGATACAGACACAAGACATCTGGGAAGCTGATTTTGACTAAGCAGTGTTCATCTAGACCAATGCTAAAAAATCATGTTTCCTACAATCCAAGTGAACAAATTTTCTCTATTCAAGCTAGTATTGCCTAGTATGTAAGGAAGGATTTCTAAGTGTATATCCTAGACAAGGGCTATTAAAATATCAGATCCAGCTATGAATAGGGTTGTGAATATGGTCTACCCAGACTGTGACTAAGTTCCAGGTGTGTGATGACCATTGCATCCCTCTTTCACATATCCTACCTCCCCCTAGGCTTTGAGGGACCAAACACAGCACAAGGTCAGGCTGCAGGCGTGATACATACCTTGCTGCTCTGGGAGAACCTGCAGACCACATGCTGGCAAAATATCTCAATAAACCTTGGTAAAAATAAATCCAAAAACTTTATTTAACATATTCTAAAGGAGACCATTTGGAGAAAAACAATTCTATCATCAGGGCCAATTATTTACTTCAAGACAAGTCCTCTGTCCTGGATACCTCCTTGCAAGTTGGCTGTCATTTCCTAGACTCATGCTGATCCCATATACATGGCTATATCCTTAGTTTATGTAAATAACTGCAGCACTGTTAATGTAGGCAAAGCTGTGTCAACTTAGACCAGCTGAGGATAAGACTGAAACTCTTATGACTTAAGTAGTAACAGACATGAGGGGATAAAAGAAGGAAGCACCCTTAACCACAAAACAATAAAAATAGTGCAAATCATTACAGTTTATACCTAAAATTGTAGACAAAATAAATGGCATCATACTGGATTTGTGATGGGAATTTGCAGGGAAAGCAAACAGGCACCATGATTTTATTCCAACTTTGTGCCCATAATTCCTAACACAGTAACACTGAGGAAAAGATAAAGCAAATCTCTGCAGTCTCTGGTTCTACTTATACAAACACAATACATTCTTTCAGAGTGGGGAAATCACACATACATAATTCTTTCTTTGTGTGTGTGTGTCTGAGTCTCTAAGACTTTGAATACTGCAAGTTAATTCCTAAACAAATCTGCCAGAAAAAGACCAAAAAAGCACCTTGACTAAGAAAATGATGACACCATTAGCAATCTCACTGTTAGCTACGAGAAAGTCCACACAGGGCCTAACCACAGGTTTCACAAACTCATTGCTCATAGGAAGAATTTCCTAGGATTTTTTTTTTCTCCACTTATCTGCCATGGACATATTTTATTCACCTGCTTCAAAGAAATTTGTAATATTTCAAAATTTTGGTAGCAGAGAGGAAAGAAGACTTCAAAGGACAGCTCATGTCCAGACGCATGCTTTGCAGACAGACATTACCTTTCTAAAGACAGCATCCCCAGACTGGCAGAAATGAAAAACCTTAAACTTTAACTTATTTACAACCTAGAGCAGCCCAGACTGAGGATGTTGATGATCACAAAGCCAAATAGCTAAAAAGTTCCTTAGCTTTAGCTATTGTGAAAATGGCAAAACTCAGCACCTGCTGAAACAAGGAGAAAAATAATTGTGTTGTATTTTAGGACCGTGGGACTGGTTTTCACCTGCACCTGAAGAAGGACTGAGAAAAAAACACTTTCACACAAAGTTTTGCCAAAGGAGTGGAAATTTTCTCATTCGTCTTTTCATGTGTGCACAACACTTCACAATATGAGATCCTGGTGCTTGTGCGTGAGTTGGGACTTTCTCACGTTACAGCCATTCAACTCTTGTTTTCTTATTGGAGATTAATAACAAGGAAACGTTAAGTAAAATTTTCTGGTTGGAAACATAGTAAATACTTTGGTCATCTTTTCCTGAAATCCGCTATAAAAGGAAAAGGCAAAGCTGTGCCACATGAACAAATCAAATTCAAAACTCTTTTCCAGAACCAGACACCTTTCACAGTGTGACATATCACACAGTAACACACCCTGGTAATGCAGACTTAAATTGAAGCAAGAGGACTTAGAAGCAGCATTTATATTTCTTTAACATGGTTGGAGCACCAAAGAGTCCATGACTGAAAGCAGTGCTGAGAATACGGTTTACTTTCCCCAGAATTGATCTTCTATTGTATGCTCAGTCCAGCTGTGGTGTAACATGTAACACCTTGTTTGAATTTCTTCCTTGGTCATGGATTATCACTATCACAGTGATTCAAAAGCTCCAACACAAGTGAGTTTATTGTTTTCAATATTTTCATTTAACCACTTTAATCAATATCTGCCAAGACAATTAAAGGTCTCAAATAGTTTCCAATAGGAATTCTCCTTCAGAATCAATCTCTTTTTTTCTTTAATTTTTAATTTTTTTCCTCTATTTAATTTGTTTTTAACACTAACCAAAAAAAAAGTTAACACCATTTCCCCAAATTCGTCCACTATTCTTATTCTCGTTTTATAAAGGAAATGAAATTTGTCATGGTGCTATACATCATTTACACTGCAGTACAATGTCCCATCTGTGTGTCAAGCACAAAACAAAAGCATTTTGTGAAAAATTGCTAAAGTAGTAATGATTTTTGTCCTCAACTCTTTGTTTTGCCTTTCAATAAAGAAGGCGACATGTGCCACAAATGATATATTAGTGTTTAAGTACAACCCTAGTAACACAGTGCATAACCAAAACCATGTTTCACAGCAGAGAAACTATAGTTTACTGCCCCTATGGCTCTGATGAGAATATAATGTTCTACAGTTTATAAATGCTTTGAGGTCAACACATGATTTACTTCAGCTTGTTCATCCAATGAGCAGGAGGTCCAAAAATATATCAAGCTATTAGACAGCCCACTGGAAGCTTGGCGGAGGCTCCCAGTGATGGAAAGCATGCCATGGAAGCCTCTCTGTCAACTGGAGATGAGATAATTAGATCCAGGTAATACATTGGAGCCCCATCAGGGAACAGGACAGCAAACATGTCATCTTTACGATTTTTTCTCATCCTCCCCAGTACCATTGGCCTGAGATAGTAAAAAGTGTGAAGGATTCATCAGTTCCCGGCAAAAGCACAGCAGCGGGATAATCAAGCTATCATCTCTCCATCATCTTCATTATCCAGAGACCTGGTGTTCTGTATAAACAGCAAAACAACATCAACTAGAGATTGAGGAGCTGTGCTAGCTGATTCCAACTTTTGTTTCATGTTCCAGGGTAGTGCCACACAACACTGTTGGGCTGGAATCTTGTAACACCAAAAAGAGCTTGAGAGCTGATATTTAAGTTGCAAAAAGTATTTTGTTCAAAAATCACTTTCTACTAATTAAAGATTTGAGCTTCAACCCTACAACTAAATATTCCTAAATGGAATATTCTGGTGGGTCAGACCATGTATGACTGCTGGGGTAAAGTGGTTTTATACAGCACTTTCAGCTAAAACCCTAACACTTTTTTTTCTCATGCACATCACTATGTATACTTTTTTTTTTTGGAGAATACACTAGCTAAAATTTGAAAGTGGAGAGTTGCTACAAGTGGAATCCCAGTGTTTAAGAGTAGCAACTCCTCAGCATAAGAAAGGCAATTGAAAAACACTCCATATGTTAGCACAAAAAAATGTGTTTCATACTCAAATCAACAACTTAGAAGATGTTTATGCTTTCCTTAGACACTCATGCACCCTTGAACACTAGGCAAAAAAATAATTTAGAGAAATTGTAGTCAGAAATCAAAATAATTTTTGAATACAATGTTTTCTA
This sequence comes from Pycnonotus jocosus, assembly GCA_013400435.1. Taxonomy (NCBI): domain Eukaryota; kingdom Metazoa; phylum Chordata; class Aves; order Passeriformes; family Pycnonotidae; genus Pycnonotus; species Pycnonotus jocosus. The sequence continues at coordinate 36,176 of VWYP01027883.1, read as the reverse complement.
ACTACATAATCTTTTCCATTTCCCATGCTTTTTATGTTCACAGAAAAAGCAAAAGGATAATTTCAGTCAGGACTGATCTGATGTTGAAAAATCACAGTCTTATATGTGCTCCTAAGATTATTGCTAGCATCTAACTTTTTAATATAGTTATATAAATATATACACACATTATATATAGTAAAATTCCTTTTCCCAAAAAACATATAGATGACTCATGTTTCATTTCCTTTCCTGGTAGCTGACATTTAGAAAAATCTTTCTTCTGTCTTCTTATTTCACACACACAGGTATAGCACATAGGTAAAGGAAGTAGGTTGTGGGGGGGAAAGGAAAAGAAGAGCTTCTCATCTCAGCTGCAGCAATCCTCTTGAAGCCTCACTGCTGTCAGTGACACAGCCCCTCATTAGACAAACTGATGGATTAACCTCATGTGCTTTATTCACCTTTGCACTAGTGTATTTAACTTTTCCTGAATATATTTGTTCTGTGAACCCACCAGGAGAGGAAAGCAAGGTGTGGCTCTTGCCTATTGGGAATGGATTTATTCCATTTCACACTTAGGTATCAAACAATCTTAAAACCTAAAGCCGTGAAAATTCAGACTCTTCACGATTGAGTGTACAGCTTAGTCCTGTAGAAGTTTAAATGAAATTTGTAAGTAATCTTTTAAATAAATACATCCATGCCTCAGAAAACCTTTACTGCCATGGCACCTACCCAATACTACTTTTAGTTCTTTTTTCAGAAAATATTAAAAGAAAAAACCTTAATGGAAAGAAATTGCGAATATTGCAAGCATGAAGTGAATTCTAAAGAGAATCACAAAACTCAGAACACAGACAACACTACCTCTAGAAAAGCAGACTGAATAAAACATCCCGAAAGTAGAATGCAGGACAAAAATGTACTTTTTCCAATTGCAATCTAAGTAAAATTGATTTTTCTATTCTTCCCCTTCATAAGTATGACAGCAAGTATCTTCCTGGAGCTCCACGAACCTAAGAGAGCAGTTGTGGCAACCATCATTGATGCGACCAAAGGTGAGTAAATTTAAGCTACTGAAAACACTAAAAGAGGAAAAATTCATGTCTAGCAGAGAAAATACTAAGATTAAAAATGAAAAAGCATGGGTAGGCTAGGTAAAATCAATATAACTTTTCCCAGGGTATTCTTTTATAAACATTACTTTGGTTCTTCCTTGACCACAATATATATACAGAAAATAAAATGGCATTTTTATGACTCATAATCCCAATCTTTACCTCCATGAAGCTGTTCACAAAGATTCAGAAGCTGAATGGATTTAAGACTGGAACTATAATGGCAAATCATACCCTTTGAAACACAAAGTTAGGGAGACACATAGCATTTAGGATTCACATCTATAAAAAGGAGAAGCTAATGGCAAAGCCACAAAATACTGCTACAGCTGCAGTATCCAAATTTAAATTATGCACTAGTAATCATGAAGAAAGCTTAGCAACATAGCTCTCAGCTACATGGGACAGTGGGAAAATTACAGAAACTATATATTTAAGACCTTTCTAGGCATGAAGAAAATGTAGAAATGTTTACATGGTAAGAGTATGCAAAACACTGTGGGTTGCACAGCAAAGCCTCAAGATTTAAGATTCGGTTCCATTTACCTCTGATAATAGGAAAAGAATATAAATAGCTTTCTTTTCCCCTTTTTTCTTTCTTATTTGCTACTATAAAGTACACTGTATATCTCAAGTAGACTAGAATCAGGAAAAGGAAGTAATCCCTGAAGATTTGAAGGCAAGACATAAGAAAAAACTCAGAATAGAACCACTTACGAGCAACAGCCACACAGGAAAACAAGATGCAAGCAGTAAAAGCTGACTGATATTATGACTTACATTAAAGATATCTAAGAATTTGCTAGTAATGAACTTTGGAATACCTGACAACTTTTACAGATGCAGAACAATGACAGAGGGAAGAACAAACAAACAAACAAACAAGCTGTAATACTGTAACAAAGCAGAAGTAAGACTTAATATAACTGCACAGCACAAAAGAGACTGGTTTAGGATAAGAGGAGGAAAAAAAATCCAGAAGTCATAGGAAAAAATACACAAATTAACACATGAAATAAAGGGATTTTTAAAACAGGCAGAGATTCAACACATTAATGAACTGTGTGATGAGTGAATGTTAGAAGCAAAAAATAAAGTATGATTGGAGGAAATCTGGATATCCAGAGAAAAAACCACAGAGAAGAAGAAACATATTCTTAGTTATCATGACATTCCATAAAAATCCCACATTTAAGATGTTTATGATTCTAATTTGAAAAAAAAATCAAAAAACTAATTTGATTCAGCCTCCTAATTTTTAAAAATTATTTCTAATAATTAATTACTTGAAATTTTCATATGAACTCTTCAAGTGAGTGTTAGTTGCCAGTAGGACTGAGAAGACAGGCACAGATCACCCTGTTGGACCATGGACCTACATGGGATTTGCTGTCTTCAACCTCAGCAAAAACAAGAAAGACTGAAAATTGTCCAGGGAGGCTTTGAACTAAACTTTCCATTTGCTTCAGAGAGCAGGGCCACTACAGATCAAGCATTTTACACTTTGGAAGTAAGTTCTACAGACAGTGGAAACAAACTTGCAAGACTTGTTTTCCCTTTGGAGGTCTCTCATAAAAGTTCAACAATATTTAATTTTCTCACAACAGTTTGTTGCCTACCAGAACACTATGTTCTTTTTTGGTACTAAACACAATATATATTTTTTTAAATCTATAGGAAACTCACCTAAAAACCTTCATCATAACTTTATTTTAAAACTTTTCAAGAAATTTCTGATCCAGTTTCACTGTCACATCCACCCCAAAAAAATCCAAAAAACCTCATCCTAACCCATCCAAAAGAACATCCAAACAAGAAAGTATTTTTAATATGGTGTATACCATCTTCTTTGAAAGCATCCCAGCTAAATGTCATAAACTGCCTATAGTACTACTCCAGGAAAAAAAAAAGGTTAAAATATGAGCAGATGACATCCCGTAAGTAGCTGGGATTTTGTTGTTGGTAGTCTTTTGCAAAGATCCATACAGGGAAAAAGTAATTTAGATGAAAAATGAGCACTTAGAAATTAGAATGCTGTCAGGTAAGATATCTGGAATCAGGCTGCAAAAAATTAGGTGGATGAGTTGTTACTGTCAGTCACCAGTGATGTACAATATTAGTATAGGAATCCATACAAAAGTTATATACTGCATACAGAACTGATTATGTCATGAATGATCATTAATCTGCTAAACAGTAGGAAAGATTCTCTCAAAATAACAGATTTCATTTTTGAAAGAAAAATGATGCCAAAAGAAATCAAAGAAATAAGTGGATCACATTTGTCTTATGCAATAATACTCTTTTAATGATAACAACTGAATCTTACAGTGTACTCTATATATAAATTTCATACAAGCTACCTTCAAGCACTCAGTAGATCAATTTAATTAAACCATAATTTCTCAAAATTGTAGAATAAATTTTATTCTGCGCCATTACCACAGATTAATACAGATGTATTTTTGAAGTGAAGTATACAGACCGTAGAGTAGATCTTCCCATAAATGTAGAAACAACTCAGTCAAAAATATTAATTTATGACCTTTGTCTTTGTTGGTGCAATAAAGTGTAATAGTAAGTATACTTTTACACTGACATGTAGCAATGAGACGGTCAAGTCAGTGTAATAAAGCTGACAGACTAGCACAAGTATCTCTGCTTGTGTTATAAATATTACATAGCAGACATTTTCCAAATGAGAATGTGAAGGAATCTTCCAGAAAAGGAATGCAAATTTACCATGAACATCAGAAAATTGAAACAGCCATGAGTTCAAATACCCACGAGTGTAAAAAGTAGAACTTAAATCAGGGAGTTGTCAACACTTTGACATTGCTGTCTCAGTGTGGTTCAAAATACAGCCAGGAATCAAGTAACATGCATATATGTAGTGTCTTCAAATACATCTTTTTATTAAAACCTTTATAGAATATTACAAGACAGTAATTATATTTGTGAACTATTTTCAAGCATTCACATAAAATGCAGATTAGACACTTGATTAGTTTGTCACAATTCCTTGAACTCTCCCCAACCCCATACAAACATTTTGTACACTGTAATCACCTTACAACACATCTGAAAGGAGATTATAAATAATATGGCAAGATGGAAAACATTACAAAGAAAAACTAAGCCTCAGTATTGTGTCTTTTTCCTTGTTGTTTGCTAAACAACATGCCATTGGATCTTACGGCTTTGAATCACCTGGTACCATCCATTAGTAGATAGGTTACTGAGTCAATGGTCTTAGAATATACAAAAGAGAAAAATCTCCAAAACCAGATCTCCTCTTCTAATCTCCAGCCTAAAGAGATATTGCCACTTCTTTTCCCTAGCAGAAATTGGGGGTTTTTTGGCTGGACTAGCAGAGACTCGTGTGACTGTTGTCTTTGTCATGGAATTTTGCTGAACATAAATATTGTTCACATTGAATATTTGTACTGACAAATACAAATATTTTACTTTATAATGACTCTATAATGACATTGCTCTATAATGACAGCAACTATTTAAGCCCCACTTTCAAAGTCCTTTACGTATGCCCTGCTAACATTCTGAACACAACTGTAGCTTGGCACGTGGCAAAAGAGAATGTTATGCATTTAATGCATTTGCTTATGGTCACACAGCTGAAATCTAGACCAGAGACAATGCACAAATTTCCTCTTTTGAGTGATGTGGGGTTTTGCTCATGTTTAATATTTTGATAGACTGAGTGTTAGTGTTGATTCCAGATGCAGTGTGCTGCTGAATACAGATTTTTGGCAGCAGCTCATGGCAAACTTTGCAGACAGCTATGGCAAAAAGGAGCAGATTTATGGGTGCTTTCTGGCTGCCAAGACCAGGCACCCAGGTAATGCTCATCACCAAGTGCCAGTCCCAAACACCCACCACACTGATGCTGCAGAGGCAAATTCCCTTTGCAGACACAGGATGACACACCAGCATGCAGAGGAAAGGAGCCACAGCCTCTCCATCAGTTCTCACACTGTGGTCACCTCTGAATCCATCAAACAGCTGTGAACAGAATTGTGCTAGAAACAGCACCATGGTGTTTCTCTAACTCTGCTAACTCCCTATGCTCGGTTTAATTATATGAACTGCTCTGGATACTAATCAACGCATCACATTATGATGATGCAGTTATAAATGTAATTATGAAAGCAACATGAATAATTTCATTAACTACATTTCAAGCTGTCTTGTTCTCTCCACTCCCTTTGTTGGCAACATACAATGGGTCTGCTCAGAGCTTCTGGGAATCAGGCCACGTACGTATGACATGTTTGTACTGAAAAGCACAGTCCTGCAGACCTGAATCAAGGAAAAAGTAACTTAGATGTCTTTTGGGAGTTTTGCCAGAATTATGATTGCAGTATTCAGGCCACTGTGTGACAAGGACTGTGAAAATAAATGCTTCCTTACAGAAAATAATGTTTGATTTTAAAATCCAATTCCAGTACCCAAGTGGCGGGAAGCAAGTCTGCCAGTGGCCCTATGAGCACAGCGTCAATAACTGTCCATTCCTCTTTCTGCTGCTTGCTCTTTGTAATCCAGCAGTACTTGGCAGGCTACAGGAGGGAGAACAGCCACACTTGCTGTGTGCTTTAGAAATAAAGGAAAGAGAAAGCACGAGTCTCAGATAACAGGCAATTTAGGATCGTGAAAATAAAAAACAGAACATGAAGAGTTAAAAGGACAAACTGCTCCCACACACAAAAAAAAAAAAAAAAGTGCCACAGATTATTTCAACAGTGCTGGTGGATCAACTTTTAAAAATTGCCTCCCTCCTGGCTCCTTCCTGGTACCAAAGCAGCTTACCAGCCTTTTTGTCTCCCTTCTTCCCACTCATCAGCCCTCTCCTCTTCTCAGGCTGAGACAAAGTAGTTTCCACAGCCCTTTGCAAGAGAACCTGAGCTAGATTCCCATCCTCTGAGCCTTCTGCTGTCCTTACAACAAGCTAAGGCTTTGTCATCTTGATTCCTGCTTTAGAGTGGATGGCACAAGCGGAGGAAAGCAGAACTCAGCCAGAGCAAGTGGCCTTAAATTACAGTTATAGCATGGTAGGTAACCCCAGATTGATCAATGCCATTTTGCCAGGTGATGTACACAGTCCTCAGGCTGTCAGCTATGCAACGAGACACAACCTGCTGAACACCCATGTCTGTCTGATTTCCCAAGCTCACACTGCTCTAAAGCTCAGCTTATATCTAGATCCCAGCATGCTCCCACATATCAAGAGTGCAGAGGGTCTGGAGTGTGATCAGCCCTATGAACACAGGCATGTCTGACAGGACAACCTAACAGATGCTTAACATCTGACTGATTCAAGTCCTGAGTAGCCCAATCATAGAACTGACAGGGTGGTGTCAGATGCTGCAGAGACAATAGTTAAAAAATAAAATCTCAGAATGTTCCCACAGAAATGCTGCTTCTATTTGCAGCTGAGGGAATTTTGCTGAGCTAAATGACAGGGTGAAGTTTCTTTATTCGTTTCATATTATGGGATTTTAACATGCACATGTTATGGAAACTATAAATTAAGAAGCTAAAATAAATCTGTTTTTCAGATGAACAAAGAAAATCCATGAGAAAAGAGAAGGAATGGCTGATGTATTGTGTTTGACTCAGGCCATTGCTCTGAGTTGTATAAGGATATTAAACAAAATTTTATCCAGAGATCCCACACAGAAAGTATACAGAAGCTGATGTCTAAAATAAGAGGACCTATACTAAGCTCAAAAACATATTAAAATCCCTCCTTGCATTTACATCCAATATAATGACAATTTTCTCTATTAGGAATGACCTTAAAACAGGAAGCCTGAATTACACATATAGCTGGGGGATAAGATTCAGATGGATCCTACAGAAGCATGAACTTACAAATAAATTAAAATAAACACATCATTAAAAGTATGTAAACAGTCTCATTCATTGAAGTACTCCTTTTCTTGAAGGCATCTTTAGTTTCAAGGACACAGACAGTGAGATTAGCTTCCTGGACATTGCAAAGCTGAAGGAAAAAAAAAGGAGGAAACAGTTATAATTGTATTTTCTAATTAAGTATATTACTTCAGAATCATGTAGGGAGTTAGGGTTGCTTAGCTTTTACATTACAAATCTTATTTTTATGATTTCTAGCTAGGCATAAAATCCCACAGTATGGCAAAGGGTATCAGTATAAGGTCTCATCTTGGAAGTGCACTACTAGTTTTTTCTTCTGTTTGAAAATTTTAAAATGTTTTTAAAGAAAGTTAGGCACAGTGATTAAGTTGAAAGGAGGCAACAATTAAAAGTCGGTCAGTCCCAAGTACTTTCTGCTCCTGGGTAACAAATAAAGAACTTATTCGTGGGTCTAATTTGCCACTTTATTTTAGTGAAACTGTTATGCTTTCAGTGGAGTTGAGTGACAACCACAGTACAAAAAGAATTAGGGCATATTGCACTAATATGTGCTCCCACTAGATTCAGTTTTAAAGAAAAAGAAAATAAAATAGAATCAAAAAATTCAAGCTAAGTAAATACCCATGTGAGTTCTGCAATAAACTTTAGGAGACAAATATGGTTTTTAAATTCTGCAGTTCCATGAGGTTTCAGAAGTACTCCATTGAAGAACTTGGAACGTATGTAGAGAAAGAGCATGTAATATCTTGGAAACAAAAAGGCAGCAGAGAAGTCAAACTTTGCAAAATGTGGAAGATTACATGCAGAAGGAAGGAACACAGAGCTGTTTCATGCTTAAACAGCAGAAGCAGGCAGATTCTGTTAAAACTTGTGTGAGTTCCCTTAACATTTCTGAAGTGTTGTGCTTAATAAAGACTTTTGTTTTCTAGTAAGCTCTATTATAACCCAAAGGAAAAAGTGAACCTGCTGAAAAGTTCATGTGTGGAATGTCTGTTTATATTGGTCTGTTATATTTGGTTTTGTTTTTAATACAACAAATGTGAAAACATGAACTCATTTCACTCACTTATGTTCTGATCAATGTCAGGCAAGATTTCTGCATGTTAAATTCATAAAGATGGTTTTAATTGAACTTTAAAAACTAGAAGGAACTATGTTAGGTTTTGAAAACCATAGTCTTCTTCTTAATTTTACTCTCATATATGTGACAGCTGGGGAAGAGCTCAAGTAATTTCAAGAGGACATCATTTTCTCTGGAAGAAATACAGAACCAGTGATGTGTACAGAGCAGCCTCATTTTTTATCTGACTACAAAGACCAGGATATAAGCGCTCTCAAAATGCATTATTTTAAATTGGGAAAAATCACACTGACAATGCAGACCATTTCAGTCATAACTAAAAAATTGCATATTAGAACAGCTCTAATAAATCAGTGACATTTTAAACCAAACCAATTTGTATTTAAGATATATCTAAAACCAAAGCCCTCCACTGAGGACTGGAAATTGAATGGCTCAAAAGATGTTGAGCTCACAGAGTTTGCTTTTTAGGTGGAGGTGTCAGCCAGTGGCATGTCATCCCATTGAGGGGTCTTCCCTAAAAGCTTTGATCCAGTCATATGATTTCCCCAAACCCTTCAGAAATAGAATATCTGAATTCAAACAGTCTCAGCTCATTCCCAGCCTTTGTAACTAGCAACAAAGCACTTGAATAAATCGCCTTTTGGAATATAAATTGAAATTGCAATGTCAAAAAATTCACTGGCTGAACATAATGTCCCTGTTACACACAAGCCTTTTTTCTTCTCCAAGTTGTGGTTGCTTTCATGCTCACACTGAGAGCAGGTGGTCAGCATAAATATGTAGAATGTTTTGTTGTTGAACACAGAAAATATTGAGCACTAAAAATAATACATACATTGTTTAGATTCTCTAGAGGAGCTACCCAGGTTTCATTGCAGCTTTTGAAACTCCAGTCCACAGTGCAGAAATAGTGAAGTTTAATATGCTTTTATAGAAGCTCCTTTTCACCTTCTGCTGAACAAATACTGGAAGACAACAGTCTTGAACATTTCCCTAGAGTCAAAATAAATAAATAACAAATTTAAATTTGCTTCAAAGACAAGCATGACCCTTTGAATAAGTTTTCCATCTATATTTTGGTATGCATGATACATCCCACAGAGACTACTTACACAATTGAAGAACTTTGGCAAATACATGCAAATATGTTCACACAAAATTTCACCCAGGGGATGACTGTCCTAAATCCTCTTCACAAAAGTCTCTTTGTTAACCTGAGGTAATAAAAATGTCCTGTAAGGAAGATGATCTATCACAAACTGCAAACAAATAAGTAGATGAAAAAACACACAAAACAGTTTGCAAAATAATTGCAGGTTTTAAAATATGTTTCCATAAGGGTTTCCTGACCAATATCAAACTAAGATTCATTTCAAACTTCTCCTCCCCTGTCCAAAAAAAAGAAGGGTGAATTCACCAGACGCATTATTTACCACATCTGTCACCTTGCTGTCAACTCGTAACACTTTCTTCCCCACCGCTAACAAAAAGTTCAAAAGGGGAAGATCATCTGATTTTTCCTGACAATCCCTTTCCTATTTCCCAATCTGCAAGCAAATATATTTGAGATATTTAGCTCTGGCTGGTTTGTTTCAGGTTTGATACTTTTCAGAAGCTTACTCTATGTGTGTTACCATATATGTCTCAATATGTTTTTTTTAAAAAAAGAAAAGAAAGGGGAAAAAATCATTCTGTTTCAAATAATGAGCATGTGCACCTTTTTGCCTCAGGCCTTCATACACAATTTAGCCAGAAAGCCAGGGCAGATCATGATTTAGCATTTGACATCTCTTGCCTTCAGGCCAGGGGAGACTAATACAGATTTCTGACTCTGAGCACACCATGGAAAAAAAAAAAAAGTGAGAGAGAGAGGCCTTTTATTGACTAAATGATAAAGAGGTTTGTAATGATAAATAACAGTCATTTTATTGTGGAATTCCCCAGAAAAGATGCATTCTGCAGTGTCTGAAGAAGCCTAAAAGCCGAAGCTGGTTCCCTGTGGATCCAAACCTGTTAAGCTCCAATCTTTCCAGGCAGAAATAGAGGTCGCAAATTGCATAGGACCTGTACTATTAAAACTGTATAAGCACGATACATAATCACTGCTGCATCCAGGACAGTTAGCACTAAGAGGATTAGCTGAAGGCTGCTTCTGGCTTTCTCTCCCTCAGCCTGCATCTAAAACAAGCCTGGTACACACCCAGACTGCTTGAGAATTTTCTGCCAGCTTTGATCGATAGTTTAATTGTAAACTTTGGGAGCAATAATGGATAATTCAGCTTGAACCGTCCATTATAAGTGCTGTTGCAGAGGATGGAGCTTTCAAAATTAAACAAGAGTTGTGTAATATTATTACATTTGTACTGCTCACCTACAGTTAAATTCCATTTACAAATACTGTCTTGACAATGTATGGAGTTCAATAAACATAGGCCCAGGTGGGTTGAGTGGGGAAAGGAAAGAGGATAGAAGCTGAAGCCAATTATTTGCCATCTATTCCAGAAAGATTTTTATTTTAACCTCACATATTAAAACACATCGAAAGGGAAACAGGAAGACAGGAGACAAATACAGATTCAAGCACTGAACTAAGTTGTGGTTACTGTTTTGACTGCAGCATCATGATGGAAATGTACCTAAATGCCTGTAGAGGGATCATGGTACAGAAATACCAGCAGAAAAATATTCCAAGAAAGTGGTAAACATGCACTGCTCACCAGGTAGTCTATGCTGGCATAATCAAAATTTTAATATGCCTTGCACCAGTCGGTTGAGGTGGACTGGAGATATTCATGTTACAATACCAGTCATTTTCGAAAACACAAGACACAGCAGCACTCTGTGGTGAGAAATCAGCCTGTCTTGGAAGATGAATGGACCGAATGGCCAGGAATTTAGCTATCAAGCTTTCTGGCAAACACACTCTACCATACTGCACATGCAAACGCTTCCATACAATTCTAAAATGAGGAGTAAGGAAGAGGAGCTTGTAAGAACATGGATTTTGAAATAAAAGCAGCAGTTCTACAGGCAAAAACTGAATTCTGTTTAGAGAATCAAGCACTTTTCTAGTTTTATTAGTAAATTAGTTGCTTGAACAAAATTTGCTAAAAATTACATGGGGTTAGAAAAGTAGCTCATGCTACCAGCTTTCCAGTGAATTTAGGAACTCAAGTCAAATTTACTCCATAAACCATTTCACAGCTAATTTGAACAAAAATAATTCCCTAATCATAACAAGACCTGTGAGTTAAGAATGAGTGTCAAGGTCACAAAGAGTTTTTCCCACTCCTCATAAAGGCCATTGGCATCCATCTAAAATCTCCACAAGTCCATCTTAGTTTTCACAGCCAAGCTCTCATGTTTTGTGCTAATGACTAGGACTTGTGGCCAGGAGTATTTTGCCTTGGCTTCCTTTGTTTTTGAGAAGGTGACATCCATATTTAACTGTGTACTATACACAAAAGTCAGCTAAAGCTCTTCCTGCATGCTCTCTCATGCCTGACTAGCATGCAATTAAATAAATTCATAGTATTCCCACTGCCGTTCTTATCACCCAGCCAGGACACCTTGGCAGAAAAATGCTCAGTATGAAGAAAAGGAGCAAAAAAGAAAAGGGTTTGTTTTGTTTGTTTTTGTTGGTTTGTTTTTTTTAATTTGGTTTCAAACCCAAAGCTCCACTTGAAAAATTAGGCAAGTAGAAAACAAACTGGATACTTCAACCAGTGCGACTTGCAAACCAGGAAGCTGCTGGACTTGGCAGATGACACCAGGTAGCACTCATTTTTGCAGCACAAAAATACCTGCTCTGTGTGTAAGCCATTGCCAGTAAAATGCTCTAACTTTCATGGCTCAGTTATCTTCAAAGAAAACTCCATCTCATTCCACTCCTTTTCTTTTACAGCAAAGAAACGTTTTTCCATTTCCAATAAGTTCTTTACAAAATGATGCAGATTTTGACGTTGTAAAGTATCAACATGTTTTTAACCTTTAACTGTGGTTTTTCCTCTTGAGAAATGAGGCAAATAATAAAAATTGCTGATCATTAGTTTATAATGCCACCGTATTGCTGCCAGCTCCAACAAAGAACTCCTTGCACCAAGAAAGACTCCTTCAGGCTAATGGAAGAGACTAGAGTTTGCAAATGCAACCTGCATTCCAGGGAATCAGGGAATTACATATGGCTCCAATAGTGTATGCTTGGAGAGAGTGAAACTGCCATCCAGCATCAGAAACAGTGTGGCCAGCAGGGCAAGGGCCAGAGCACCTGGCACTGGTGAGGCTGCATTTTGAATTCTATGTTCAGTTTTGGGCCTCTCTACAAGAAAGACAGTGAAGTGCTGGAACACGTCCAGAGAAGGGCAACAAGGCTGGTAAAGGGTCTGGAGAGAAAGTCCAATGAGGAGTGGCTGAAGGAGCTGGGGATGTTTAGCCTGAAGAGAAGGAGAGTCAGGTGAAAATTTATTGGTCTCTACAACCACCTGAACAGTGAGAGTAACAAGGTGAGAGTCAGTGTCTTCCCCCAAGTTACAAGTGATAGGACAGGAGGAAATGGCTTGAAGTCGAACCAGCAGGGGTTTAGACTGAATATTAGGAAAAATTTCTTCACTGAAAGGGTGGTCAGGCATTGGGACAGGCCACTGAGGGAAGTGGTGGAATCACCATCCCTGGAAGCGTTCAAAAACACATTTAGATGTGGCGCTAATTTTTTTGCCAAATCTTTAATCTGATCAGGCACATATTAGAAGAATGTAACAGGAACAGTTATCAACTACAAACACAAGGCAGATTATGATTAATTCTACTTGGTAAAGGAAATTTCAGTTTTAAAAATGTGAATTGACTGAAGCTATTGACATAGAGGTTTTTTTCAGGATATTGAGGCTAAAACTAAACTACTAGGAAAATCAACAGTGTCCATCAAACATCTTCCAGTTTTCATGGGTGCTTCACATAAAAAGAAATTAGGCAAAGCTCTGTGTGTGAAAATAAGGTGGAATCTGTTGACCCAGTTACTGGGGTGATTGACAGAGCTTAATCCATCAAGTTGTATGCTGTGGTCACAAGCCATCAACCTGTGCTCAGCAATCACCGGTTCAAGGATAAGTAGCTAGCATCCCTCAGAACTGAGACAACGTTATCCCAAGGAGAGGTTTAATAAAAACTGTCTATTTCCTCCTCCTTTCCTGAGAAACAGATTAAGAGCAATGTATTTGTTCAAAGGTGAAAAAAAAAAACCAGGTAAAAAGGAAGCTGTGTGCGTAATGCTAAAATTTTTGGTTGTGTAATTTACAATACAGTTTGGCATTTAGTAAACATTTGCTTTGCTTAAAACGGATTGACCAAAAATCACATAACCCAACTGGAACATCACGATTCACTTTAATGTCTCTCCCTCTTTTTTCCATTTCCCAGGGTCACCCACCAGTATCAAGACTATCTATCCCATTCACCCCATTTTTTAACTCTTGAGAATGAAACTCCTGAAATTTATTTCTATCAGAAAGCTAAACAGAGGTGTAACAAAAAGACATGCAAAACCAAACCACTGCAGATAAGTACACCTAATTTTTAAAGCACATATAAGCTCCTTCTGTCAAGCGGCAGTGACAGAATTAGCAGTTCCCTAAGCTCTGGGACAGTTTATCCAGAATGAGCTCTGGTCCTTCAGACCCTTTGTCTTTCTCTTGCACTTGACATGCAGTGAATGCCCACAGCCCTATTGCTCTCAGGGCTGGATATTGGAAGAGTTGTGAAAACATTTAAGAGGCACATGAGTTCTGTTCTTTCTCAGCAGTCTCATGTGAAAAGATTTAAACTAGCATTTGCAACTGTGGAGTTTCTTATTTGCAACTTCCTTTGGCTCTCAATAGCATTTTTTTCTCAAGACTAATTTCATTCCAGTATATCTGATACGGGGTTTTTAAAAATACACATTTTTGGTGAAGATACAGTATTCATGTGGGCATCCAGCCATTTCTTTCAGAAAGACAAAAGTACTTTTATGCAAGTTCTTTAGTTTTCTATTTGTAGAAAAACTTCTTGGCAGATGCTGCTTATTTGATATGCACATTTCCAAGGTCACTTTTTACAGCAAAATAAATATTTCTCTCTGTTCCCTTTCTAAATCCGTGTATTTTCCTCATGATGATATCTATGACAACAGAACTGTGTGTTTGAAGCATGGGGTCACACTCAATTTTTTGCAAACATACACTTTTCCTTGAAAGAGGTTTTTGCCCAGCAGTACACTCCGAGGGCACACAAGAACAGCCTGAAAAGCTTGGGAAGAAAGAGTTGCAGAGAACTCCAGTTTGGGAAAGGCTTCACTTGTTGGCAACAAGGTTTGTAACCCCAGGAAAACCATCACTAAGAAATACTGGTCTTCTGATACACTCCTTAGTAGGATCCTGTTCTATAGCCCTCAGCTCTGGGTAAGTGCCACTGCCATTATAAACCCAAATAAAACTCCTCTTCATTTCAACAGGATGATTTTGCCAGTTATGTTGCTTGCTTTTAAGCACCCTAACACAATGTCCTTATACCCAGATCAGATATACACACTCAGCTGAGTTTATTTAGTTATTCACTGTCCTTGAAGGCTTTGCTGTTGCCTATGATTTTCTAGGAGAGGTTCAGCTCCATTGTCTCCATCATGTCTGAGCAGCTCCTGCTTCCAGTCACTTGGTGGTGCTGCAAGAGAACCAGAAGAAGCATCTCCAAACCTGCCCATAGGGAACCTATTTCTTCCTCTTCTCTGGAAATGATTAATGAAGAGTAGTCTGGAAAAATGTTTTAGGCAGTCAGGGAGACAACTGACCAAACACTTCACCTATATCCCAGTGCTCCTTACCAGCTCTGTGGTTTTTAGCACCTGTTGGAAAACAAGAGAATATCTCCTTCAAGGCCACAAAGTGCTGGTATCCATGCTCAGCACAAGCGAAAAATCCCCAGATTTCAAAGTTAAATGAGTTCTTTGGGATTAAAACATGCAATTTACTGCCACCTGTACCTTAGTATTAGAAAGAGCCATCAAATTGGTTATGTGATGACACACATTAAACAAAAGGTAATCCATGCTGAAACAATCTTACAGTTTCAAGACCAAATAAAGTGGGCGGTAGAAGAAACGAGTATCAGTATACAAAAGATTTATAGTCAACATGAACTGCAAGAAGGGAGGTCACTATCACAGTTCTGACGGACCTTTGTCAGGAACTCTGAAAAGGCTCTTTAGCAGACACTTACTGCTTGGATTTTTGGGGCCAGGTAGCAGTGGAGCTCCAGCGGTGGCTTCTGAGAGGAGCTACCAGGAGCTTCCTCCATGTCTGAGGGTGCCTTTGCCAGCCAGACCTAAGATGGACCTGAAGATGGCCAAAGCTGAGCCCATCACTGAAGGTGGTAGTGCCTCTGAGATAATGTGTTTAAGGAGAAAAAGTTGCCACACAAGAGCAATTGCAGCTGGAGAGAGGAGTGAGAATATGTGAGAGAAACAGTCCTGCAGACACCAAGGTCAGGGAAGGAGGAGGGGGAGGAGGTGCTCCAGGTGCCAGAGCAGAGATTCCCCTGCAGCCCAAGGAGCAGCCCATGGTGAGGGCAGGCTGTGCCTCTGCAGCCCATGGAGGTCCACAGTAGAGCAAATATTCTCTGTGGAGGACACTATGGCCGAGCAGGTGGATGTGCCCAAAGGAGGCTGTGACCCCATGGGAAGCACATGCTGCAGAAGGCTCCTGGCAGGATCTGTGGCCCTGTGGAGAGAGGAGCTCACCCTGGAGCAGGTTTCCTGGCAGGACTTGTGACCTTTGGGGAGACCCACACTGGAGCAGACTATTCCTGAAGGACTGCACCCTGTGAAAGAGACCCATGGAGGGGAAGTTCATAAAGAATTGCAGCCTGTGGGAAGGACTGACCTTGCAGAAATTCACAGAGAACTGTGTCCAACAGGAAGGACCTCACACTAGAGCCAGGGAGGAATGTGAGGAGCCCTCTCTCTGTGGAGGAAGGAGTGGTAGGGAAGTGTGATGAACAGATCACCGCCCCAGTTCCACATCCCCCTACACCGCTGTGTAGAGGAGGTAGAGAATTTTGGAGTGAGGCTGAATCTGGAAGGCAGGGAAGCGTGGAGGGGAAGGTGTTTTTAAGATTTAGTGTTTAAGATTTAGTTAAATTAAACTAATTTTACCCTTGATTGGCAATAAATAAAGCTAATTTTCTCTAGATCTAATTTGTTTTGCCTGTGATAGTAATTGGTGAGTACTCTCTCCCTGCCCTTATCTCAACCCAGGAGCCTTTTGCTATATTTTTTCTCCCTGACCCACTGAGGAAGGGAGGGATAGAGCAGCTCTGGGGGGCACCTGGGTTAGCCCACCCCATATAAGCTAACATAAGCTACAAGTAAGCACAATTATGACTCAGAGTACACCAAATTTCCACCAGCTCCTGACAATCACTTAAAGGAAAATGGTAAATTCTGATAAACAGAACACTTATAAATGTTTTGTAACATTTTGTGGAGATTAAGATGCAATTGCATACCATGCAGTATTCAGGAGTATAGGACTATCGGAGGATAAAAAATCATATATATAGGCTAGCCTCTATTATTTTGTTTGAGTGTCGGTAGACAGATTTCTATTAAAACATGTGTGCTTAATTTTTCAAACAGTAGTTTTGGTACAGGTGATGTTCAAGTCCTGGCTAATCACAGTGAGAGAAAAATCCTTCCAGCTGATTCTTGACATCTACCTCAAAATAGTGAGGTTTCTTCTCTCAGGAAAGCCAACCAGACAGCCCTGCAAGCAGCCTCCATGCATGTGAGAGTCAGGATTCCAGTTTTAATACTGAAACCTGCAATATGTTTTCATCCCCACTAAGGCAAATTTTCCTTGCATGATGGTTTTATGAAGATCAGCAACCGAAGGAAACAAATGTTGCTCTAAGATTGGCAATGGCTAGTCCAAAACCCTTCAGAGCAAAGAATCAGCCACAAAAAAAACCCCAGACAATCATTCCCTTGTGCTGACATCCACTTCTAGTCCTTGCTGTAGCAGCAATTCACCTTCCTAGTGTTAAACATTTCCATCTGTAGGCTGCCAAAAACCGGCATTTACTTTGAGCAGAAACGAACGGACTTTTGAGCACAACGGAACTTTTTTTTTCCTTTTCTGTGTGGGTGTTTCTTTACTTGAAAGAAAGCTGTATGAAAGACAAGGAAAGTGTCTTTGATGTGTATGTGCCATTTTGAAATAAAAGCTCCCTCTCACATGCTCAGAATTTTACCAAGAAGTAGCAATTACAGGATTATCTGTGACTTCAAACATGAATTCTTTGGATGCTGTTCTTGCCTTGCTTTGTTACATTAATAATTATGTTTTAAGCAGTCTGAGGTGAGTTTTTTTCGTATTTACAAACTATAGTTTGTTAATAAATGTGCAATTACAGGATTGCTCACCAAAAGGGAGGTTTGCTTTCTGTCTTGTTATAACAAGTTTCAGCAGATAGCTAATTAACATAAATATTTCCTCAGTCCCTTTACAGGAAGAAAGGGGGTAGACAAGCTATGAATTTCTGAATGAGTTTTTGGGGTTTGGCTTTTGTAAGGCCTGATGAAGGAAGTGTGCTTACTCCTACATAAAAAATTGCACTTGAAATTTGGAAAAGCTGTCTTCAAGGCATCCAGAAAATCATGCAAGCATTAAGAAATTCTTATCAGGCAAACTACCAGCTGTTATTAGCACTCATGCTTTGATGAAGAAGATGAGAATTTTTGTTCAAATAGCTGACTACAGCCTAACCATAACTCCAAAGCAAAGCATTTAGAAGAGCTGGTGGCACAGACACTGCTGGGGAATGGGGCTGTGCCCAGGTGGTGACCTGCACTAAAGGACAGAGCAGGGAGTCTCTGCAAAGCTACAGTCAAAAATTACAGAAAAGGGCTCAGCAGTTGCATTCTGAGGTGCCTTAAATACACATTGGGACAATAACATTCACCAATGCCAGAAATCTGGAAAAATGTTTCAGTATTGGAATTAACCATGGAAGAAAAAATTGTCACTCTCTTAATTTCTTTGGAAGCCCCAGAAGAGAAGACAAACAAATAAAAATATCTATAAATCAGACTGGAGCCTGAAAGCTGCAAGGGTTCTTTAAAGTCAGCTCAGCTTTCTTTCATGCACCTTGGTCTGTAAGTTCATCTTGCAAAGAATTTTACTGTTACAATAAACTCACACACTGTTTGGCTGAAAAAAATATAGGGGGTGGAATAGGAAGTAATTGAACATGTCAAAGAGTAGCTGGGTTTTTTTTGGTTGCTTTTTTTTTTTCTGACAGAGCTATTTTAGAAATGCTAAGGACTTCACTATCTGAAATGTAAAAAAACATTCTACTTCAATATTTTCTAAAGAGAATTGGTTTTCCCAGAAGGAGAGTTTTCACTTAAAAATTCACTTATGATTTCAAAAAAATTAAATATTTAAAAACAAATTAATAAAAAAAAAAAATCAAAAGCCTCACTTTTATACAACATGATGGAACAATTCAATATATGCTGGCCAAAGCACTCTGACTGATTGGAAACATTCTTCCTTTTTTTTTCTTTTTCTGTCTTTATTTCTTTTTTTTTTTTTTTTTTTTTTTAAAAAAANTTTTTTTTTTTTTTTTTTTAAGAAAGAACTGAAAACATTCTGTGTTCGTTCAACCTATGAAAAACAAAATATCCTTTATTCATAGTAACAGTCATAACACCTGTGCGAGCTACAGAAATAGTATTGTTCTCTTCTTGAGGAAGCTGAGCACACAATAGTCCAGTGACTTACCCAAGATCACATAAGAAGTCAATATTATTGCAGAGAATTATTCCCTTCCCCTTTCCTTGTTAGTGAAAAGTATTAACAGGGCCATCAGAAAAAAAAATATCAGCTTGTCCTGCCAGTCTCTGCAAATAAAAAGAAAATGCCCAAGTGAAAAAAGAGTTGGAGGTAGATCCTATCAGAGCCATCTTGCATCTCCCATACTTTGAATTTTCATTCTGAGAGTGGAGTTTTTGTGTGGCTGTTGTTTTCTTAAATCTATGAAAGCATTGAGCATATCAGAACATTCAGCAACACTTCACATCAGACAGAGGCCTTACATGCTTTGGTTTTTCCTTTAGAGACTTCCAAAGCCTTACTCTGTCAAAAATACTTCCACTTACATGACAATTTACACTTGGTTATTCGACATGCAAACCACCAATATCAGAAAGAATTTCTCTGCGCTTCAATGGCAGCTTCCAGGTGATTCTGTAAAAGCAGTTCTCAGCAGAATGGGAAGACCAAGGAATTGAGGGCTCCTTGGGATGATGGCATGTGTGCACAGAGAAGAGCTTCAGCACACTGATGACACACAGCTCTGTTTCTCTGCTCTAGTTCACCCTGCATGTTAAATCCCTGCCCTGCAGGAATACCAGAAAGGTATTTACAGAAGGAGGTCTCTGAACTATTTCATTCTATATCTAGGGAAATATGGAAACCCTGCTACTGCATGCTCATACAGTTGGTTTGCCATGATTGCTGCTTTTGCTGCCAAACAGCACCAGCTTTGTTGTTATCTCATGAGCAGCAGGTTTGTAGACACCTGACATACACAAATTCCAACTTAATTCCAGATTGTGCACCTTCTAACACCCTGAGATTTCAGTCCCTCCCTGGACTCCTGCATTCCACTACTATTCCATTACTCCATTGCATTTCACATTTCATCAAGAAGGAGGAACAAAGACTACCTCATCTAATCAGGTTGAAGGCCATCTTTTATTCTCTGTGAAAAAGCATGACCATGGTGCCTCACAAGAAGTTTGAGTCTTTTGTGATTATGTTTTCAGTTTGAGCCTTTTATGTTTATGTTTTCAGTTTGAGCAAGAGGAAAATAATAAATTTAGCTTTTGTAATTCCCTACATACCTCCCAAAACCAGTCCAGTTCTATTCTGACCACAGAAGTCCTTGCTTTCCAAATACAGGCATGTGTTAGATAAGCCTGGATAGAAACAGGACGAAAATGAGACCACAAAACTCATTTTTATCTTTGACTCTTGGCACTGAAATGTGGATCTAGAGAGATGCCACAAAGCCACTTTGAAAATAGTTTCCAGAGGACAAGGCTAAAATCTGGGCTTCATTGCACTCTGTCCTGCAGATAAAGATTTGTCCTAAAGTGTTTACAGATTGTAGAGGAAGCAGACATGCATTTTGCCTAAATATGCATGAAAAGATGATGGCAGACTGAGGAGCTGATCCTGTTCTTCCAGTGTGCCACACAGATTAGCACAGAACACTTTGTGCATTTTTACTTGCATAAATATTTTGCCTGCCCTGTTGAGGTGACCCAAAGTAAGCAAAGGCCACAAAATGTGCTTTTTTTGAGTGGGAGAGCTTCTCCTGAGAAAAAAAAGAAAAAAAACCAAACACATTTGCACTGTCAAAGATTACGATAAAAAAGATCTGAAACAAAAAGACTCCCACACAACTCTAGCACTGTAGGCACTCCTCTATAACAAGAGTTCTCTTGTGCAGAAACAGGAGACTGGCCTTTCACATGTCCCAGGAAGCGTGCACAATGCCTGAGTAGCTGAACATCCCAAAGACAAGCACATGTAAAGAAGATGACATTGCACATCCCTGAGTCCTGTGAAGGACTGCAGTGAAGACCAAGGCCCAAATTACTGCCAACAAATGCACAGTGTTATCGTGGCCAGAACTTCCTGCAAAGCCACATTTCCATTTTCTATTTTTCCTGACCTGGGCTGAGCTACTCTGTTCTAAACCAGACACGTGCATACAAGAAGGCTGTAAACAATTTACTTTTTGTTACCAGCAATGAAAAAAAAAAAAAGTCTAAGCCTAAGAATAACCATGAAATGAATTTTTCTTGCAGTTCCATCCTAATTACTGCATGCTTGCTGTCTGACTCCATGCAGCAAAGAATATGTAATTCAAGACATATTTGATGCATGTTTTCAGAATGTTGAAAATTATGCTCACGTGTATAAAACTCAGTTTTTAAAGGCAGCATCCTGCACTCTTTCCCAAGAATTGTTACGGTTCATGACTTGTCTGTCAGACCTCCTGTCACACTCAAATGAATTGACAAAAAATCCCATTACAAAATGCAGAAAAGAAACACAGTTTCTTCCTGCAATCATATTTTGTAAGTACTTAATCCAGACTACACAAAGCAAATTGTCAGTAATACAGAGAAACTTAATGGTTGTAACAGACTACAGTTGTGTTACAACAGAATAATAATTTCCTGATTAATTCATGATTGTACAGCACAGCTTCCCTTTTTCACTTTTTCAATATAAAGCAGTAACCCCATCTATCCACACCCATGGCATATCAGTGAAAGAAACCTAAGAAGTGCATACTGATTCATATTTAGACTTTGAAAAGATATGGGACATTGTCTGAAACACACATCTTGTCAAAGGACCCAAAGGTCTACTGGATGAGATTTAGCCATAAATACTAAGCATAAGATAACACAAGAAAGCAAGAGGACAGCTTGCTAAAACAGCCTATCCTGTTCCAACATTTAATAGTAGCATTTCTTTGTTTTGAGACTGCAAGAGCCTTCTATTACTACAAAAATCCTTTTCCAGCAAATATCTTAGTGGAAAGAAAAAAATATCCTATAACTTCCCAGGGGAGCTGAAGAACACTGCAAACCTTACAGACACAAAATTCCCATCAGAGGCCATCAGACTCAGGCAAAAACATTTAACATTGGACAGCACAGGAATCCGGGACTAAAAAGATGTACCAGACAACAAGAGCCAGGTCCCTTGCAGACGTGTCACAAGAGTGGGTGATCCACAATTTATCAATAGGGAAAAGTTGTCAAAGATTATGCCACAACTCAAAACAATGGGGGAGAAAAAATCATTTAAATCTCAGGTTGGAACCACCAACATTGAACCAAAAGTTGAGAGAGATTTTCCAACTTCAGGATTGGTCTCAAGATGTCTACACACCCAGCTCTAAATCAAAGCAAAGAGTCTTTAGTGACTTAAAATTGTCCAGCAAAAATGTGCTAGAGGATACTAATGCCTTTGAAAAGATTAAAAAATACTTAGCAAATAGCATGGTAAAAATAAGCAACAATAATAGATAATAAGTAGGAAATCATGAGCATGTACTCACATGGTAACAAACCATGACTATACACTGTATATAGAACAGCATTGACCTATTCAATAATTTATAAGTCCTTATTGGGCAGTAGTTAACTTATACTAATCATTTTATCAATATTTTTTAATATGAAATGTGAATGAAAAAGTGCTATTAGCAATCCTGGATATGAGAATAATTCAGTTAAGAGGCTGAAAAAAAACTCCAAGGAAGGTCTATAAAACAGGCAGTTGAACAAAATTTCCATGACATAAGCCTATGTTTTCAATGCATTAGGATTCATCAGCAGGGTCAAAAAAAATTTTTTTTAATTAAAAACAAAAAGATTTGGAGAAGCATCACATCTGAACAAAAAAGTTCAGTGAAAAGACACAAACAAAATAATAGATTACAGGAGCATCTTCCTGTGATTTAGAAACTAGTTACCAGTTTACAGTATAGGAAGAAATAGAACATGGGTCCAATAAATTAAACAAAGGAAATACATGACAGGAGAAAGTAAGGTAATAAAGAGGTGGGAAAATGTGCTAAATGATGTAAGCTAGCCAAAATGAATGAAGATTAATAGGAGATTTAAAAGGACCCAATAACCTAGGGCACCATGTCTTTGAAATTCAACACAGAAAAGGAATATTAACTTTCCCCAAAAGGAACAGAAAATTCTTAGTTTTACACATGTATAAGTAGCTACTCCAGTGAAAAATAAAAGGAAACCTAGAACACTGTAACAGTAAAAGGAAAGCAATTTGCACAGCTCCATGGAGGTATCTTACTCTTACACCACTCACCTACATGGAAACTTACTGAAGGTTCCATTTATGGAATATCAACAATGGAATAGTAACTTTTGAAATCTATTACATTTCTTTACTCCTAACACTAACTTCATTATGATAAACACCATCCTCAAACATAGGAGATAAAGAAAGGTCATGAGTGGTACTGAATAATTTCCCCAGAAGTAGAAATAGGAAAGTTTAATACTATTCCATTGAAAGAAACACTGACAAGAGTTAACATAATGGGGGAAAGGATGTACAAACGGGCATTTTACAGTGTTGCTACTGGCTTAGAGTAACTATGGCTCTCTTTCCACTGGGCTTAGGGAAATGCAATTTTCACTCCCACAGACACGAGCATGTGCAGCCTTTATGTCAGGCTTTATTCTTCCCTCTCAACCACCAACACTTCCCAATACTTGTGGTTCACTGGTGTGATACATGACCGCTGACAATCTTAAATGCATAGTTTTTATCAATCATTATCATTGCATTTCTAGGTCAGTGTGTTATCAACAAACAGGGTTCTTTCATGTGTACCACTTTCTGAAATACCTGAGCACGTGAGGATTGACAGAAAGGGTATGGATAAACAGAATAACTGTTATTAGGAAAATATTTACTGGCCATTGTTCAGAAAATATTATTTTTTAATCTTCTACTATTATTTGAAACAATTCCCAAACTCGTGAAGGTATCCACAAAAACACTGAGGAATTTCTGAATTACCATAATGCAAGGACCACAAGAGCTGGGTCACAAACGATGTCTTTTACTCCCAAAGGAAGCTTCTATTACTGTGGGCACAGAGTCAAGCCCTGCCTTAACAGGCCAGAAATGATGAGTGAGTTAACAGCACAGAATTGCCATGCTGAAAGACAAGGGGAACTGTTCAGTGCAGGTGCAAAATTCCGGGGGCTCCAGGCACATAATGTCAGTTCTCATAAGTAATCGTCTTCCAACACTGCTATTATTTCAGGTGCTCCTCACTATTTACATGGAAAACAGTTGTCATTATTTCATCATCTGGCCACTTCGGAGGACTCTGTAGGATTTAGATAATGCTTTTAAAAAATTGCATGGATTATTGAATTAAACCAAATTGATTTGTTGGCTTGAGGAAGGGGTGAGAAAAAGAGCCTCATTGCCATTACTCAGTAAGTTTATTACAGATTGTTCACTAAACAAAAATTACAGTCTTTGTTTGCATGTTGTGTGACAAACTTGAAACTACAAGTGTTTACATGTGCTGCACGCATACACTTTGGGGTTTTAATAGCTGGTTGACAAGAGATTAAAGGCAGAAATATGGCATTTTATTAAAGCAAACATATCAGTATGCCTACCATGATAAAATGATCTAGTTTTCTTCAGACACAAAAGTTTCTGTTGAGTGATACCTTTGAAATTCCTTGAGGGCACCCTATTATTCACTTTCCTCAGCAGAGAGCAGCTGCAAATGGTCTCCAATTTTCAAAGAGTATTGCCTGGTCATTCTTTACTGTCAAAATGAAGAAGAGCATAAAAGTTAAGTCAATAAAGTAATATGAAATGCTTAATATAAAAATTCAAGAATGAATGATTAACCATTAAAAACTTACAGTAGCTATTTCAGCCAGGAAAAAAAAATTAACATTTCCCTTGAAACCTATTAACACTCCTTGTAAACAATATTCTTTCTTGAAATATATGACCTTTCCTAATGCTCTCCATACACATGGCATTTTTCTTATATCCACTTTACCTTCACTGATATGCAGCTGAATTCCTCGGGAGAGGGTATTTAGAGCCCCTTCCTCTGATGCACTGAAAAAAATGTATCCTTTGATTGCATTCCCCTTCACAAATACACCTAACTTTCAGCTTTAGATCTTCAAATCCTTTCCTCATCTGTGAGTCCCTTGGCCTGTTGTGGCTGTTGACATGCCACCACCATTCCAGCCACAGCCAAGTGCTGAGGATAAGATTGATCTCTCTTATTTGAGCCACTGGTAGCTACATGTATGTGCAGCAGGTGAAATGGTGCTTCCCTGCTGCATGTAGCTGAACAGTACACTTAAAAATCACACAGTTATCTCAGTTTCTGAGAGTGACTGTTTCTTGGGTGACTGTTTACACTAAGCACTGCTCATGCAACCCTCCGTACAGGAAATATGATCCAATTTTTAGGAAAACAGAAATTCTCCCTTTTCTGGCCTTTCTAAGTACCAACTACTCCCTTAAAACACTGCATGTGTGAACTATGTATTGTGCAGGTGACCCTGGGGAAAAAAACAACATGGAAAATGCCTGTATTTTGCATCTGAGAGTGACAGATGTATTGGTCTAAAATTACCAAAAGACAACTTTAGGAGTACACACAGGGTTAGAAGCTAAGATTCCACAGGTTCCACAATGACAGTGGAAGCCAAAACAGTGGTAAGGTAATTTGTAGCTTGCTGGAATGTAGAAGATGTCGTCTCAGAAGGATGTTAGGGCAACAGGCGGCTCTTTCAAATGCTGTTTATTGCATAGATAGTGTAACAGCAGTCCTGGGTAGTGGGTTGACAGAGCCTAGCCTAAAGCTGCCAGCTACAGCTTATAGGCAAGCCTGAAGCCCCCTAGTTCTGGTTACAATGCATTATAAACTTTGTCTTTACAGAGCATCTTAATACATACAACCAATCAGCATCATACACAATACCTTTACCATACCTTCTAACCTATCCTAGCTATTATCATTACTATACAATAGTTAGTACTACCCAATCATAAAATTTAGTATGTTACAATTTAAGCTTAAGGTTGTTTTTCTGTTTTCTTGCAGTGGAAAATTCCTAAATCTTTTCTCTACTTGCTACATCAGCATGTCTGCTTACATATGGTATCTACTGCTTTTCTTGAGAATTGTCTTTACTTGGTAAAAACATCTTTGTTTGTGGTCAAACACACCTTTGCTCTAGCTAAAACACCTCCTTTCAGCTGACTTAACCTTTGTTTCTTTAGGTTATCCAGTAACTAAAACTTCAGCAGTTTCTAGCTTGAAGCTTCTTTTATTCTTTTATATCAAAACTAGCCTTCATTTCTAAAGATTCTTCTGCTAAGCATTCATTTCTGTAAAACTTTCCTGTTAAACTTTCATCCTCTCCAACACTGGAAGCAATTACATCATTAGAAAATGTTTGTGACAAGAATCATTCAAAGAGCGACGGAATTGGAAGGTGCGCAGCAAAGGTAAGCATCAGTGATACTCAACAGTATCAAGTCCCCAGCAGAAAAAGATGTCAAAAGAAGGGGAGGGTGACACCAAGGACGGACTTCCTATGGCTCACTCATAGTACATATGAGTGAGCTGCCACTGGGGCTATGACTTCTTCAATTTCTCCTTCTTACTGGGATTTATGGGAACAGAACAACAGCCCAACATTCTGTGCAAGACAGCACATCACAGTGACTACAGCAGACTTCTGAATTTCATGTCTACTGGACTTTTGACGTAGTGTCTGGCACAAGAAAACACATTTGCAGATCATTTAAGTTAGATCATCACCAGATTTTTGGGAGGGGCAACATTACAGAAACATTGATCGGGCAAGTCAAGGCAATCATGGCTTGGAAAAATGAAACCAACAATAATAAATAATACCACCCATATATTAAAATCCTTCCATTAGGAAAATGCTCTCTACAAAGCAGAGCAAAGCTCAACTCATGTAATGCAGATGACACAGAGATCCACTTACAGTTGCAGGAATTCTAGAAGGACAAGTAATACAGATTATAGGGAGTTAACCATATGCATCATTCAAAAGGATAACTTCATTCTGACTTTAGACACAGGTGCCTAATTACAGATATAAAGACAAATGCAGACATATTCTAATAATATTTCAGGGCCCATCAATGCAGGATGAACAGGGTTCTGAGCAACCTGGTCTAACAGAAGATCATGGCAGGAGGGTTGTAACTAGATGATCTTTAAGGTCCCTTCCAATCCAAAACATTCTGTAATTCTATGATCTTAAGATTTCTGGTTATCTGAGAAACTTGAATTCCCACTTCACCAACTGCCTGTGAAATAGACACAGAATATGTGGAAAAAAAATTACATAAACCAAGGATCATAAGTCACATCTCAAAATGCAGTATTTGGAAAATTGCACTCAAACACAGGACTCTGTCGTTACTGCACAGACCAAACCCACACTAAAATAATCACAATTTACATAGATCCATAAGGAACTTGAACAACTTCCCTGAAGTGCTGCTCAAATATATTTCTGAATAAAGGAAATATGCATCTACGTTCTTCACTGTACAACTAAAGGTGGTCAAAAGATTATCATCGTACATCAGGTCTACAGAAGACAGTGAACTGGAGTGAACCCCACATTAACTGGCTAAAGCAAGGCCTTGTTTTTGTGTTACAAACCTTAAAGCAAACTGTTAGTAATTAGATGTTAAGTAATATTTCAATATGGCAATTTAGAAAACAGAAAGCCTCAAGCATTACCGATGGATATTGCATTTGAAGTCACATTTAAAGCAAGGATGGTAAAATCCACTGGTGAATCATTTGATCTAGTGCTGCAGTGTTACAGCATTTACTCTAATAATCTTGTAAATACACACTTTACATGTACTCTGATTTCAAATAGAAATTGTGGAAACAACATATATTAAAAGCCTCAAAAGACTTTTCCACAAAGCTAGGAAAAAATTCAGTGAAGTGCTGAATTTAATATGGACATTTTAATCAAAGTAGTCTTAATTCAAAGAAAAGTGGGGATTGCTCAGACAGGCTCACACAAGCCTATTGAAAATCTTGTATCTCTGCTTAAACTAACATACTTTGTTGAGTCCCACTGAATTTTGTAGCTCTTAGATTAAAAAAATAAGCTTTAGTTTCTCCATTTTTCTGACAGGAATCTCAGTTTTAATGGTCTGACATTATTAAAGAGTACTTCTTCCAAAGAATGATTAAAACCACATAGTTTAGACCCTTATTGCTGGTTGTCCTGATAAAGTTCTTTATCAGCTGGCCTTAGTGAAAACCACCATGACTGGTCCTAGGCTTCCCAATCATTCCAGATTTCTTGTTGCAGTAAGAAATTAACCTCACCTGTGAAGTAAGCACCCAATTAGAGTGAGACACAATCATATATATAGTAAAAGAGTGAGCAGCTCAGACACATTTATTGCTTAAATTTCACAAAATTTATTAAAGCTTTAAAATGTGAGCTCATTGAAACCACTGCACACAGATGGGCACTTGCATGGGAGGAAGACCCAAAAGTAAGACACTGGATGTGGTAGGCAGCAAATAGATAAAAAACTCTAAAAAGAAGCAAGACAGAATTAACAGTGATGTGTGATAATAATAAATTACAAATAGCCTCTAAATGGAACAGAATAAGTATTAGAAACTTTCTAATGAAGTCATACGAAAGCTTAAAGATGAACCAGAGACTGAGGATTAGATGCATCTGAATAAAAATAGATGTGGATGATGTAAACTTGTATATTTGAGCTCACTGTCCAAGGAGTCTCCCATATAGACAGTGGTCATCTAGCCATGGGATAGCAGAACATCTTGTCATGGTTATTACTATAATTTCTCTTCCTTTTACAGTATGGTAGAACAGAAGTGCCAGAATCCTGTGTGTGCTCAAAATTTGCTTTCATACCTCTCCTTGTCTTCTTGAAGATGTGCTAAACAGCATCCACACTGAAGAAAATGTAAAACTAGAAGTTGATCATCTGGTTGACTAGAAGTTTGTGAAACAAAAATGGACCTTTACTGGTAACTTCTAACTCGGACTTCCTTCTTCCAGAAGAAATGCATTGATCAGGCATGAGTATTCAGCATCATTGTGCTTGTTTATTTGCTTGTTTTAAATGCATGTTTTTTTCTAGATGGAGCTTCTGTCAGTTCTAGCTAAAAACTAAATTACATCCCTTAAAACGTATTATTGGCATCTAGTTTGTGCTCATTAATTAAGCTCCTACAGGTCATTTTCCTTCTAAAAGACATTATAGAAATAGAAGAAAAATGTTAAAGGTCAGCTGTGGCATATTTTATATGATTCCCTGTGATAAGCAGCAGAAACCTTTTATACTTGAATTATGTTCCACTGCCAATCAGGCCATGTCCATCAGTGAAAACAGCAACACTAATCTGACTGTTGTCTAAGCCAAAATGGAATTGTCATAGAACACTTCAGAGCATTTATTATTATTATTATTATTAGCCATTTACTGCCAGCAAAATACACTACCCAGATCACTCTCTGTATAGTTGTCATTTGGCTGGTGGCCACCACCAAGTGTGGTGAGAGCACAAACAGCTCCAGCACGTTTGGTCATTCTACTTTACTCAGTGATGCACCTTGATATTGCTTTCCCTCACAGACATGTACCATTGGGTGCAACTCTAAAAGCCCCAAATCTCAGAACACTCAATGAACTTTTCTCAGTTTTAAACCAGCCCCATGAGTTTGGAGGATGTGGTCTGACACATGAATTCAGCAGGTGTAGCACCAGCAGGGACATTGCACTGCAGTAGATGCTACAGATGTCAAGGCAGCCCTGCGTATCTAACAGCAGAAGTCCCCATAAGAATATTTCAGGACTGTAGTAAAATTTTCCTAAAATATTTTTGTAGTTGAGGAAGTACAGTTCAATCTTGATGAGTGCCATTTTATCTTGTCTTCTGCTATGCATTCATTTATGATTTATATTCTTATCTTCTGCAATGAATTATGGGGCCCAACTCAGGAGGAACAGGATTGTACTCAAAGAAATATCAGGATTCTAACATGCACTTGAGATGACAAGCAAGTCTCTAAGACACAGAAAACACCAAATCCTGAATCACACTAACTTTAAGCACAGCCTATTGCACTCCATTTTTATTGTACCTCCCCAGCACAGCAAATGCACTCATAATGTGAGAGAGAATCTACAAAATGAAATAATCATATGAGGAGCTACAATTCTACATGGCGATGTTTTATTCTAAGCTTTCTTCAATCAGCCTCATAAAGCATAGGATAAACTCCTTATTTTTCATGAATATTCAGTCCACAACCTCTTGCAGAAAATCACTGAGAGCTGTCCTGATAGAGGGTGACATCTTGATCTCACATTGACACATTACATTGCATCCCATCTTCTGAAATCATAAATGAAAAGAGTGGCTGCATTCCACAGTCTCTGAATTCTTTCAAGACAGCTCAGCAATCTACGAGTGAAAGGTAGGATAAATTATTACAGGAGACTTCTCAGAAGGGCTGTTCTAAATCAAATGCTGTCAAATAATTTTTAACTTTCTTTGATCTGCACTCAATCTCTGTGTTCTTTGCTGACCTATAGCACAGACTCTCCTTGACTTCCATTCTTTTCTTTTTCAGTCTCTCTGCTCACAAACTTTTATTTTCCCTTTTTTATCATGTACATGCAGAAATAGATAAAAAATAGACCCTAGATCCAATGGCTTGGTGACTTTTATTTCATAGTTGCTTGAAAAAAACCCACCAACCTAGTAAGCATGGTAGGAATCTAAAAAGAAATGAGAAAAAGACAGGAAGTTAAATAATCTTGCAAGAAGGAAAAATATGATGTTTTGGTCTGAGAAAGTATTTTCCCTAAGGTGTTTTATGGTTATAAGAGGCACATCACACAAACTCTGTATCTGCTGGCTCCTATAATATATTTTATAGGAGTAATGACTATAACTTAAAAAGCTGGACAGAGAGGAGACTTGGGCAGGCGAGGAAAAAAAAGGCAGATAGGAATATTAATTAAGAGAAATAAATGAGAGCAAAAGGGGAAACCATAGAGACAGAGAGTAGGACAAAATTAAAAAGAAACAACAAGGCTTAAGAAACAGTATAGTAAAATTGAACAAATGAATCCACAGTAGATGCTGACATCATTGATGGTGATTGCTACTCGAAATAGTTCCTGACTGCAGTGCAGGGTCTCATTGCATTATGCACTGCATTGCATTGTATGAACAAACTCCAGACATGAAAGACACTCAACTGTCTTGCCAGGGTGTAAGAGATGAGTATATGGACAGAGATAAAAAGAGAGGACACAAGGTGACAGTAGGCCAAGGCACCATCTGACTAAGGCACCATTCAGACCAAGTCTGAAATGTCACACTCTTCTGTTTACTTTGAGGAGAAATATGGAGCCTAGTCCATATGCCCTGAACAGAGCTACTGTTCAGCTTTGCACTTTTTATACCTGAGCAGCTTCACAGTCCTAATCTGGATAAAGCAAATGTGTTTAATTCCCTTACCTGTTCCTAAACACCTATTTTTTCAACACCAGGGTTTTCAAGTGCCTCATCTGTGGTAGCAGAGCACAGTCACTGCTATGCAATGACACTTGATTAACTGAAGTTGTGACAATTTATTGGTTTGCAACATTGCCCATGCTCCAATTCACAGAAAATGCAATGGAAAATAACAAAACTAGAACAGTTCTCTGTTTCACACTACAGCAGGTAGAACATACAAGCAAGAATTTGTCCAATCTCCTTAAAAGTCTCCCCAGGTAAAGACTGCATAACCTGCCATTCCAGTGATTAGCTTAGTTACAGCTAGAAAGTCTCTCCTAATGTCAGTCATTTTTGTTGATAAATGAACAGACTGTTTCCTGTCATGACTTTGCTGGACCTGGAGATGTGTCCTTGATACATCAGAAGACACCTTTGCGTCTCTGCAAATTTCTTTTTTTTTATGGAAGACAAGAGAAACCATTTTTAAAAAGGTTTTACTTGGTGAGTTCTACATCACAATCCTTTTCTTTTGTGCACTACCTTTTTGCCTTCTCTTGAACACTCCACAGCCTGTCCACATTTATTCCTAAAATGCAATTCCCAGAACTTAGGCAAAACCTATTCCAATTGAATGGCAAAAATGAAACAGGTATATGACCTTATATACAGTCATAATAAAGTGTGTTATAGAAGTTAATTCTTGATACTAAACACAGGCATGAAGCTGTCCTAATTAAATTCTGTTTAAATGCCAAGCCAGCTACAGAGCTTCCTCAACACCTCACCTGCTCTTGAAACCATGTTCCAAACTCTCATTAGTCACTGCTCTTAAAACCAATTTAACTCTACCGTGAAGTCACAGGGAATTTGCAGGAGAGGCAGAGATGGCAACTGTAATTCCTTTTGAACAAACAATCACACATGAGAGCCATGAAGAACAGGGAATAGTTGCTATTTTATATTAAAGAGGGTGGCAGGATGCAGATAAACACTAATAGCTTAACTGAAAAGTTACTAAAAATAAAAAGAACAGAATTTGGCAGTTGGGTTGTTTTCAATGGCAAATGCATAACAGAGTGTCAAAGAGACCTGGATTACATCAGCTATGATAACATCCTGTGAACTGCGCCTCTAAGAATTGCTCATACCCTTGTATTACATGAATGAGCATCTTGAGACTCCAGGTAGCAAAGAGCATGGAAATCTGTAGGAAGGGTTTTCACAGTCCAGACTTACTTCCTTTCATAATTATCATCCCTTCCCACTTGTCCCAGGAAAGTTACAGCTGCTGTTAAAGCAATGAAGATATTATTGTTCAGCTTTGCACTGCTTAAATCTGAACAGCTACTGGAGTTCATATTTTGTTTTCCATATTTCTCCTCTTATGCATTCAAATTCAAATTGACAAATGCCTTTGTATATAATTTTAAACCCTCCCCATCTCTAATGCATCAGTATCTTGTTACACTGCCTTTGATTTCATTGTTTGCAATCCTAGTATCAGCAGCATGGAATTGCCAAGGCACTAAGCAGCCCAATTTTTCTTTAATTTCTCAGAAAATTGACAGCTTTATGAACTGTCTCTTTACCTATGCCCCATAAACATGTCAGGCTGTGGAAAACCATTCTAATTAAATCCCGAGGGATTGCAATGGAAGATTATAGCTTCTTGGCAGGTTATTAAAAAACAGTTGTTCATATATACACAAATATCTGTACTAGAAGCTAGCATTTGACAGAACAGCCAAGGAATTAACCCCACTGGAAACTCCAAATAACACTCACCAAAAAAACCCAAAACAACAACAAAAACAAGAACCACCAGCATCAAAAAAACCAACAAACCACCAA
The DNA here is from genome assembly GCA_013400435.1 of Pycnonotus jocosus. Classification (NCBI taxonomy): domain Eukaryota; kingdom Metazoa; phylum Chordata; class Aves; order Passeriformes; family Pycnonotidae; genus Pycnonotus; species Pycnonotus jocosus. Next base: position 3,011 of record VWYP01027883.1, on the reverse strand, counting down.
TACCTAAAACCAGCAATAACCTATAAACCACCAGCAAAAGAACTCAAGCCAACCGAAAAAGCCAAGGAGAAACAACCAAGTTAATTAAAATAGGAGTGGGCAGGGACAAATGGGGGAGATGTCCTTGTATTTGATTCCTTTCCAAAAGCTGCAAATTCAAACTGTCATCTGGAATCATCACCTTTTATCCTTGATTACAAGCACTTGATAAAAAAAGAAAGCAGAAAAATTCCTGCAATGGCCTTGCTAACTGCATAGCCTTGGAGTTACAGAGCATATTAGAGTGGATGGAAAATGCAAATCATTTGATTCGGCATTATATTCCTTCTGTCTGCTCTGATCATCCAAGGGGACACATAAGAGCTTCTGATGGTAAAATGTTTGTTAGAGGTCAGTGTGTCCTTCCCAACAACCTCCTCAAATAAACCACGCCTCTGACAGTAGCACTTATTGCCCCTGCTCTTGTACCTGAAAGAAGTTGTCCAACCTCTCATCTCAGCAACAGATATTCAGGATTTAGATACAGAGGAATTTCTGGGAGACTATACAGCAATTTGATTCTTTAACCTGTGTCTGACTTTTCACAAATGAACGGTTTGCATTGTGAAAGCAACTTCCAAAATTGAAAGCTATTTTGCTTGAGAGCCTCTTGAGCCGCAGTTACAACAGGCAACTTTTGTCTCTCCCCTAGGGCCTGCCATCTTCAAGGAGAGCAGCCTTGTTACCTGAGATGAGGAAGGGAAAGGGAACAAATTAAATGTTATTGCACCAAAGATAGCTATGAAGAAACAAGTTCAGTATCACTGAGCCAGCTGTGTAATGGGTTTTGCAACTAACTGGACTTCTGAGGCACTATAGATGATTTTAGTACTTATTTTTTTGAAAAATGTTCTGGTGTCACCAAATGTAATCTGTCATGCAAATGTTTAGTACAGCACTACTTAGATTTGCTCATGTTCCACATTTATGTGAATAGAATTTCAATCAACATGAAGTATGAGAAATGTCCAAGACTTGAAATCTTAGAAGACTGACACGCAAAGATGCATCTATTTCATGATCTGAGATGACAGAGAATCGCACTTAGAGAACTGCAAGTTTTTATCTGAAGGAAACTATATTAGTTGCACTTTACATAAAAGGAGCTTTAAAAGAAATACCTGCTACTCTGACAATACATGTGTGAAACACCAAAAAAGCTGTGAATCAAAGTGAAAGCAACATGAATAAAGAATGACACAGAGGTAATTGAATATAGCACCAGATTGACTCAAGTTAACAAATTCAGAATTAAATATATCTGGTATCATCTTTTTGTGTGCACTGATAAACTGAAAATGATGCTCCAGCACTGGTTACTCAAAAATCACACTGTTACCAATGAGAGTGAAGAGTCAAGTAAAGGTAAGAATTAAAAGGTATATTTTAGAAGTACCTTGGACCTGATAGATTATTTTTCCCCCACCAATTACTTGATTTATTTGCTTCTATAAAATATATAAGGTATACCACATCTAGTCTATTGGCTAGGAAATATTATTAGGTGATTTTAAAAAATACAGGAAACCTTCTCCAGTGTTCACAGAGTACATTAAAGCTCCAAGATGACAACTGGCTACATTCCTGCCTTATGTGACACCAGGGGTTTATTGTTCCAGCTCTAAAAGGGAATACATTAATGAAAAATAACAAGTAGAATTAACATTGGAATTCAAATCCTGATAACTTTTTTTTTTTTTTTGGATAGGTGAGTTTATATTCTAAATCACTTAACAGCTTTCAACAAAGTGCCAGTCTTGGTTTGATTTAAAAAAAGGGATTACTTTCTTACTCTTACTGGAAAAATATGACAGAGTATCTTTTTGGCTGTGAGCGAGGACACTTTCAATGTGACAGGGACATTTTCCTCCACAAATTAATATATTTAATTTTGAAAGTTATTCTGCCAGCCTACAGGTTTTATTCATGGTTTGGCTTGTGTCATTCTCAGAAACGTCCACGTTAAAAATGCACTAATCAAACTATTTGAAGAGAGAAAAACCAAGACAGAAACCATACTTGTTCTTCATGAAAAAAAAAAAACCCAAAAAAACAAAAAACACCACTAATCTGGCTTTCTACTGACACAAGTCTATTTTATTCAAGATCAAATGGATTTTGTACATGTTCAGATAAATCATTTCAATTTTAGGTTGCTCATAGTTAAGCAGTAAGAGTCTATAGCTACAGTAAAATGGTGAAAGTCTATAGCTGAAGAAGAAAATTGGGAGGTGGGCAGTGATAGAAAAGGGTTATGGTTACCTTAAGTCATACAGCGAGGAAGTCACAGATGAAAACCCAAGGGAGGAAGTACCACTTACAAAGGTAAAACCTCACCCCTCCCTACCTGAAACCATGCCAGGATCAGGCCCCTGAACCTCCTTTATCCTCCTGCAGCATCTCAGGTCTTCCTCTGAACAAATCAGCTACTGATGCCCTGAATAGAATATGATTTTACTTGGAAGGCACCTAATTTATGTCTTCACATGCTATCACAAAAGAAGACTGCAGTCTTCTTGGAAAAAAAAAAAAGAGAAAAAATAAAACAAAAATATCCAGTATTATCTACTTTCTTATTTTATATTTGCAGATTGGAAAGGGGTGGAATATTTGACTTTGCAGTTACTGCACATAACAACTAACAAATAAGGCACTGACTGTATCTACTGCAGGACCCCTTCTTTGTCAGGGGAGAAAAAAACTTCTTCAAAAATAATGAAGATACTTATATTTGAGTTCTATAAAAACACCCATCTTCCTCCACAATTTAGTGCTGAGATGAATCTGGCTTCCCTGCTTTCTAATATCTAGGTTTTGTTTACTGGAGGGGGGCATAGGGAGGGAGAAAGTGATTTTGATTTATATACCTGCAATCACAGGATGGAGAAAAAAAAGTCTTCAACCACAATCCTCAGTTCTCAAAATGAATCATTTGCTGGTTATAGTTGAGTGGAGACCGATTTACCACAGTA
>VWYP01027882.1:9953-29953 GCA_013400435.1 Pycnonotus jocosus | reverse complement strand
CTACACATTTCCTGCAAACCTTGGAATCATTTGAATGTTTTTATATTTCACACCAAGAAGAATGATAGGAAAGAGTAATGGATTCCAAATCACAAGCCACGTTTTCAGCAGTCTCTGGAACACACCAAGTTTCTCACTTTACTTGATAGTTATTGGGGCAATTGTCATTGAAGAAAAACAAAACAAATTGGATTTGAATTTGAATCAACTATTCAATAGTTTGGGGGATTGGTGTATAAAAGATCAAAATATTTAACATGATTTCTCTTACAGCTGTTTTAGGAAATCCATTAAATTCTTAACATATTAGAAAACCAATCAGCTGAACAGTGTCCTCACTTTCAACTTCTCTTCTATTTGCTCAGCAGATTTAAAGGATGCTTTTTATAACTACCTCAATCTCTTTCCTGGTTTTATTAAACAAGACCTCAAACTACGCAATTAATCGCTATGCTGATTCTAGATGTTAAATATCAATAAAACTTATTAGAAAAAAAAAAGAAGAAGCAGTTACTGCAGAAACATGAAAGTGTAGCATCAAAGAATTTTGATTATATAAGGGTAAGGAAAAAAGGAACCCAATACCTTCTACTGAAAAGTCAGTCAATTTAAAGAAATGCAAGTCTCTAAATGTTATCCTGTACAAAATACACAAAAATATGGGATGAGTTATATCTTTAGAGAGTGAGTTTTCCAGTAACAAACAGTAATCAACAGGAAAAGTAAGTAAAACCATAAAATCAAGTAATAAATGTGGACAACAGGATAACATGAAAAATCTACTAAATTATATCAACCAAAATTCTGCATTCCAGCCTTATTTCAGACTTCAACAACATTATTCAGCTGCAGCACAATTTTTGGAAGGTGAAATTGTCAATGAGTCATCTCAGCTGAAACACCAAGCTGTAACTCAGGTACTGGAGGGAAATAATAAAGCTTCTTCATCTAGACACTGCACCTCCACATAAATAGTGCACCACTCTACATCAACTTCTTTTATTTCAACTTTTCTCTTATAATTCTGCAGAGCCTACTGCAGATAGCACTGATAACCCTCACTGTGCTTGTGAACATGAGATGTAATATTCTCAGTATAACACAATTCTGTACATTCAAGAAGTTTAAAATAACTTTATTACCATAGCATCTGGCAATAGTGAATGCAGTGGAAACAGGTACAATGTTAACTTCAGAAGTAACTTGCAGTTCACCTATGTTATAGTTTAAAAAACCAGTGATAATCAACCAGTGACTGTATGGGAGAGACAACATTCATAGCTGCTGATGCCCAAGGCACACTTCTCACAAGGTTCAAATGACCTACATTTACTGCTTCAGTTCTCAGTGCTGTGTAATAAAACATGTCTGAATGGATAAAAGCAGAAGAACCTCTATGGGACTGTAAAATAATACTCTTCCTGCCAATAAATCTAAACGCAAATTATCAGTATGATTTTCTAAGTACATTGTAGACTGGTCACCTTTCTGATACCCCCTTGTTAGCTACCTACAAAGACAGTTCTATTTCTGTAACAATAGAACGTTTGGGGGTTATTTTAAATCATAGCCCGCTTAGGGAAATACAGAGTTTCCTTACAGTGGAACACATTATAAATGTCACTTGATTTTTTGATGGATAAAACCAGAAACATCTTTATCTTTAACTAACAGCCCACATTCACTTTTCAGATTCACAGCCTAAAGTCCTGAGTCATTCTTGCTTCAATAAGAATATACCTCATAGGGCCACATTATATAGAAAGCCATCACCAAGAAACTAGATTTTTTTCTTTTTTCCCCGGAAGACCTCAAAGTAACAATCCTGCAGAGCCATGTGGAACAAAGCTTTCATTGGCAGAGATTACAGTGTAGCTTGAGCTAGGCTTTTATGACACTTCTCAGATTTCCACAGCAGGTGACATCCTGCAGATGAGCACAGGATCTGTCAAGTAGTCAACTGTTCTGTCCAGGTTAGTAATTGCTTCCATATTTTTTTTCAATGGCATCTCAGCAAAGGTGATCTGTGATTCTGTCACTCCACAGTGTTTCAGAAAATTCCCAATGCCCTCAGGAATCAGTATCCAGGTTTTAACTTCCCACCATGAACAACTGCCTTCCAGGTCCTTATACAGCAGCTAACAGAACTAATTTGGCAAGTTCCTAAATTAATTTCACCAATGTATTCCTTTTCTTTTCAGGGAATTGGTTGCCTGTGACATGTGCATCTGTTAAAACACATGCAACTAAAATATGTATCCAAGTCACTGCATACCAAAAGAAAAAAAAAGTATTTAGACGCTATGCACACACACAAATGTGCATGTACCTGCTAGTAACAACCAGGTGACAATGAATTTTTATTTTTATTTTTGATTGATACTACCCCATGCCACTGGATAGCATCCACTATATTAATGGTTTCATTCTAGTGAAAGGACAAAACCAGTCCATCAATAAAAAAAAAACAACAAAAAAAAGCTCTTAGTTTAAAAGGAATTATCACAAGGAATATCTGAGCCAAAGAGGATATTGCACGAGGAAGAGAAGGGACACTGTGCTCCCATCTGCACTACACAACACTTTCATATACTAGGATTGACTGAAAACTTAACCTGAATCCCTTCTCAAAAAGCTATAAGCTTGATTCCGAGACTTTTTTTATTTTAAGTAAATAAAAAATATTCACTGGCTTCAATGAATGTGCATTATTAATATTTACCCAATTTCACTTATAGCACTGTTTTAAGGATTTGTCAAATCATTAATCATTATAATCGCTCTATTAGCCCTATTAAAAGACAAAATGCCACAAATAGGAGTCCTGTGACACACATAAAATAAAAGAGGCACTAGCACAGAAAGGCAAAGTTCAAATACAGCAAAAAATGGTAAAACAGAACCCTCCCTCCACAACCTTCACAACTCAGCTCTGTTACACAGCCACAGTGCTTTAGGGTGCTGGGTTCACCGCAGCTCCAGAGAGGCAGCTCTAGGCAGAGCTGTTCTTCTGACCTCTAGGCCAATTCCTTTCTTTCCAGCAGGGACAGGACACCTGACCTTGTGCCTGCAGAGTGGCACAGTGCAGGAGCCTCTGCACATTCTCACGGTGCCCTGGGAATGAGGCAAAGAGATCCCTGCGCTCGCACTGAGGAGCAGCATTCCCATTAAAGCAGAACATTTCAGAGCAAAAACAGGAGGAAGAAAGGGCAAGTTACAGCATTTCTCAGTTAGGGCTAGCTAAATGGCAAACATAGGGACAGATTCTAATATCTCTACTGACTATTACTGGCACCCCACAAATATAATCAGCCTGTCAAATTTAGGCTTTTGGATTATACTGGACTAGCTTTGTTTACTACTCACCTGATTTTTGCAGGAAGCTTCCTTTGGGTATTTTTTTTAACCTATCATTATTATTATTTTATTGTGAGGAGATAGAATAACTAAAACCTGAAACTAGAAAAATTAAAAATTCAGGGATGACAGCTGTGTAGAAAGCGTACAAGGTAACTGAAAGCTTTGGGGGGAGAGGTTCAGATTCCCAATTTGATGACTCAAGAGAGAGGAAGAACCTCAATGAGAGAAAACCTGGGGTTATCTAACACTTCATTGCATCCCGAATATTTATCATTTTGTAAATCAACAGGATAAACTTGAGAGGTCAGGCAGGTGTAAGGAGGAGAAAAGGTGCTTCTGGATATAAGATTAGTTACCAGCTGAACAGTGAAGCAGAGGGGACATGATTCCATTCCACTGTCTCTGTTCTCAGAAATTATTTTGTGCTGTTGACTACCTTTAGGAAGTCTGTAAGCTACTTCATGCTGTGGCAGACAGCTCACATTCTCACCTCACTGCCCTAGCAGAGAACAATCACACAGCTCTGTGCAGAGGAGCACAAGCACATCAGTCAGCATAAAAAAAGAATTACAAAACTTCTTCACCTACGAAGGTGTGGCTCAACTTTCACACAACTTCTCATTAAAGTCAGGATTCTTAGCCAAAATGAAGGTATCAGCCTAGTCCAGTAATACACAAAGACTGAAAAAACAACATGCTGCATTTTTTCCATAGTTCCCATCATAGTCCACTTTTAAAGCCAAGTTCCTTAGTTCCTGAGATCCAAGTAAGGTTATACACTACAGACCTGGTAGTACTGTGGCTTAAATTTTGAAGAGTCATAGAATTCCCCAAAAGGTATCTACCTGTGCTCAAGAATTTAGGACCTCAGCATTGTGTTTGATTACTGCATCAAGGACTTTTGCTCAGCTTCAATGTTCTTGAACCCCACATGCAAATCTAATTTCAAATCTAGCTGGGTAATTATTATTTTCTTATGGGCAACACACAGGCTAAGCCTTCATGGATTTTGGTTCCATCTACAGTTGTCACAGATCCCTTGTATTTTCTCTACCAAATCACTCAACCTCTCAGTAAAGTAGGCATTACATTTGCAGAAAGACTATCAGAAATGTATTCTGAGGACAATATCATGAAATAAGAGACTGGATACAGGTAATGAGAAATGCATTGAGGAGACCTAGAAAGTGTCTGCATTTTTTTTTGGCAGGAATCATCAAATTTAGTGTCCCACAAACTGCCATTCTCTCGAAAGATCTGTTAACTATTTCACAGCAGTGCTCTGATAATCAGCCAGATAAAACTGGTATTTCAAACACTGGTATTTGAGTGAATGCTCGTCGCAGTGAACAGAGTTTAAGTCACTCTGGGAACTGGCTGATGCAATTGCATCACCTGGGATAAAATACTTAAACTGAATGTTTCAGCCAGACAGTAGCTTCTTTCCTCTTAGCTCTCTGAAAGGGAGCTGTGCAATGGCCTCAAACTACAGGCAGTAAAAAGCACAGCTAGAGATTAACACAGCAAGAGCCTGAGACAAACTTTTGTTTCTCTCTCTGGTTAAACAGGACAGAGACAAACATGACAAAGAAAAGAAAAGCACAGAGGAGAAACTGTGAACTGCGAACTCTCTGTGCAACCATCTTCCAATATCCACAAACAGAGAATGCCTCACCACTGTGAGAAGACTACAAATAAAATACCCTTCTGGTAACTGCCAGCAAATTTGATTCAAACCATTCCAGACTTGTTGGAAGTGCTGTTGGCAAGCTGGCCACCAGAAATACAAATGTGGAACGTGGCAGCCATAAACAGTTGCAGAAAATATATTTGTCCAGACAAATGTATCAATATCACAGTTTTGTAGCTCAGAATGTTAAAAAACAGACACATTCAGCCACGGTTCACCTTAAAAAAACCCACTCCAGAAACACTCTGTGACATACCACTATAGACTGTGACACTTTCTGTTGTCCAGATTAGACTGCTCAGAAATTAATCAATGCACACACACACACACATATATATATATATGTATATGTGTATATACATATATACGGAAATAAAGATTCCTAAATTTGGGATAATGTTAGACAGAACCAGACTACTTGCACATGTAACTTTGAGCACTTTAGTATGCAAGCTGTGCATGCAACTTATGGGGTATCCAATTTATGGGGGCACAGCATTGCTAGCAGTGTATCCTAAACTGCTGAGTACTGTCATAATCAAGCTGATTTGGACATTTAGGGGGATTACAAAGTGATTTTATATTCACTCTGAAGAAAACATTCTTTTATCTCTTCACCTACATAACATCTCTGCACCGAGAAATCAAGATTTCATTTCACTGTACTGTTTCAGAGAGCAGATTGTGAAGATGGTACAGTGTTTTGGAGAAAGTTGAGGCCAAGACATGTCACTTAAACGTTGTAGAAGTCCCAGTGGTTAATTGAAAAATGTTTATGCTTCAATGCTTCAGAACACAACCTCCTTCTTGCCATGGTGCCTGCAAAGAAGTATATATTCTGGAAGGTCTAAATGTCTGTAAATCTCCTGTGAACATGGACAAAAATCTTTATTCGAGTTGTACTATCATGTAAATTTGTCACAGTTGTGATCCTATCTGTGAATCCAGCTGTGTAAAAATTTTATTTTTGTATTTTTCATATAATTTATATAATTTCTGCTGTTAATTGATCTTGGTGTTCAGTTCTGTTCCTCTTCTCACCTCATCCCCTGTGAGGATGGCAGAGGGAAGCCTCAAATTTAGGATACTGGCAGTGACTTTACAGATAAACTTAGTCTTAATGAAGATCTGGTGGAAAACATGGAAATAGGTATTGTCAAGAATTACTCTTTCTACACCATCTCCCTAAACTTTAGGTGAAAGTGTGAATAAGAATTTCCTTTAAGGTTAAGGTTAGCACAGCTATAGTAGTAACACTGTAATTTTTCACGTCCTCCATAGCAAGCCTATACTAGCAAAACTGAAGGCTTCATGTAAATCAAGAGTTGGCTGTTACCTGCGTTCATTGCCTTTGCACATGAAAGGGGAAATGCTGAAATGCTGCTCTGTTTCAGTGACCAATGTGAAAACTGGGAGTTCTTAAGTGAAATCATGCTCATTCCCCTCCCAGGGCATATAAATGCAAATGGATGCACTACAAACACATACTTTTTTTTCTTTCTTTTTTTTTTTTTTTCAGTAGACATCTGGAAACATCAGAAAGCTCTTCACTAACACTTCCCAAATGTTGTAAGGGATTAAGAATAGAAAATTACTAGATGTTTTCTCTGAGATATGCAAGTCTTCACCTGTAAGTAAAAGGTTGTATGTTTCTTTTCACTGTCCCGGAGCATGCATTTTATGCTATGCATAAAACAATATTTTGTCCACATGAATACATATATATTGCTGTAATAAAATCCCATTATCAAAGCTATTTAATATTTAAAACATCATTTGGAGCTATTGACACTACAAATTAATTGAATTGAAGAGCTGTGAGACAAACAAACAAAAATCTAGAAAGACAACCACAACCAAGAGAGAGCCTATTTCTCACAAAAAGGCACCAGGTACTGCAAAACCAGTATATCCTAAGGAATTCTCAGAACTGCCAAGTTTATGGCCTCCTACTACTGTTTATTGAATGCACAACACATGGGCTACAGGTTTCTCACAGTTCATACCTTTTTTCCCATTCATAATCATTTATGAACATAAAAGAGCTTCAGAAAGGACTGAAGATCTGCTGTGCTTTAACACTGGACAGCAAGTCTGATACACTTGAGAGCCCCTTCCATGGTGTCAGAAAAGTTTGTTTAGTTTTCTTTTTAAGACCTCTTGCAAACACCCAGCACACAGCTGATTACTTTTAGATGACTAAGTGCAATGTCACTTATCTTATCTCAACATGACCATTGCCAACCACTGACTTATCTAATGGCAAAACATGTGTGGGAATTCTGCCAGCAGTTGCACAGCCACCAGCCACCCAAATATTCTACCTTGTTACATCTGCAAGTAAAGAAAACTCTTTAGACACAAGCATGTTACAGTACTTGTTTTCTGTGCTTGGAAAATAATGGATCTGTAATCATGTAGCAGTGAACATACCTAATAGCTGTATAGAAGATTAGTCAGCACAGATTGTTCAAAGGATGTTAAGAAAAAATGGAAACACGAAAGCAATACTGAAGTTTATCTCAATTTAATTTTCAGCATTCAGAAGAAGGGGGGAAGTATCAATCTCTGACAGATTTCATGATGAGTCAACAAAAGAAAGAAAGATCCATTTAAAAAAATGTGCCTGCCTATTGCAGAGACAAGCGTGCTGCGCAATCCTAAATTTTCACAGAAGCAGCCCATCATTCTCTAGAGCAAAGTGCCTGCTCACAGCTGCATGAAATAGGAGCACCATTCCTGCATGAATGCTTGTGTTTGCACTTCCAGGCTGAGAAGACAGTTGGAAGAGATCAGGAATAGTCTAGACAAAAAACAAGACACAGATATGCAAGAAATATGACTAATCAAAAAGAAAAATAGGGTCCAGAAAGGCAAGATCTTTTCCTGTACCATTAGGCAAATGTGCATAAGCAATTCAGAAGATGAAAACCCATTGTTCAGGTTTTCATAAGCTAGTTCCAACTCTTAGGATAGATATAAATAATTGCTACATGACAAAATCATTTTCCAAAATACATTGGCTGTTTAAGACTCATGTTGGGAATATTTCACATTTATTATGCAGAGTCAGATAAACAAATTACTAAGTCTAAATCAATTTTTTAATCTATGTTCCACTGTTAGGATGTATAGGAACAGAGCAGTCTAAAGGACAACAGGGGGATAATAATCTTTAAATAGCATCCTTTTGAAATTTAAAAATTAAAATACATTTATCTTTGCAGAAATCCAAGTGATAATAGTCATCAGCTGGGTTTAGACCTTTTTTCCAAAATTAGCATCATTTACTTTCTGTTATTATTAAGTAGGTATGTGTGGGAAATAGATTTATAGAGATTTCTCAAAGCCTGACAGAAGGCTCACATCGTATGCATCTGTATGAAAACTCTGAGTTAAGAAATGCTGACTTAGAAATGTCACAGAATAGGACAGACATTGTTGAGAGAGAAATGGAACTAGAAACAATTTTCAAAGGATGGCCTTGCAAATAAAACTAGATACTTGAGCAAAATAGAACTATGAAAGGTGAATTGTAGTAGGAGCCACAAGGGGTAATTTTAGATGATTGGCTTTAAGCCATTTACAGCATTGTGTGGCAAAAGCCACACAAAGTGTGGTAAGATACACTTATAAGGTATTGTAATTAGGAAACAGTTTGCTTCTGATCATGATGGTGTGAATTTTAACACCTCTATTGTCTCACCCTTCACATGAGCCTGAAAGTGGAATGAAAGTTTTTAAAACATCTCTCAGTTGCCTCATCTCTGGGTCAGAAAAGAGCATAATCCGACAGATGTGGAGATAATCTTTTTAGATAAATCTATGACTGAAGTTCCTCATGCATTTACCATTAAGTGTTAAACCCAGTCAAAAGAAAAGGATGAACTACTCTCTTAGGTACAGAAGAGAGAATTTAGTAGTGACATCAGTTTATCTGTTGCCCCCAAAACAAATTTAGTTACAAATTAGAAATTACAAATTAAAATAGTTATTCTCTATAGTGAAAGTTGATTACATTAGCAAATATTAAATTATTTTAGACATGCTTTTCACTATTTATGTTCCTTTATAATGACTATAATGAAATTCTGCGAAGTGTTAAAATCAAAGATACTACAATGAAGTAGTAGCTGTATTTGAGTGTCATAGAAAACAGATAGGCCCTAAGACTCATTCTATATCCTATGTTTTTTACTTTATTCTTTCCTCCTTTGTGACTTTTGTATTAATGATCATGCATTCTACAGCTGTCAGTTCCCATAGCACTTGCCTTATTTAGTGTCATACTTTTCTATTCAGAGAAGGAAGTGTTCACTGTGCACTATACTATATATAACAAGGTATATTTCAAATCAAGTAAAGTTTGTGTGTAGCAAAGTGGCAACAATTTCAATATTCAAGCTACACAATAGCCATTGGGAAAGGATATTTCCTGGGTTACTTCTGCTTTACTTTCCTTTCTGTACTACAGTTTTCTGGCAAACCTCAATTATATTCTCAATATCTTTCTAGATAAAAATGTCTATTTTCTAGAGATCAACAGCATTTTGCACAGTTACACAGAGTGGGGGTTTACTATTTCCTAATATTTATAAGCCTAGTAACTCTGTCATCACTGCAGGACTACCACAAGATGAAAATACCAAAAATTAGGCATGGGGTTAAACCGCCATCTTTACCATGCTTCTCCAACAGGAGGAACAGGTAATTTCAAGATGATTCTTGATGCAAACAAAATATTATGTTGGGGTTTATGCATAGCACACATAACTGCCTGCTGAATACCCAGACATGTACACATTATAAACACATAAAAGTCAACAGAAGGTTGGGAGAGTCTGTCAAAGGAGCTTAGCTCTCTTGACTGAGACCAAAGAAACTAAAGCCCTTCTTCTTTACTATGGTGACAGAAATAGCTGAGGTAACACAGTGGTCAAGTTAGCAAGCATATGATAAATATAAGACACTAAGTACCCTTCTGTACTGCACATCTTAGATGCGAAACAACTTAAAAAATTAATACAGAAAATAAATCACAAGTGAGAAAATGTTTATATCAAGAATCTGTTCAGTGATTCCAGAAAGTGTCTCTGTAAAGAGAACGAAAGCACCTCACAAAAAGCCAAAAGCTTCATATGCTTTATTTTATTGCCTGTGAAATCTGGTTGTGTTTAAAAGTCTCTCTCAGTACAAGAATTTCAAACTCGAAGCTTCAAATTATATTGTCTCTAATAAAATGATAGCATCATATCTGTAGGGCAGATTTATTCTCTTCCTACCCAACCAACATGCTGGCAATGCACAGTACCTTTCTCTTGTCCACAGGTTTCTGAGTCAGTTGTGTTTGATTTTAATTTAAAGTGAAGACTGAGCAGCACTGGTAGCTAAGTCACCAGCTATGTTTGTTCTGAGACTTTCCACACCACAGCTCCTAGACCTGGTGGAACGTTCTCCTTTTCATCAGCAAGGAGGGCTTCCTGAGCAGTATTAGTGACAGTGACATCATCTGTTAAACAAAAGAAAAGTGATTTAACACAAATCAGATTTCATTAACAGCTTTGATGGTAGCAACACAATGGAAATTTATTTACACAGGGTAACAAAATGCAGCAGAATAAGGCATCATATAAAATTGTAAGTGTGGCATCTTCTTTCCATTACACATATATGGTGGCCTTTGCGAGATGGTCCTCAGTGAAAGCAGGAGGGAAGCTGCTAAGCTCCTTGGCAGTTAGATGAGGTCAATCCAGACTGTTAACTCTGCCTAGCTAGCACTAAATTTGCATTCCATTTCAATGCAAGATATTGGGCTTTGACCTGAATTGTCATGAGGGCCACCTATAAATTGTCACATACAGATTGTCCACTGCCATGAATCTTTATAAATACCAAAAGTATATCAACATATGGAAGTTATCATGTGCCACATTGAAAGGAGGACAAGACTAAATTTTAGAAAACCTGAATTCTGTTCTTGAAAGCAATGATCACAATTTCCTTTCTGAAAACAAACAATCAAAAGACAAGGGACAGGGCCTTATTTCTTTATAATAATACTTCAATGTATTTTGATTGCAAGGGGAACAACAGAAGCATTTGAGGCTTTGTTGATGTTCACTGCATGTTAATTTGAACTGGTATTTTCCATGCATAGAAAAATTTACAGAAATACAATTATCATTTTGGGGATATCTTAATGGAAAATATCACTCTTAAAAAAGCTTAATGACTTACAGCAATTCGAGTTCCTTAATGAGTATCATCTACCTCAGTTTTCCTACAGTCTCTAAACACCTTTAACTATACCTCTCACTGCAGAGTGAAAAATAGAAAGTAAAGTCTCCTCAGTACTGCATCTTCTCTTGGTACACCCCTTGTGTTAGAGATTGAGGACAAGTGAATTGAACAAGCCAAACAGATTTCAGCAATGTCTGGCACGGCCATCTGGGAGTCTCCAATGCAGAGGGCTGGCAGACACAACACAGAACAGGTCAAACTCTGCCTTTTAAGCAAGAGAGCTGGAGGCCAGGCAGCATTCCACATATGAACTGTGCTGAGATGTGATGGATCTAACTATTATCATGTACAATGTTCATAGCTTCACAAAAAACTGTATTTCACATAAAACAGATCAGGGTTGCATCCAATAGTACCAGTCCCAAAATTATAATTTCTAAACCGCTTCCCTGGCTGGGAAATACTGCATTTCTCTCTAGGGGTTTGTTTTAGGCGACACCATGTATTCTGCTGTTAGTGGCTTAAAACCTAAATCCTCAGAGAATTTACTAGCTTATTTGTTCAATAAGGACAGGCATCTAGGTAGTATTTAATGGAAAAAGGAAATCTGCATACTCATTTCCTTAGGGCCAAATTCACTGCTGTGAGAGAATACTTTTGAAAAGGATGAAAGTACAGCTAGGGCCAGATCATGGCAGAAGATCAAAGTGCTAAAAGAGCTTAGTTGGCATATTTAAGTAGCACAAAACACTGGAAAAGAGGAATTCAACTTATTTATATAGTAACAAACCTCCTCAGGCCAAGGCCTCTATTTTTTATGACATCAGACATGTCTCACTTCACCCTATCTTCATCCTTTTTGAGTTGCCCTGTTCTTAAATACTCCAATATTGTTATTCCACATAAAATATTTTGCTGCTATCTTCTGGCCTTCAGTTAGCAATCTGAATACATTTGAATAAAAGGGAAAGAGAAGGTTTCCCCATATTAACATGCAATATAGAAATACCTAAGACAAAGCAAGTATTTACTTGTAAAAGGCACGTAGACAGCAATCAGGCCAATAAGATGACAACAAAACAGGCCAATACCCACAAAGACTCAAAAGGGAAAAAAACTCCAAAAAACCATAGCTCCAAATTCCAAAGTTATCTGGGTGATTTTTCTAGCTTGAAAAATGTATTTTTAGCATATCTACTAATTCTGTAATACAAATTCATCTAAAAAGTAAGTTATTTGATCCTTAAAAGCTATTGTTAAGATTACTGGTTTTTTAAAATTCTCTAATAAATGGGGAAATAAAAAATATCTTCCATTTTTGGCCAAGTGGCCTCACTATACAACAAGAACAGTGTTTACAGAAGTTTTGAGAGAAGAATGAAACAGAGATCTATAATGTGTGTAAGTTACAGTAGTATAGTGATGTGACAATATCTGCTTCTGAAAGTGGATGTTTCAGTAGTATAACATGTGACTGAGACTAAAAAAGAAGATTAATTGACAATAAGTCATGCAAAAACTGGGGCAAATTTGAAACATTTAATTATGCCAGTCAGTACAAGTTGCTAGAGTGGTATTCACAGCAAATTACGAGCAACCACTGGAAAACTAAAACCTAATAATCCTTCAGTAATCTTCCTATAGCTTCTTAAAAGATATGGTAATACAAAAATAACTTAAAATAATTGGATATTTAATTTCTCATTTCCAGTAAACGCTAAGCTAAGTCTATTTCTAATGGTGGAGAGGAAGGATAAAGAGGGGAAGTTATTACTGTAGAAACATATCTGTTAACCTACAAACAAACAGAGCATAAATTAGAGCTGCTCAAATTCATTCAGAATATACCACACACACCAAAAGCACCTCAAATAACCAAAACTATTATAGAAATAATTTGACAAATGAGCTGATGTTTGATACTTTACTATTTCAGTCAATGCAGTGAAGTTACCAACATGTTCACATCCCGTAGTTATGGCAGCACAGGCTAAATAAAGAAAGTTGATTCAGTTATGTCCTTTATCATAAAATGGCTCTCTAGAAAAGCACAGTGTTATAAAAATGAAGGGTTTTCTCTGTTTACATGGAAATAACTAGCAATACTTGTCAAGATTTCCCAAACAGTTAGGAAAGGATGGAAGGTATTCGAGATTGTTTGTTCAGGTTTTCAATCACAAACTGTAATACATAGAATCTTTGGTCAAAGTTCTGTCTCACTTTTTTACCTCCATCATGTCAGGCAGCATTGCATCTTGAGAGCAAGGTAAGTTTAAAGGTAAGATGCCAGCCTCCATCCTTTCCCTGAGATTCCCAAATTAGGCAAAGCACTTGAGTTCTCAGAGATTTTAGCCAGATCTGTTCACATGGGGCATCTTAGTCCATTTCAATTCTTAAACAGAATGCATTACTTACAGAAGTTTTAAAAAATGACTACTAACGTGGAGAACTAGTTTAGATTTCTTCTTGGAAAGCAGAACAGCTGAGGACAATTCCTCTGACAACTGGGGTAATGTCATGTACAATCCACATATGATGGGTCTGTGGACTGTAAGGCACGGGGATCTCAAAAGAACACCTTGTTCTGTAGAAGAGTGGTACAAAACCTTCCTTCTCTGCAACACACATCAAATAGAAACAGGCAGGGTCCAAGTATAATCCCCAAAGCAGAAAAAAAGAGCAATCACATCCTTGGCATATGGTAACAGAAAAGCAGTTTCCCTGAACGTTTTTGAACCCCTCCCCATGTCTTTGTACAGCTGATCCACATTTTGAAGACTTTTTGAAAACAAAGATTTTTTGCTTCAAAATGACTAAGCATAAAACAAGACTGACCCAAATAAAAGGCAATTTCTTTGAGAAAACAGTGTTGAACACAGCTGTGAGTTCTCTGCAGTAGTTGCTAGAAATTTCAGTTGACAAATGCTCTGTAATGAGAATATGTACATTAGCACTGGCTTTTTGTCAGAAGTTACTCTAATCGACAGCTAGAGGAGGGGGGGAGAGGGGTTCTTTCATACACCCAAATGTTCAAGGATTAAAAAAGCATATTTCTTTCAAAAAACCTATGACATTTTACTATGGTGCCTTGTATTCTACTCTAAAGCTTTCTATCCAAAATATTAATTTGATTTACAACTTCTTAGGAGATCTATTTGTCAGGCATACAAAATACATGCAAGGAGACTGCATCTTCCCCTCCCTGCCCCTGCTCTTGGATTTCTAAGACTGTGATACTTGCTTTGGTACCAGATTCCCTGTGATTTCCAAGAGAGCAAAAACTTTATTTACACATAAATAACTGGCACAGATGCAGCCCTTCATGAACAAGACTTAACATTTTGACAGCGAGAACCTGCCAGCAACAAAAACTTATGCCCAATATACATCATTTGCTTTCTCCTCTACCCATTCAACGTCTGCCTAATACACAGTATTACAACTAGAAATGTGCTGCCTTCTGCTGTGGCAGAAAAGGAGAAAAAAAGGAGAAAAAAATGAGGTATTCAAAACAATCCCCTGAAAGCAAAGACAGTCTAAAGGGAGGCTTCAATGTGAATGCATCATGCTCCAAGGATGAAATAGCACAGATTGTGCCACAGAGTCATCCCCTTTCAAAGGGGACAAAGGTTTATCAGCAGGAAAATACTGTGGCATGACCTTTATAGATCACTCTACATATCCTGAGCAACACACACTTTGAAAAATGTATAACCCCAATCTCCATTTTTTACACAGTGAACAAACTTAAAGAGCACAAAAAGACTTCAGAAACTTTCTCTTACTTGTTATTTTTAATATCAACTTTGAAATTGATATAACAGAAATCAAAGACATGATAAGCACCAAGTTCTTGGCTACAAATACCTCCTTCATTACTGCCAGGGAATACTGATGAAAACTTTCCTGATCTGTTTTAAACTCTTGTTTTTATTGCAAAATACATCTTTGGTGGACAAAACACAGAACTTTTATTTGGATACAAGATGCAATGACAGAGATAGAAGCAGTCTCCTTTATATTACATCTTTCTGTTTTGGCATCCCCATAACACGAAACCCTTTGGGACCATTTGAACTTCTGTCAGCAACAGTGGACTACCAAAACTAGGTCAACAATTCAAATTTGTTCCCATGTTATTCTTTTTGCCTTGCTGCAGATTACTATGCCACAATTCCCAGATGGCGAATTCTACCAATGATTGAAACAGTGCTTTCAGAGGAATTGGTATCATTCCTGACACCTTGCTGTTTTAATTGGATTGTCAATGCAAAGAAAAATCTTCCTATTCTTTCTCTTTTTCTCTGAAGTAGAGGGCAATAGCAATTCTTGAGCATGTGTTTCAGAAGACTCTGAGTGTGATTTGCTTCTACAGTTGATTTAAAACCATAAAACACATTTGGAAAGTAAGCGAGTTACAGTGTTTACCAGATTTTATATGACAAATGTGGTGTGCAAACTGCAGGACAGGGTTGGTTTTGCATGCAGAATTAGGCAAATCTGTAGTCTGTGTTACATAGTGCTTATGTGTAATAGTCATACAAAAACTTTTTCAGTAATTAAGATGAACAGGATGAAGTAGCAATTGGAGGGAAAGCTATCCATGTGAAATCATGTCCTTTAAGCCTACCAATATTAACTAAATTACATTCTGTATTCATTAAATATCAACCACACAAAAGCTTTTAAAAAACAGATTCAATGGGCTTTCAATGGGCATGGCCAGAGACTATACAGCCTCACCAACACTAAAAACCAGTGTTTTAATACCTTTAAAATAAAGAAAAAACAACCAGTCAACAAAAAATATTTTCCCTACATAGATTTCTTTGCTGAAGGATAAGACTGGTGACACCTCTCAGCCTGATTACAAGTGTTTGTGGGCTCTTTTTGTTCCCAGATCTGTCAAAGGAGCCAACCTAGTCCCTGGCGGCTCTCCCATCCAAGACCCTTTCTCTCACACAAAACAAGCTTCTAGATGGATTCTATACATCAAAGTGGTCTTAGGCTACTCAGACATTACAAAATAGACTGTTCTTTTATGCTAACATTGATTTTTATGTTACCATAGGATTTATACAAATGCAGCAGAGATGGAACATCAAAGTTTTATATAACCATCCATACAGCATCACTTCAGTAGGAGCAGCATTAAGAAACTTGCAAGAATATTCTCTTCTTTATAGAGTCTTAAACTGTAGGTTTTGAGAACTTTTAAGAACAAAATAATGCTCTTCAACTCACTCTTTTTAGTCTTTTCTGACTGATGAACAGATCCAGTGAGAGTTTCCAGCCATGCATGGGCTTCAAAACCAGTTCTGTGCAACTCCCATCCCTTGGCTTGACACCTCTTGCTCTTTCTGCCTGTGCTACACCAGCAGGGAGTCAAACAGGACAAGAGTTAAGAGAGATGTGGTGCCTTTGCTCTGCTTTGCTTTGTGCTCATTGGCAATGCTTTGCTTCTAGATCACTTTCAAGCTGCTGAGTAACTATTATTGCCCTCTGGACTAACCCAGCAAGCAAAGTTATTCTGTCTTGCTGTTATCCAGCTTACTCACAGGCACAGGCAGGCACAGTGAGGGTTTAAAAGACCATTTTTCTTTCCTACTCCCACACACAGTGTCCAGTGGCACCTTATCAAACTGATGTAAAACCACCAACTCACTTTATTCTTCAATATTTTAGACACTTGAGATTTTTCAGTTTTAAAGCCTGAACAAGTATTCTTCATACATCTGTCACTGGTAAAACAACTACATGTATTTGCATGCCCAAAGTCCTTCACACAATGGAAAAGCAAAGGTTTCACCCTCCAAAAAGAACTCCTGTTTTTCAATGGTGCTCCACAGGGCCTAGTACTTATAAAATGTAAGTCTAATGCAAGATTTATTAGGCGATTCAGGCCTTTTAGCTTCTCTCACACATGGCTCATTTATTTGCTGTTTGGCCTCAGCAGTTCATGCAGTATATAAACATGCATGACATTCATCTTACACTTATATGAGTACAAGTAAATGCATACAATGGCCCCATAAACAACCAACCAGATTCCTATGTCTGAACAACCTGAAATCTGTTTCCATATCTTAACTGAAAATCTTTTATGCAAATGCTATTTAATTATTGAACTTTAATGTGATTAATTAAAAAGTAACAAATTTTCACATCAGAATTTGTAATAGGTTCAAAAATTGCCAAATGTGACCATTGCTCAAGAAATAGTGTTCACTTTTAATTTCTTTGTGTACTTTAAGAAATCAGCACTGCATCATAACTGATACTTCATGGTATGTGTTTTATTTTTCAGAGGTTTTGACAAACTAATCACAAAACTCTTCTTGCAGCCCTGTGGCAGTCCTTCCCTTTGTAAGCCAGATCCTTAAAGCTACAAGAAATCTTAAAATATGTTTTTCAGTAAGGGAAGACTTGAAATTAGTACATTTAAAATTTCAACCCAAATGAAAGCCAAGTGCTGTGCCAAGGATCTTTGCCAGCTGGAATCTGGCATGATGTGAAAAACTGGGAAAGTATAAGCTTTTGCTTTACAGTGTTACAAAGATCTTTTAGGATCACAATCATTCCTCTAATTCTTTTCATTCATTCTAGACAAATTCCTGGCTTATGCAGATAGTCTGTATACAAACACTTGTAACTCAATAATTTTTGGGAAGTTAGATCAAAAAAAAGGCAGATAAGTATATAAAGAGATCAAATATCTGTACATCAAAAATATATAGAACAGCATAAAATTATCTGTCAGGAGGGGGAAGATAGGATGTCAAAGACTCATTACAGAGACAGTCCACCATACTGCTACTCTCTCTATTTCTATATGTATATTCCTAACAACAGACATGTATGCATACAGGAAGCCATATTAAAGGTTAAAAGTAACATTAAGCTGGAAGAAATTTGATTTTTAAATTTCAGTATCAGCTTCTGCTATTACTCTTTTTTGCTTTTTAAACGGAGGCCTCTTAATTTTGAACCAGTGTTGCAGGGTCAACTGGAATATGCTCTAAAATCCAGATGACCAAAGATAAAGTCATCTGACATTCTGCCTTCAGATGAGTTATCAACCCTCCATCCCAGCTCTCTTCTCTCTGTCCCTTAACACATATACCCCCATCTTCTTTTTTATTATAGACACACAGTGCCTATCATAAGATTAATAAAGCAAGAAACAGATGAAACCATTTACACTGACCCTGCAGCTTCACTGAACTCCTCACGCAAGAACAAGTGAGCAGGTCACAGCTAGTGCTCCTCCTTTGCAGGCAGCATATGCCAAGGGAAGAGGTTTACACAAGGTCACCCAGTGACTCAGCAACAAGCTGGAAAAGGACTCGAGGCAGCCCAGCCTTGTGCTCGATGTCAGCAGCAGCTCAGCCTCGGCAGCAAACTTGCCCTCCCAGACCCGAGAGCATCCATCGGCTCTGCTAAGGCACAAACCCAGCGACCTGAGGTTTGCAGCCTATTAATAGTGAATGCTTCAGTTCTAACAGCAAAGTTACAAATGCCTACATTTTCTCTAAGAAGCACACAGTTGCTGCACACACAATACAGATTTCGGAATGATAAAAATGACACGAGCTTGAACATCTGCAAATTCTTTGCTTCTCAGTGCTCTCTTGCAGATTTTGACAAAGACTGAACATTTAATAAGTATCAGAATCCAGATCGCCTA
Organism: Pycnonotus jocosus; assembly: GCA_013400435.1. NCBI lineage: Eukaryota > Metazoa > Chordata > Aves > Passeriformes > Pycnonotidae > Pycnonotus > Pycnonotus jocosus. Next base: position 10,976 of record VWYP01027882.1, on the reverse strand, counting down.
TTATTCCACCTACTCACAAATGGGATATTTTTCTGTTCAGAAACAGCATGTTAAAGTGACTCACACGAGGAGACGGTAAAAAGCAGGAGATAGTAAAAGTTTCCTTCCCCCAGAAACCTCAGCAAGTTCAATTAAACAATGACAAGCGTAACAGCTTGAAACAGGCACTGTTTGATACAAAGACACCACTATCTTTCAGTAAAGGACCTCATGCTAGTTTTACATGAACAAAGAGCTGCTTCCAATTAAAACCATAGTAATGGGGGATGGGAGGAAAAAAAATCAACCCAAATGCTCTCCATGTACTTGCCTTTATGGAACAATTACCCAGCAATGAAGTGACATCCTTCTCCAGCCATTTTGCCAAGAGCACTGTAAGGGAGTGCTCTAATGTGTAAGCATGATGGCTGCTAAATTCTAGCTCTCTGTTAATTCCAGTCCAGTTATTTACCCAGCTGAATTCTTACTGTGAGGTCTCTACTGTGAGGATTTCATGTCTGATAATAGCACACTTCACAACATACATAATTTTACAGCTGTTACTGAAAATGCATCTTCCACTCAAGAAGTATTTAGATATTCAGAGATGCAAAGAGATACTGTGATTTCTTAAACTAGGCAACCAATATATGTTTATAAGTGCAATTTGTCTACCATAGATTTTTCAGTCCCTAAGACTGACCACTGACCTAGTTACTCCCACCTATGCACAGAAAGAGCAAAGGGTTTTGGCATTCTCAGTTCAATACATTTAGTTCTTCACTAGCAGCACCAAAGGCACACCTCACATGTACCTCACATGTAAAGAAAGCTCAAGACTACTGATACCAAAACTGCAAACTCAATTTAAGTTTCTCTTAATATACTAGATTATATTCTTCCTCTCCTCCATCTTCCCATTCTACAAAGAATGAATTCTCTTTTTCCTACTGGAGACAATCAATACCTCACCACTTCTTCCAATCCTCTTCATCTAATAAATATTTTTGTACGTCATGAGTACTAAATATGTTTTCTTTCTAG
>VWYP01027881.1:45256-107215 GCA_013400435.1 Pycnonotus jocosus | reverse complement strand
TGCTTAATGTAACATATATGCACTGATTTTTTTTTTTAATATGAGTTTTTTAAAAAATATGAGATCTTGTCATCATGACACTGGACAGAAAGTCCTTCCCTAGGAAATATTTTGTCACTTATGTGTGTCAAATGCCACAAAATACAAATCAAAAAGAAGACTTACAGCAAATGCTGAATTTTTAAAGACATCACCTGTGTAGATCCATTGATATGAATCAGATCATGCCCAGCTGAATCAGCTAAGGGCTTTATCACACATAGATGAGCAAGGGGGAATGGAAATTAATCTTTGGTTTATTTTTTCCTTGACTCATGGAAGGCAACAGGGGGTTTCTTCTCTTTAAAAGGATCAAGTTTTTGTACTAAGAATGGATTGACACAAAGGGTAAGATTTTATGAAATGTCATCCTTTTGTGATTGTGCAGAATTAGATTGACTATGGTTACAACTGCTGGCTGCACAGAAGAATATTTTGTGTGAAGTCCACCAAAATTATTGTGAAGCCTATGATAATAACTTGCTTGCTTTTTATTAATTTTATGCTTCATTAATGTCTGACTTTGGCTTTAAATTTAGGATTTGACTTCAGGGTGGATGTGAATCTCGTTCATGATACACAAGTAATTGGGCATTAGACAAATTTAGCTTTTGGTAAATGTCTTGGTTTGAAAGACAGGTATCTGGACAATTCCAATCTCCTCCCTCCAAATTATTATAACTTAGAAAAAAACATTAAAAAAGGCTTTTTCTTTTTTCAGGCAGAGTTATGGGAATAGGAAATAGCAGCTCTTTACTAGTATGTATAACAAAGAAAACAAAGAAAAAAAATCAACAACATTAATAACAAACCAGTACCAACAACCTTGAAAAGCCTTGCTTCCCAAAACCCAGGACAGTTTGGTCTTGATGCCCCTGCAGGCAGGAGGCTGGATGTCCCTGGCAGGCAGAGGGGAGGTGCAGGTCACACCAAGAAGAGATGGTAGATTTTCTCAGGACTGGACATCTTCTGGTGACAGTGAAACTTCTTCTGCAGCAAGCAAAAGAAAACCAGCCTGGCTGTGTCCTTTCCAGAGAGAGCAAGATGTAGTGAAACTGCNCAGGTCACACCAAGAAGAGATGGTAGATTTTCTCAGGACTGGACATCTTCTGGTGACAGTGAAACTTCTTCTGCAGCAAGCAAAAGAAAACCAGCCTGGCTGTGTCCTTTCCAGAGAGAGCAAGATGTAGTGAAACTGCCTCCTGTTCTGTCTTTTATCTGCCCCAAAGAATTTGTGTTTCCTCCCCCTCCAAGAGACACTCCCACAGAGACAAAAAGTGTAGCCAGCTCCTCCTCTTACCCCCTTTGTTCTGCCTGAGTACCCATAAGTACCTAGTAATTATTTCCCTAGCAACGTATGGCAGAAAAATATTATAAGTGAGAAGAAAAAGAAAAAAGAAATCTAACCCTCAACAGTAAATAAGGAGATTTTTGCTCTTTTTTGAGGGATTTTTATTGCCTTGCTTTACAAGAAGAAAGTGAAAGAAATATATACACATATTCTTCTGTTTTGTAAAACAAATCTTTCATTGAGCCAAAGATGCCTTTGCACTAGGATGTCCCAACCAAGTAAAGTGAACAAAATCAATAGTCTCACAAATAAAATACTGTTAACATATCCAGTAGTATTGTTACTAATTTAGAAAACTCTCATGCAAAAAGCAACACTATGCATAACTTTTCCTTGTGTACATAGTTTTTATTTTCCTTTGTAGATCAAGGGAAGCATCTTGACAGGTTGTTTTTGGTCAATGCAACACCACTAGCCAGTGTCTAAAAGAGAAAGTGAAAAACTTAGCATTGAAAACACACAGCAAACACTGTGTGAACCCAGAGCATTTACATATGACTTTCTTTGTGATGCTTAGCTTATCTGCATGAGCATATAACTATGTTTATTAGATGATGAGACTGATATTATCAGTACCTGCTATTGTTTTAAACTCAACCCAGCAGTGAGACACAGAAAACCTTAACGAAGCCTGAAGGAAGACAAAGGGTCAGTACATGCAAATGTGGTAAAGAGGTGTGCAAGGTTTCTAGCACAGACTGAACCACAGTGCTGGCCAAGGATCCATTTTCAGTCTCCTGCCTGAAGAGAGACTGAAGTTTATGGATTTTTTTACCATCTCTCAGATACTTGGATGCTCCTGTTCTGCTGCAAAAAGATTTCATGTCCCATGTTGCCCTAAGACGCAAAAGAGATGCCATTCTGTCCCTTCATTGGTTTATTCTCTTGAGATTTAAAGTAGTGATCAATGATCAAGCAACTGACTGCACATCGAGTCATGTCCAAGGCCACCAACAAGCCTGGCTGGGCATCTACAACATAGCAATGTTGACATTTTTTCTGTTGCTAATTTTTGTGTTCTGTTTTGCCACATATACGAGTAAGAATCCCAAGGGGCTGCACATGTTTTGAAAATGTTAAATTCTAAATGACAACAAGCTCGTGTGCAAAATTCACCTTAAACTCATATGGACCAACTGTGGAAGAGACTACAAAGTATTTTGTCTCATAGCTTTTCCCAGTTGTTTCTCCCATCCCTCAATCGTTCTGATGGAACTGCTTCTGATTAGGAAGCTGGCTCTTTCAAGGGCTGTTGCCCTGTTCATAGATCTCTTTCAGAAAAGGAAGAACTTTCTTTTCTTAACCTTAGATTTTTCTTGCTTTTATGATGTACAGTGTTAAATTGAAAGTAGCTAGGATGTATGAGCAAGGGTGACTTTTTTTTGGAGGGGAAGCATTTTTTCAGAAACTGCCAAAAGCTAAAATTCATTGAAGTCACAAAATGTCTTTTCTATATAGTCCTTTCCTTACATATTTTCTTTATCTTTGAACTGAAAAGAATAGCAATATTAATCTAATTCCAAAGTTTAGCAGTTCATTGATACCCAGTAAAATCATTCAAATTACATGCAGGAGGTGTGCAATTATCTTGGTAAAACAGGCTATAGATCTATTTCTCACTGTGCCTGTGCACATAATTGCATTTAACTACTTCATTGCTAAAATCCACTTGAAGTATTGTATTTTAAAGGAATTTAACAACTTCTTTTAAATCAACATATTCAAAAAAATTTAAGGACTGCTGTGGTACTACTCTCTGTTTGATTTTATGCTCCGAACAAAGAGCTCTCACTCTTCTGTAATGGCTTAATCAAATGTTCTGCACTGTGGGCATGAAGAGATACATCACTCTACCTTGCACAACACATCCTTTCTTGTAGAAAATAGTTTAATGTGTTAAGACTGGGCAAGAGACAAAATCTCAGAACAATCCTTTATTTGAGTGGTTAGGTAGTTAGGGATGAGGCTCCTCAATTTCAGTATTTGTCACAATGAATATTCATTTAACCCTGGAAAAAGACAAGAGGCAGTTTGACAGCTTATGAGCAGAATGATGGTTCCATAACTGTTTTAGGAAATCTGAGCTAGCATTTCTAGGCCAAGGGAACAGACAATTTTTTTCTAGAGTTGTGCAGGGTTTTTTTAACCCATTCCAGAGTCTAGACAGATAATTTTCGTTTGTCTCTTCCACTTCTAGTTATAAATTTATAAAATTCCATTCTAAAATCTGGTAGGCCATTAGCTCCAATCACTCCTCTTAGAATGCAGTGGCAGACACCCTAACAATCAGGAGCCATTTTATAACTTCCACCCCTAATTTATCTATGCTGGTTCATGCAATTTTGCCCATGCACCAATGTTAATCTCTAATTAAACAGAGAATTTTCCTCTTTAATGCATTCATATTCTTTTACTACCGCTATATTTTCTAGTGTGGATACTCTATCTCGAAATCTTCTTATCTAAGTTTGCAGGTGCTTTGTGCCATCAATTACTTCGGTGGACCATTTCTGTGATTGCTGCAGCTTAAATGAGAAATTTTTTGAAGAAAGGTTATTGGACCTGCGTTTTTGTCAAAGTTGTCTTTTATGATGAAGTTTGCATATCACTGTCTCTTTGGAAAATGGCTGTCTCTTTCTATTCATATATCTTCCCTTCTGTATCCCATGCATGCATGTGCCATTCCTAAACACTTTTGTTTCCTTCTTCAGATTTATTAGGCGAAAGTCTGCTTTACATCCCATAGCACTGTTTCTTGCTTTCAGCTTCCACTAGTCCAGGTTTCTCAGAACCCCAACCAACCCAGCCATGAACATTCCCACGGATAGGACAAACACAATTTCTCTGGGCAACCTGTTCCAGTGACCCATCATCAGGTATAGAATTTCTTCCTAATAACTATTCTAAATCTACCATCTTTCAGTTCGAAGCCATTCCCCCTTGTCCTGGAACTATGTTTCCCTGTAAAAAGTTCCTCTCCCACTTTCTTGTAGGCTCCCTTCAGGTACTGGAATGCTGCAATTAAGTCACCCTTGAAGTCTTTTCTTTTCCAGGTTGAATAATTCCAATTCTCTCAGGCATTCCATATAGTAGAGATGCTCCATCCCTCTAATCATCTTGGTGGCCTCCTCTGGACTCGCTCCAACTGGTTCATGTCCTTCCCATGCTGGGACCCAAGAGCTGGATGCAGCACTGTGGATGGGGTCTCAGCAGAGCAGAGCAGAGGGGCAGAATCCTCCCCCTTTCCCTGCTGCCCACTCTGCTCTGGATGCAGCCCAGGACAGTTTTGGCTTTCTGGGCTGTGAGTGCCACGGCTGGGTCATGTCCAGCCTCTCCTCCACCAGCACCCCCAATTCTCTCTGAGCAGGGCTGTTCTCCATCTGTTCACCCCCCAGCCTGTGCTGAAACCTGGGGTTGCCCTGATACAGGTGCAGTACCTTGCACTTGGTCTTGTTAAATTGCACGGGATTTCTAAGCAAAGGCAAACAGCTCTAAGTGGGAAGAACGGCAGAAGCAATGTGTTGCACTGATAGTGGTACAGATGCAAAAATATCCTGAATATAACTTCCACAATGCCCCACAGCGATTTCTCAGCTGTAAAGTGTAGAAATCTTCTTTCTAATAAATGAAGAACATATTATCCAAGGAGAAAGAGTGTTTCTCCACTACAACAAGGGTGTTTCAAGAATTTCTCTTGAGCTAAGTTTCCTCTACAGAATTATTAATCTGGCCTGTTCTAGGTATATTTTCAAAAATCAGATTAATACTACTAAAGATGCCTTCACCTATCTTAAAGGGAGTCAAGAATGACTGCATGTCTGGTTTGAATCGAATCCCTTTTTCTGTGTCTGATTCTCCAAGACCTGTCTGCTTTCTTTTGACTCAGCTAGCTTATATTTTTGTCAGGCAAGATACATTATTACTCTAAAGGAAAAGGAAGAAGTTAAACCCTAAGCCTATTAAAATACACTTCCATCTATCTTTCTCCAGACCCTATTTGTCTGTCTCCAAGTGTTTGTGTGTGGGAGATTGCAGGAAGACTTCTTTAAAGAAAAATCTTATTTTCAGTGGAGCCTAAGGAACATCCAGTCAATTAAAGCAACATATTCTTAGTCTTATTTTATTCTTTCAGGGAAATGTAGGAAGACACACACATAAAAAGCATGGGAAAACATAAACATGGGAGCCATTTCATGGGCCTTAAAAACTGAAAAGCTTGGGACTATGTTGACCATTGTCAACATATTAATGGTTTGGAGCAGAATTCAACATCTTTGTTCTGACTGTGTTGTACTCAAGGAGCTATCTGCATTCATAGCTGAATGTACATTTCACAGTAATCAGCAAAGGTATTTAGATGTGGGGTGATGCCTTGGCTTTACATTCACCATCTTCACAGACGCCTTATTCACACTTTGGTAGTGTTTAGTATTTTTTGTATAATGGAAAAAGGAAGAAAATGAATTAAAATCACAGTTGGATATTATCAGTTGGAACTCATTCTCTATGATGTTTCTGCTAATCTGAGATTTTAAATTAAAAGTAAAAAGCACTCTTATTTTAAAATTGGCGTACTAAAATTCTTGTGGATATTGATTTCTTATAGATGATTTCTCAAAAGAAAAGTAGTAGATGAATAGTATTTTGGGTAGTTAAGTAAGAGATTTGATGTTAATTGACCCTCAGCTCTGCAGCTAGAACTATTTGTCTGTTTTGTAAAAAGTCTGGCAACGTATATACTTTTCAAAATATATCATACCTCCTATTGTCAGTATTGTGAATCCTGAATGATTGCTAATATTGCATCATTATTTTTCAGGAACATGTTTAAAAAACTCTTGCAAGATCTGGGAAGGCAATCTCCACAGGAAGACGCTGGGTTTACTCTGTTTAAGTATGGGGAAATAGGGAGTGATATCTTTCTTTCGTGAACGGCATGAAGCTGTTCCTTACAGAGCTTTCTAAGCCTCTATTGTTGCTATACCCTCAGGCTTCTCGCTGCAGGTCTTCATACTGCAGGAGGGATTTTAATTTTTCGTTCTGATTCATTCCTAAGACCACCCTAATCCAGTTGTAAATGGGTCATTCAGACTAAATAGCAAGAAGTAGCTCAATTTTAATGTAGTCATATCGATCTTACAGTGCTGACTACAGTGAATTAATCTTAATATTTGTCTACAAAATCTTCTAGGCTTATCTTAACTAGACCAGTCTGGGGACAAGGTGGGTCACCTCAACTAACCTGGAACTTTAGGAACTCTCAGGCCTCAATCAGTGTTGTCCATCTGTGTTGCACGTGAAAGTCTCGAGGCATTTACTGCGATGTCAGCAGAGATAGGAAAGTCCTAATTTTGCAACTAGAAAACAGACAAACATGAAGTCCCAGATCCCTTAAAATACCAGCAAATCCTTCTATTCACAGGCAATTGAATAAGAAATATGTGCAAGAACAATTTCTCCCACCCTGTTACCATTGAGGCACCCTTCCTATTTAAGGCATCCTAAAAAAGAAACAAAGCAAAGGACTCAGCAAGGTTTTCCTCAGAATAATACTCCAAATTATTTTGTATGAATCTTGAGGTTCTTCAAGCTGGTGTAACAGGTGAGAGTTTTGCTCCAAAGCTGAATGTGTGTGTGAGGCACACAGCCAAGAGTCTTAAAACACTTATCACACACTACCAGATTCAGGCAATCATACAAGTTTCCCTAACTCCCTGACAATGATAACCACAGAATGGTCAGATGTATGTGTCCATTTCTGTCTGCAGAGACACACAGAAGTGGGTTAAGAGCACACTGTATGTTTTTTATAAATATATGTTTTTGTTACTCAGTGAGGTCTTCATGTAAGCCTACAGATAAAACCATTATAAAGTATCCCTCTAGAAAATACTTGAACACCAGTATTCATATTTTTGTTTACAGTGTAAGAAAACTTTTGTGATAAGTAACTACCTTTTTTTTTTCTTTTGATATTACCTTTTTCATTCAGAAAGAAAACCACAGTTAGAATCCTTAGAATGGGTTACTTCTTCACATTCATGAAAGGGTCAATGACTGAACGTCACATTGTACAATGAGAAATCCACACTGCTTTTGGATACCTTCCTATAAACCAGTGCACTGAAATGACTGTTTGGATGTGCAGCCCCCAACACTTCCATTTTTCAGAGAGAGAAAGGGAAAAAGAAATGAGGGGAGATGTGAAGCAGGCTAGATGAAAGAGCAGGAGACTGATCAGTCACGAGAGAAAGTAGCTATTACGAAAAAATACCACTTCTGAGTCGAGAGAATGGGCTAATGATCATACTTGTCAAAATAATTGTTAACAGGAAGGTAGGATTTTTACCTTTATTTTCAATATGGCATTTTTGCATGGGAATGCCCTACAAGACCCTCAACAGCACGTTTGCCCAGAAGTGCTCTAATTAACTGTACCAAATGGCCTACTCCACTGTCATGTTAATGCCTTCTATCTGGCTGTTTGCTGGCCATCATGTATCATTGTTCAGCAAATGACAGCAGTCAGGTTATTAAAGGTGTAGATATTAAATTAACAACAGTGGTAAACATTGTAGCTGCACTTCACATCTCAGCAGAGCCAATGAAGTGGATGACACTGCATCCATGCTGATATGCTGCAATGACAGATGGGCGTCATTTAACACAATACATCAGTGGGCAACCCACGTACCACAGCTGTCCTCCACTAAATGAATTAGATCAGGGTAATTAATCTAAGGCAGAAAGTATTACTAAAGTGAGTCCTAAGCGGAATTAGAAACGAATGAAATATCCTGTTAAAAAAGGGAAGGAAAAGAAATAGAAACAAACAAAAAAAAAGGGTTTATTGCAGCATGAGCATGGAAATTATTATTAAGTATTTTAATTTGACACACAGAAGACAATGCCCATCTCTCAGTGTGAAGGAGTATATAATAAGCACCCTTTTGTTCTCCAGTATTTTATCATAATATTTTTTGTCACCGTGTACATCAAGGAAAGCAACAACACCAGCAAGGGACCAAGATGTTAGATTTGATACTCTAATGTAAGAAAATCCTGTCATCTTTATTACTTACCTGTACTGCTGATGGAATTATTCCTTGTTACATATCCTCCACTTATATTGATCGACTTGTTTAATTTCTATGACATTTTATCGGAAGGATGTCTTATTTCTCTTTTTGGCCTGAGGATAGCTGTAAAAATCCCCAACACAATTCCCTTTCCTTAACACAAAATTTGTAGTGTTTCTCCATCACTGTTCTCTCCACTCTCCCCCATCTGTATTGGGTCTGAAAAAAAAAAAAATAGAAGGAGTAAAACAAGTTTGTCTTGCTGCCATTCTGGTTGGTTGCAAAAAAATTTCAACATTTTTTATTATAAATTGGTATCAATGTTCTATATGAATACATGACAAGTTTGTTGGGATATTTTTCAATTAATACCAAATCAGTGTAGTAGTGTGTGTTTGAGATCATAAGATCATAAGTACATTAAATAAGCAATGCTTACAGCTAGGGTATATCAATTCATTCCCAAATTTAGACAATTTAAAAAGCAGTTACAGAAGAAAAGCAACAAAGAAATGTAAGCCTGAAAATTTCATTGTTAGTCTTGCAGGTTCTGTATTAATTCTGTTCCACTTCATTTAGTGTATGACATCTGCAATGGAAAATTTCCCTAAAGGATGTCTCTGACAAAGGCAAGCATTGATCAAGCATCATGTACTCGCTTGATGCTGTCAGTTCACTTGCAGCTTCCTCTTTATTCTTTTCCCTTTGCCTAAGAGAGCTATCATCCTTCAAAACACATCCTTCTCTGCAGGTAGAGACTGGGATTTGCTACTTGTTTTAATATTTAAGGGAAAAGGGAGTTGTGGAAGAATTATTTCGGGAATAGCAGTGATTATGTTAGATTGGTGCAATGGAAATGTGTAGTGCTACTAGACTACAGACAATTTCTGAAATGTATTGACTTTTATGAAAGTGATGTTTAAAAACAAGTCACAATGTGTGTTTCAAAGTGCATCCAAATTATTAAATACATATTTACTCTTGTTTTGGCATAGTCTTCATTGTGAAACAAATCTTACTCTCTGAGAGCATTGCAAATTCTGTTATCCTCTCCACCCTGCTAAACCAGAGCAGGATTAAAAAAAGATGACATGGCATATGCTTGGCAATTCCAGCATAACATATTTTATATATAAGTTTTTTCCTTATGTGTAAATACTTTAAGAGTGACAGAGTGACAGACCTTCAGTTATTTTTGGTTAATACCCATACTTTTTCTACTTCTGTTTTACTTTTGCTTTCATGGCATCATGAAAAATGTCCATCCAACCCAACAGCACTATCTCTTACTAATCTATTCCTGCTTTCATTGAAACATATTTGTCTTCCATGCATAAAATCTAACTGTTAAGATCAACTTTTCCCTATAACCTTGATAAGCATGTAACAGATTTCCTTTACTTTTAGTTTCCAGATGCAGCATAACACTTGTCTCTCTAGTTTTTGCTGGTGGAACTTTCCTTTGCATAAATAATCATGGCATGCCTTCCTTGAATAAAGGGACATTCTTATTTTCTTGTGAAAGTTTTATTTCTTTTCTGATTTCCATAGAAAATCAGCCAACTATCATTGGCTGAATCAAGCAGAATGTGGGGTTTTATGATGCCTCAAAACTTATTCCTTTACAATACATCAATGTTTTGAACCCACCCACATATTATTTTTACATGAGTATGATATCAGTTTTATCCTTGTAGACCTTCCATCACTGATGTCTTGGTGTTAATTACTTCGCTCTTACATAAAATCATCACTCATATAAAATTCCTGAAGTCTGATGAGAGACTTTGAGAGCTGGACCTATTTAGTCTGGAGAAGAGTAAAAGGAGATCTCATTAATGCATATAAATGTCTCAAAAGCATGTGCCCAGAGGGTGGGGCCACACTCTTTCAGTGATGTCCAGTGGCAGGACAGGGAGTAATGACCATAAATTAAACTCAAGAAGATCCACTTCAACACAAAGGACTTCCTGACACTGAGGGTGGCAGAGCACTGGAACAGGCTGCCCAGGTTCTCTGTCTGGGGACATTCCAAACCCACCTGGCTGCATTCCTGTATCACCTGCTCCAGGTGATCCTGCCTTGGCAGAGGGATTGGACTGGGTGATCTCTGGAGGTCCTTTCCAACACTAACACTTCTGTGATCCTGTGATTACTGCTCTTTGAAAACAAGAGTCATACACATCTAGGGTTTTAGATACAGTCATTGTTATGATGATTAACATACCCCAAAATAAAACATGGACTGCAATATAAACTAAATATATAGAATGTGTTGTCTGCAAATTTAAGGGGAAATAAAATGCTTTCAGTTTTTCTTTATTACGTCTGTTCTGACTTCCGGAAACGCTTGTGCTTATGAAAGGTATATCCTTTCACTGAAATCATGCCAGCAATTGGGTGGGAAAGCTGCATGTGGTTTGAGGGTTTTTTGGCATGGACACTGGGAACTGAATGGAGACAATAAATTCACTTTGCGGAGATGATCAAAACTTTGTATAGATATAAGTTCAGTTAATTCTGATTTGATCCTGAGTTTAATTGCTAGTTTTGAGGTGAAATGCTACAAACATTCCATTACTACTATCTTCTTTGACTTGAACTCTAGACAAGGATCTACTTTTTTGCAAACCTTTGAAATTTAGGATCTGTAACAAGTATAATCAGCTACATTGCAGAAAAAAACGTGCATAAACTAAGCTAGAAATAAATGATGATTTATCAAGGTGTCAGATGTTGTGTGATGATAGATGAACCACAAAGATTTAATAGTACAGTTTGCATACTCATTGAAGTGCTGCATCTTCATCAGAAATATATTCCTATAGTTTTTGAAAAATAGCCAAAAACTTTAGAAGAAACAACCACCACCTTGCATGCTCCACAGTGTCATAATGTTGAAACTTTCTGATGCAGCTTCTCTCTTGCAAGTTTTTTGAAATGTCAGGTAGTGGTGGTTTTATCTCCGCTGCTGACTGCAGTGAAATCTGGAAGAAGTTTTCTGAACTTTGTTGGGTGTTCATGCATATATAGCATAAGGGACTCATCATCACTGCAGCCTTTATGTAGTTTTACACCTTAAGATTTAATAATGAATATAATAGTGATTTTTATGAATTTGAAATTGAATTTTTCTCCTAATATCCTGATATGGCTTTTTTTAGAACATAACTTTGCAGTGGTGAGATTACAAGTGCTACATGAGGCATGGACACACCATCTCAGGACAGTAGACAATTGTATTGAGATGAGATAGTATAAAATTGCACTTTCAAAAAGAAAAAAAATAACATCACTGGTTTCAACACTGGTAAAAACTGCTATATATATGTCCTCTCTGGATTGAATTTCCTCTGCTTAACTACAAAACCATTTCACCTAAGACAAAGGTGATTGTTTTTGTGAGATTGATCAGTCCCACAAGCGATTATCCTGAAAGATAGACAGTACAAATTATTCTGCATTACAATTAAATTCTATATATAATTTGCTGAATCAACCCAGAAAAGTTTACAGTGTTATGCAAGCAATGATCCATGGGGAGTGGAAGAACTAATCAGAATATGATCACATAAGATTTCACAATCAGCACATGATAACATCTGAACACTGCTGACTTCAAAGGAGGAAAATATTATTTCAAATGACATTGCTAAACTTCCTTGAAATCTGCCTAATTTTTGAGATTGCATGTCGACTTTTTCCTTTCCTTCTCTGTTGTTGTTACTCTTACTTTTGAAATGTATCTTATATAAGGAATTAAAGATAGTTTCTGAGCCTGTGGTTCCATGTGAAAAATATTTTTAATATAATTTATAAAAAATGTCCTCCTACTATATGATCTCCAATTGTTTTTTGGAGAGAGAAATTTGGTGCCCAGCATTTTCAAAAAAAGGATGAATCATAAATGTATTTTACTAATTAAATGTAACTGTAAATAAATTAAATTCATTTAGCTTTGGTGAATGTTGAGAATTAGTTTAGGAAGAGTAGGATACCACAGCACAATAAAACCTCATATTTTATGATCCATTTTCAATATGTTATTTGATACACTTTTCCAGGCTTACAAAGTAGCTCCCTATATGCACATAGCTCCATAAAATGTCAAGTGCAAAGAAAACAAAACTGAATCAAACCATTGACACTATTTCAGAATCTTCACCACACTTGCTAACTTTCCAGGGCTTTCTCTTATTGAATCTGTGCAGTATGTCTAGACAAGCAGTACTACCATAGCACCTCATGTCTGGTCCATGTTAAATCTTTGTAAGAACTAAAAAAAATATTTTCAACTGATTTCCAGACAAATGCAAAGACTACAAAAGGCTTGAATCTCTTACCAGAAGATGTCAGGTTATGTGGTCATAACCCTCTACTTTTCCTGACCCAGTTTGATTAGGCTAATTAATGCCAGGATTTGCTTCCAGCAGTCTTCTCAATCTTAACAACTGCTGAGTATGGGAATGCTGCTGCAAGGCAAGTGCAGAGAGACATGACTTTTTGTGTCCTTTTCCTTTCCTTACGCACAAGCACAGAGCTAGTCTCAATAAATGTGTGTGATATATTTTATCATCCTTGACACAAGAACTGGGGGAGCAAGTGTTTTCCTGGAAGACACTATTTAGTTCCTAGTGGAAATGCATGTGTTTTCATTCTGGGAGGTCTGGTCTGCACATTTTAGTCCTCATGGCTGGTAATGTGTTTTATTTCAGGGGGTATGGGTAAAGCTTACCTAATTTTCTGCTGCAGTGCATCATCTTTTTCCATATCTGTTGAAACTTAAAGGCTGCCTGCTAGGCTTGTTCAGCTCTGGTGTATTGAAGCTTGAGCAGACAAGTGTGCTGGAAAAGAAGCATAAGGATAAAAAAGGTCAGGAAAGATGCAGAAACCAATCAGAACCAAGTACTCGGGTCGTCAAAGGAAAAAAACTTCTATTTATTCTACTCAGGAAGGAGATCACTGTTTTTGTTTGTCAACAATTATCAGGTCTTATTATCTTATAATCTATAATACTGTAGCTCTTGGATAAGTCTTCCAAGCCAAGTAGAGAACTAAACATTTTGTCTGTAAAGGAAAAAGAGAGATATTCACTGTGCTTCTCTTTTTGTGTCTTTGAAACAAAACCAAATATTTATCTGAAGCTGGTTTGTGTGGTATTACAGGGCTTTCCATCAGAGGCTTTGACTCAAGCCTCCAATGAATGATGTCTTTGTTAAGGAATTATTTTCTCAGACCCTTTCCTCTGTTCTTCTCCATTTCTTTAGTACCTATTTTCTTTAAAGCAATCACATATTTCATTGTCATGCTTTCTGGTTCACTGAAATCCAACATTGGAATTACAATATGGAATTGACAGAAATTCTTCATTGATTGTAGTGAAGCCTACCCATAGATCTGTTTTGCTAATCACAAAATTTTTTTATTGAATTTGTTCTATATAGTTCATCAGAAACAATTCAGTAAGAAAAATCTTTTAGGGTGAAACTAGAGTACAGATTTGTTGAAGTTTATTCACATCAAAAATGAGGAATTTTGTAACAGAGTATTAAAACATCATATCTTATGTCAACAAGTAAAATATACTGATGAAATGAGAATCAGCATTCATCAGAAATGAAATAACATGATCTTCATGGTTACAAACTGACCCAAAGAATTTTCAGGTCACTAAATATCCTGTATTTAATCTTGTTATTTAAAGTAGTCTAATAAAATTTTGTCAATGGTATGTTATTTTGCACCCAGTTTTTAATGGCACCAGAAGTGACAAGATGAGTTAGAAAGCAGTTGAACTCCCAAGGTGCAAAAGTGTTTCAGATATTTTCAAAATTGCTCTTGATTTATATTATTGGAAAAGAAGAAAATTATTCTCAGTGATCAATTCCATAAATGGAAACCTTCAGACAATATATAAAAGTTTAATGAAAGACTGCGAGATGGAGTTAATTTTAAATTTAGAAAATATGTATGTAAAAAAAAAGAAATAGAATTTCACATCCACAGAGAGGTCTCATATTTCAGTGCATTACACCCTAGATATCCTTGTTTCAGACACCAGCTTACACAGCTTTCAAATACATCAGTGAGTATTTAGGTCTGGCTGCTGAAGAACAGTTTGAAATAACAAGAATTTTATTCACTAAATATTTCACAGAATGGAGGAGAAAAAGATAATCTATCACAAGACAGAGGAATAGTAAAGGAATGTTTGAAACACAAAATAAAAGGATGTGCACTAAAAGTAGCGTGTTATTTGTATCATCTGATATAGACTGAATATCATTACAATTCCTGTAGGCTCTAATCAGAATTTGAGGGTATGAATATTAAGCAAAATAATTTGAAAGTTCCTTATCTGACTTAAATAACCTACAGACTATCATTAGTGAAATAAAAGAACACATCTTCCTTCCAGTGAAGGGGGGTGTGTTCTCAGGCCCCCTCAAGCCCCAGCACACACACACACACACACACACATGTACACACACTCCAGAAAGCTGTTTGGGAATAAAGTAAGATATATTGCCTCACCTATGTGAACAGATCTTGTTATGCAAGTTATTTGTTACAAGTTACAAGTTATTTGACTTATTTTGACAGTCAAATGTCCTTCCTTTATGTGACCCTTTATCATTTTCCTACAGGGATTTCCATTTCTAGTTTAAATTGATGAAATTTGCCCCACCCCCATTTCCATCAGTGAGAGTTTTTCAATTAGCAGTAGGCGTAAAAGCAGGGTTTCAGTTGGTGTCTGTATGTCCCTTAATTCATGCCCACTGATCCACAAGCAATTCCCTTATGCGATAATTAAATGAGGTCAACAAGAGCCTGTTCTGTTCTAATCAGTGGCAGCAGTGGTCAGAGTGTAAGGCACAGACAGCTATCGCTCCTGGCTGCAGGTGTTTCCATACACGGTGACATGGAGGCTCTACTCTTTGGCTGGAGGGCTCGACAGTGAATTTGCCAGGTGTGAACTATGGGCACACTGGATCTCTAGGTGCAGAAAGAAGTGGCTAGAGTGGATGGGGAGGCTGGATCATCCCAGAGTTTAGCTTTGCTGTAGCCATCCCTCCCTGTAGGTTTGTAAGCTGGCTAAGGAACTGGTGCTGTGTATCCACTCACACACAATCCCCAGAGCTCTTCATCCTCTCAACTGTGTGCAGTGCCTTGTACTCTTTCAGCCATTTGAAGACTCTGAGTGCCATACAGGGAAAGTTATGCACCCTTTTGCATTAAATGACACTGCTAGCATCTCCTTGAAATATCTTCAAATGCATTTATTCTTAGGGGAGAATTGTGAGTAGTAAAGCATTCAGCCGTGCTAGGCATTTGGCATTTTTTTCCAATGTACACACTGTTATATTTTTTTATGTTAGAGTTTACAAGGTTGAAGAAGTGCGTGTTGACCTGGTCATTTTCTTGCAGACAACAGAAGAAAAGTGGTTTTTTTCAGGAAACAATTACAAAAGGAAAGGGCAATGGCTTTCCTGACCCATTCTGGTAGGGCACTTCATTCGTATAGATAATGGGAAGAAAGGCATGCAGCATTTGTATGTTGGTATTGAATCATTGGTGAAGATGTGGTGTGATGTGATAAGAGAGTGGATGAAATTGATTCAAAAGAAAAATCATCAAAACACACTTTCAAGCAGAGCTCTTAACGGAGCCCTATTCCTGTATTCTCTTTTATAATTAACATCCAGTTTTTTATCAGGCTTCTTTCTGAAGTCTAAATAAATGCCCCTATTGTGTGGCTTCTGGCTTATATCTTGCAGAAGACATAGGTTCTAGTTCATCATTAAAAACAAATCCTAGTTTTATGAGCCATATAAAGAATAAGGCTGCCCATGGCTATAATTGAGTTGCTGGGTTTTATCTCACTACAGTCTGTTGGTGTCTCTCTAGCTATAAACCAAGCAATTTTACAAAGACCCTGCGGTGCACAGAGCAAGACTTTTGGCTTTCTAGTTATTTAGTTCCCTGTTTTCTCTGCCTTTTTTTTTTTTTCCAGAGGTATCAGATGCAAATTAGGCTTCTAGTTTCTCTTATCTCTTTGTTCCTTCCAGAGCTGAAATTGATAGCTTTAAGGAGATCAAAGTCAAATTTCAAATGTATCCCAAATTGATAATCTCCAGACTATCATACACCTTATACTCAGAACAAAAACCTAAAATACATAATGACATGAGCATGGTAAATATGGTTCTTCTGTTAGACTAAGTAAAAGTAGATTACACGTGTTTTTTAAACTTCAAAGGCCTGTCCTGTTCGTCAGGTTTCTTTAAGGTCTCAAAGGCACTGTGCACTACCTTTTGTGTAAGAAAAATAAAAGACACTGCAGCAAGAATTTGAGAGGATCTTTTTCCTGCTAACGTTGCAGTTTGAAAGATAAATGGGCAAAACATTTTAAGAAAAGAAAAGTAGGGGCATTTCTAGTGTATTTAAAGCAAATACAGAAATTTAATGTGCAGCAAAACTGATTTTTTGCTTCATACTTGATTGTAATAGATATTAGTCTATTGTTTCAGATATTCTGGCCAAACAGGTCATTAAATAAAAGAAATAAAAATGACGGGCCCTTATATTCTCTTCCTATGCCAAGAACAATGAAGGAGAGACTTGCTCATTTCCAATAGACTGCAAAATCTGCAGGTCTAACCCAAAGCCAGCTCCCACTGACACTAATGAAGAATGGCAATGTTTCCTAGTGTCAATATCTGGGGCTGAGCTGCCTGGTGCAAACGAGGCTGCAGTTGGGGCCCACAGAAAGTTTCATGACCAGGGACATGTCAGAGCCATCGGTGCAAGTCGCGTGTGCCTGCACAGCGTCCCCGCAGAGCCGCTCCCTGACAGTGCCCAGGCAGCTGGCACCTGGCCACGGTGCTGCCTGGCTGGCAGCCAGGGGCTCTGGTCTGTGCCCTGGTGAGCAGGCTGTTATAACGAATCCCAAGTTAAAGCAGAGGTTTTAGTAGGAACTTGATAGGAAAAAATGTCAGTAATAGCTACATCCTCCCTGCAAGGAGTGCCTCTGATTTTTCTTTCGCACAACGCTTTTTTTTGGAGTGCTCAAAGGCAGACATTTGGAGAAAAATAATTTTTGATCCTCAAACGCTCTTCTTCCAAACTATTCTGTTCCAAAATAAAAGGATGTTTGTGTGTATGTGGAGGTGAATAGAAGAAAACAATCCTATTGTACAGCATAGATAAATACTTCAGAGATTTGTACATAAAAGCATTTGCTGGGGATAGTGCATGGTAATCTGTTTGTGGGCTAAGAAATACATTCTTTCCAACAACATGTCTTCTGGTATAGCATTGGGTGACAATTTGATCCTGTATATGCTTACAAAATATATGTTTTGTTATTCTCTGTGCAGTGCTGGAAGCACCTGTGTATTTCCCCTATGGGAAGTCTATTGTGATGTGACAGATCTTCTCAGACAGCACTTCTGGGAAATACCAAAAACTCCACACAGCACTAGAGATAGAAGAAATAGAGGGTTTTGAGTGGTTTATATACTTCAAAAACTCTTAGAGAAATATATTCTGAAAACACTAGACTGTCAAAAAAATTCCCTTCATTGACTGGTAAAAAGCAGCAGCTATCCTCACGTTGCTAACTGCTGTATCCCAATTCCCACATCGAAGGATAAGGAAATGCATTGGTCTCTCTGGTGTAGTCACTCAGCTGAGGCTGACAGTAAAGCCGCAAATTGTCTGTTGCCATTACTTGGGATATAACATACCATGGAAAAACAAACTCTTAACGGAAAAGTACCTGAGAATTAGTGAATTCTCCATAGTCACTGAAACTGATTCATGATAATAACCACATTTGAAAAAATGCTGTCTCTGTGCCAGTCTAAAGTGCAGAATATAATCCAAATAAATTAGGAAATATGATTACCCCTGGAATGCAACTAGGCTCTAAATAAAAGTTGAAAAATGAAGAGCCAATATTTTTGTTTTCGGTTCACAAGTGCATTTAATTAATAGAAGATAGAAAAGAAAAGGAATAAAACTTAGAGGAAAATACAGACTAAAGAGTAATTTTCTCACTAGCCACCACTTAGACAATAATTAGACTCTGCTTTACATGAAGCCTGTAGTATAAGCCTCTCCTGTCATACTTTGGAGCTCTGCAGAACTGGAAAGAATGAATAAGGTGGGAAGAAGAGGAGAACTGAGCTCTCATTTTCTTACCCCAGGTCTGCTAACATCTGTCTGCAGTTACACAGGTGGGAAGAAGGGATTATATTTGGACATTGCCAAAATGGCTCTGAAACATCATTGGTGGGTTTGCTCTGCTGGTTCCATCTGTCTGTGCCTCAGTGCACATGCAAGGTATTTTTAAGCCACCTGCTGTTGATACAGTGGGGGTTTTTTTTATTATTTTCCTTTTTTTTTTTTTTCAGAGTGGCATTCAGACTTGCAAGATCAAAGTATTGATCAAAATTCAGTGAATGGCTTAGCATTATCCCTAAACCTTAACTTGCCTATCTAGATTCCCATTACACTAACCCCTGATGGGCTGGGACATTTTCTGATGTATTCATTTCTCACCATGGTGACACTGCTATCACAACTACGGATGCTGCCTTTGATCATAACAAAATTATACTGACAATATGGACTTGTTTTTTCTATATTCACTCTCACTCGAGACTTGGACTCAGGTGGACTAAAAAAGGTTGAACTAAATATCATTTTGTTCCTTCTTTCTTTTATGATGGTAAAGGAAAAAAAAAAAAGTAACAGGGTGTAAAATCATCCACAACAGGAACAGTGATGTGGGTCATCAAACACTACAATGTGTCCAGTAAAAAGGGCAGAGGAACACAACTGTAAAAGCTTTAAATATTCCATGTCTTCCAACTACTACAGTGCCTGTTGAGTGAACTGAGAATTTACTCAAATAGTATTTTTTAATTGATAATTATTTTTTTTTATTTTTTAAAAGGACAGGTAAGAAAGAACTCACAAACAGTAATTGTAAATTTTTAATAATTTCTATATTTTTCTATTTTTGGGAGGAATCACTAACTTAAGACAATATATTGACAGTGATTTCTACCAAAACAGAATTGATATTTACTGTACAGGGATTCTCTGTTCCACCAAGTATTTTCAACATTGTAGAATTAAATTTTAAATATCACCTTATATGATAAGTTTGCAATAATGGGTGTGAAACAGAGAGTTTTTTTTTTTACTTGTAATGTTCCTTCTTCCAAATATCTCACTCAAAATTAAGAAAAAAGATAGGAAATTCCAGAAGATATTTTAAACAATTCCAAGGGAAAAAAGATGCCAGGATGGTTCATTCTCACCTCCAAAATACTTCTACAGTAAACAAAAGCAAAGTAAAACTTTGTGAATTTTCAGTTTGAATAGTATATACAAAAGTCTAGGAGGATATAGATGTTTGTTTATGCATACATATATATTTTCACATAAATGAACTAAGAAAGAAAATATAAAGAATCAATTATTATATCAATACTAAAAAATTTAATATTTCAATGAAATTTAAATGAAGTAATAATAACAATAAATTAATTATCATAAAATCAGCATAATAAATTACATTTATTTTAAAATACTATAATTATTTTTATATCATGAAGTGAGAAAAAACAAACTTTGGAAGCTTGCTAATATAATCATGTATGTATGTATGAAAATAAAACTATGAATATGAAAAGCTACTTTGAAATAAGCCATACATAACTCCTGGGAGAAAAAATCAAATCTTCCTAAGCATGTTTAATACAAATCTAAAACTACTGTTGGGGACACCTTCTATGAAAGGTTGCCATTTCTTATCCCACGACTCTCCATGACGTGCCAAGACATTGGCTGCAATTTAACAGCCTTTCAGCAAAGCAAGTTGCTGTCAGTAATCTTGCCAAGTGTGGTTTGAATTTATGATACATATTAGCTTACTGGCCCACCTGTGATTGTAACTGCTTGGAAATCAGGAGCCAGGGAAAACTGTTTCTTAGAGCAATTTTCCAGTCAGGTACAGCCACACTTTATCACTCCAGCTGGAGAGTCTGTGGTGCAAACTCTAACTCTGATGCCTGTGAGGACACCAACATACAACAAATGACTGAAGGATTAGTAAGAACTGTGTCTCAGGCCTGGCCCACTGGATTTATGGAAGATAACTCACCAAAACATTTAATCTAAAGAGGTCACAGGACATCAGCCATAGTCAAACTTGAGGTCAGTTAGTCTTCTTGGTCATAATAGTTTATTTATGTCTTTGGATCTCCCACACCATTCTGTCAGTACATGTTAGGTAGGTTACGGTAGTGAGATTCCAGGGCAAATAAACTGGTCCTGTGGTAAGCATTACAGTACAGGCATTGCTAATTATTTATTTCCTGCTGTTAAGCAGAAAACAGGCTTGACTGCCCTGACAACAGCTGCAGCATTACAATGTGTGAAACACTATGAACTTTATGTGCTGGCTGTCCTGAAGAGCTCTGGGGGCAGTGGGTATTCCAAGCAGGTAGACTGGTTGTCAGAAGAGCCTTCTGAAGAGTCCTAGCACATCAACAGCAATTAATGCAGGTGGTATTTTAGACAAGGGAGCTAATGAGCTTTAATATGCATGCAGGTGAGGGAGTGCTGAATCAGTAGAGCCATTAATGAACCTATGACAGCCTAATTAGCTACAATTTAAAATCTATGGAATCTAATCAGAAGAGCTGAACACTGCTGCAAATCTGTGTATGAATGAGTCTTTCTAAATACTCCAATCTGTTGCTTAGTCACTGATTGATAGTAATTGCTTTTTTTCCTCCATTGTGTATAGGAAAATGCCCAATTTTGTTCTGATGGAGGAGGACACAACATTGAAGTTAAATGCCTGAGATATTTGACTGCTTAAGTTTTAATCAGGAGATCTTTAAAAAAAAAAATCAAAGTAAAATTAATTTCCAGCCCTGAATATAGATGATTAAAAATACACCACCAACTTTTCATGTATTTGGCAGGCAGAGATTATATAGTAGTTAATCAACTCCAAATAGCTTATATGAAATTAAAGATAGAACTACAGCTGAAGTGGCATAAAATACACACATTAATAGAAGAACTTTTTTATATGGGAATGTTATTAAACTCCTTAGATGAATGATTTTTAATACAACCAAAAAAGAATTTTCCCATAAAAGGAGAACAATAATATCTCTTGAATGTTGTTATTAAAAAAAATCAAAAATAATAAAAAACCTACTATAACCTTATTACAAAACATTATATTTTCCTTTCCACAGCCAACGTACACAACACATCTAAAGGGTATGTCCAATATTGTCACTGAGATAAGAACTATTCGAAATGAAACTTTTTATACCTGAAACACTCTGAAATTTTCCTTATGTTGATGGCTCAGATCTCACTGCTTTATGAAGGCGAAATTCCATGAGAATTTTCCTTTACTAGCCAGCTAGAAATCTCTTGCAATAGTACAATAGGCAGATAAACATTAGACTGGTGAGTAGAAAGGCCTTTTTTTTGCATCAATTTACCAATCCCTGGCATCCTTAGTAAGCATTACTGTACTGAGTGTACATTTTAACTGGTTGTAAAATGAATCTGCAAGGATTTGCTCATTTGAAGTCCTTGCTATTTTTGCGATTTTGCTATATTAATTGAGGTCATATTGTTCTGTGTCACTACTGACCTTTTCATGTAGGTACAAAGTATTTGATAACAGGAAAAGTGTAAGATGGAGTTTTAACTCACCCCTAACGGCTGTGAACTTGGAATTGTTATTTCCTGAATATTACCATTGAATATTTATTGAATATTACTATTTATACACAGCAGGTTGATGAAGAAGGAAAAGGAGAAGGAAGAATGCTGGAAAGGAGGACTTGGGAGTCAATATACACCTTAAAGATTACTCCTTTTTTTTCATGGTATTTGAGACCACCCGATGATCTCAACATCCCAGCTTTCCTTTCTTGTCACCATACAGGTGAATTAGGAAATACCAGGGGATGGATACTGTAAGGATGTTCTAGGAGGATCTATCAGCTGTGTTACTTGCTTTCTCCACAGCCTCCAAGTGACTGGATTTCAGGTTGAAATTGGTCAAGAAAATGGCATTGTTCAATATTTTAAGCTTTCTCCCTATAACTTATGTTAAGCCTCTCTTTTCCAGAGCTGGAAATGCATTTTTAGTGAGGTATTTTTTCTAAAAGAGGTCACATACTTTTTCTCCAAGATGTTCTACAAATCTTAGTGGGAAGTCAGTGAGAAAAGGCTCAGCTGAGACACCTGTTACCTGAGAAACTCCTGGCGACAATCACAGGCTTCAGGCCAGTTTGTAACCTGAATAGCTGTTTATGAATGCCTTTCAGATCACAACCAACTCAGTGATGACATCCCAAACAATTCTGAATTAAGAACAACACTGAGGGAATTGCTGTCTGATCTCAGACAAATCATGGACAGAAGAAATGGTGAAATTCACAGAATAAATAATTTGCTAGGAATTATTTCCTTGGCCATGACCATCACTGCCACTAACAAATAATTTCCTGAGCAGCAACAGCAGCTATACTGCAAATGAACTTTATTTCTGGTGGTGCTTTTTAAGATCATAAAGAGACTGAAGTTTGATTTAACATAATTCAACAGCACAATCCTCTTCTTTGGTTAAAGTGATCAGCCACATCTCAATAGATTAATTTTATACACATTTTTACCTTGCAGTTTTAGTTATTGAATTATCCAACAGGCTAAGAAATAAATGAGGAGTATGCCTGATCCTGAAGCCTTTATTCATGCAAATGGTAACTTTGCTCGACTTGTATACAGAATCAATTCTTAAGAGGTTCCCTGCATTTATTTTAGCTTTCCCTAAAAGTAGTGAAATGTTCTAATGTCATGGACATATATTTTATAATAACCACATTTTCACACAGTAGGCTTTGGTCAATGCTCATCTTTTTCTTATCTCCTTTGCTCTCTATATTTATACACACACTTCTGTTTACATTTATGGAGGTATTTACTCTGTGTATAATGTGGGTTTATCTTCCCTGGTTTTATAGTAATGCTACTTAGAAGGCTCAATTCTCAACTCATCATTATTGCTAAGACCATACATATTTTTCATGTCATATTTTCCTGTCTTTTTTGTCTTCATGCAAACAGATCAGAGCTTCTTATCAGTGTGATTGTTTTACCCACATCAAGAAGGAGAGTCCTTCTCCTGGCCTCAGTGGGGAAGGGCAGGGACTTATAGAATAAATATTATAGTAACATGTCAGAGTAGGGGTTTCCTATCACTACCACAGAAAGCCTGGCATGTTGGAGTAGAGGTGACAGCTGCTGGGAGGGGTCATGGGATCTGATTTTTCTCTTTGCATAGCATTAGTAGGCATGGTGGCTTTTCAAGGCTAGGAAAATTCATGGATAAAGCAGGTAGCCAATCAAGGTCTGCTGAAAGGCAGCAGAATTACTGCATCCTTGGTTGCCCCAAGCCTCTTCCTGAACGCAGGGGGAGTTTTGGGCTATCTAGATATTAAAGAAGTTCTCTGGGTTGACAAACCTGGCTCACATTGGTGAGCCTGGTGCAACAAAAATCCTGGTGAGGGATGTAGATCATAAGTATTTATGAGGTGTAGTTTACTTCCATGTGAGGCAATGGCCTGGCATAGAGATCCTGAATGCTCCACCTTAGTGCAGCAGTGCTGGTTGATAATTGTTGATTTGCAAAAATGAGTAACCATGATCTGTGAGGATAACAAGTATATCTGAGCCTACACAGTAGATGGCAAAACCAAGTTGATAGCTTGGAATGACTGTGTTGTCACCTCTACCATGGTGTATCAGAACCAGCCCCACTGGGGCCAGTGGAATGAGATAATATTGTACTATGGTGAGACACTGTCATGCTCCTACTGGGTAATTAGGCAGTCCTTGGCTTCTTTAAAGACAGTTTTCTTCCATGCAACTTTGGGTAACCCTCACACAAATACAACTGAGACCTGCTATGAAGGATGACAGATTCACAGTAAAAATTGTGACTTGACCGGAAAAGAAATTTTAGAACAGCTGTATCATCCTCTCCAAAACAAGCCCACAAGAAATTTAGTTTAAGACACATATTACTTTAAAGAGATCAAGTATTAACAATGGTGAGCTTATCAATGTTTGAATTTGAGGTAGCAGTGGCCTCTCACATGCTTCTGTTTAAATGTATATTGGACATAGGTGTTGAAATGGGGCCAGAGAAGAAGAGTGAAGACACTGACAAATAGAGGTGTTTTTGTGCTCAACTAATGCAAAGCAGACTGTATAAAACTGTTTTAAAAGGACTTTTTCTTCCCCCTTGTTTGAAAATAATTTTATTTGTTTATTTCACACAGTGGAAATTTTAGATTTTATAGTATGTCCTGCTGGTGCATAGTTGAATAAATTTATTTTAAGCTGTTTGGTAAACTGTTTTCTTTCTGTACATCTCTGGTGATGCATTTTTTTATTAAATTATTTTTCAGGTGGCTGTTCCAGTATTTTTCTTATTTCCTGCTGTGG
Organism: Pycnonotus jocosus; assembly: GCA_013400435.1. NCBI lineage: Eukaryota > Metazoa > Chordata > Aves > Passeriformes > Pycnonotidae > Pycnonotus > Pycnonotus jocosus. The sequence continues at coordinate 82,183 of VWYP01027881.1, read as the reverse complement.
AGATGAGTGCTCTAATAAACAATTTTTTGAAGTGGCTAGTTTTGTATTTTTTTGTCCTGTATCCTGCTGTTCAAATGCTGTAAGCTTGTTACATGTTCATTTGTTTTAAATAGCTGCTGTTCCTTGTTTTTTTAGAAATAATTCTTATACATTAGCCTTCATTTCAAGACTTTCCTTCTCCCTTCTAAGTAAAAGTAAATAGGAAAAGGCAGTGGAACAGACTTTTTAAAAAGTGTTGGTGTTGAAATTCACAGGAATAACTAACCTGAGGACTCAGTTATAGTAGCGTGTAACTCTTCCATACCAAGCTACAGCACTGACAACTCATAGTTTGGGCTGGTCATTTTCCCAGTTTAAACACATCCTAATTACCTTGGTGGACTTTACCACAGATGGGGAGCTCACATGGAACTGTGACAGTTCATCTGATCCATGGTAATGTTTCAGGACTTGCTAACTCAGCCATGGGTTTGAATGCTGACCTCTTTGTAGAAAATAATAAATGCCACCATGTTGAAACTATTCCTAAATTTCAGTTCCATTGATGACTCTCTTGTCAATATGACACAATTTCTAGAAATGTTGCCATGTTTTGTATTGATTTTTACAACTTTTTTGAAAACCTGACCAGTTTAATATTTCATTTCTTAGTGAAAGCTCTAATTTTCATCCCCCCCAAACAAGGACTTTAAAAGGTTGAATAATTTAGAACAGAATTCAGTATTTCATGTGAAGTTGGAAGTTGATATATATTTTGGCTTGCATTAACAGTGGGAAAAAAAAAAAAAAGACAAGTTTTTCGAAATAAAAAAAAAACGTTTCATGATTTATCAGAAAAAGCAGTTAAATGAAAATTCCAGTGTTCATTCTGTCCCCCTAGTGGACTACTAGGATTTTCTTAGCAGACCAGTGCTATCAAAACTAGAATCAATAGCAGAATCAAAGGAATAGTGTTGCGAGACCAAAATGCTGATGTGAGGAAAAGAGAGAACAAAAGATACAAAATTATTAAAATAAGTAGAAGCCCTATAGATTTGGAAAGTTTTCATATCAGTCAATGTATATATCTAGAGGGTCAATACAGTTTAAGCCAAACATTTTGGTTAATAGTCTGGGCCTTAAAAAACCAAAATGAATTACAAAAGAATCTCAGAGGTGTGAAGAAGTCTATTTCAGATACCTAATTGCTCTCCAGAGGTATCTCTTGCTAAAGAGAACGCCTGGATACTTAAGTTTTTGAACAAGTGACTAAATGTGAGAAAAATCCTACTTTTTAATGGAATTATGTGATTCTTTCACATTATATGTGAAAGAAAAGCAGTTGAAGTGACGTGTTTACAGCCACTTCTTAGATTAGGTCCATTTTCTATGTTGTGATTATACTGGCTCACTGAATTTGAATGAAGTTCTAGCAGCACTAAACTGAAGAGAAGATCCAGTGTGGTTAAGTGTTAACAGTTGCTTAGATAGTCTCAGTGCTGGTTTCAAAGGTTTTAATTCAGCTGACTTTTGCTTCTCTGATGAGCAGTGGCTTATGGTGGACGACAGTTTATCTATTGAGGATACACAGTCTGGTTTTATGTCCCCCATAAATACTGTGTAATTGTAAATTACTGTGTAATCCATAAACCAGTCCTTGCACAGAAGTAGCCATAAACAGAACAGTGATCTCTTCTAACAAGTTTTCAAGAAGATAAAGATGGAAAGGAAACTCCCTCATGCCAGATGCTAGACAAAGATGTTGAATCAGAACATAAAAATTGATACTTTGTCCCAAAGGTACACTTTGGCCGGCCAAGAACCTGAACAACTAGAGCTCAATTTATTGAACCCCTGCCCTAGTTTTGCATTGTGCTTTATCTGTGTAAAATATATTTACTGACGGATTAAACCATACAGTGCACTGAAGGGAAGATAGCTGTTCAAATACTCCTGTATTCAACCATTCACACCTCACTGCTGTGGGGATTCAAGTTCTTTATGCAGGACAGAGAGTTGAAAAGCCAGTTTTCTCTTAAGAAAAGGGCATATTGTATAAAAATCTGCAGAACTTGCTTGGAGAAGACAGACAAAGCTTTGCCTTTCATATACAAAGCAATCTTCATAATTGCTACTTTGTATTTGCAGAGAATTTGAAGAGTCTTTGAAAATAAAGTACTTTTGAAGTCATTTCTTTGCTTTACTTTCCATTTTAATTCCTGTCCTCTTAAAGTTAACTCCTGAAACTCAATTTAATGCTGGATGGTCTGAGGTAAACAAAAGACATTTGTCTGTGTATCTGGTCTTTTTCATAAGCACAAAAAAAAATCTTATTAATTCAGATTGTGTTTACATTCTGACATCAAATTAAAGCAGATTGAAAAGTGCTTTCACTTGTGGAACAGATACTGAGTTGATTTAAATAAAACTCCAATTGTAGTTTGAAACAGTTTGATTTCATCACACAGAATGCAAAACTTTTTTTTTCCCAATCAAAGAAAGATGAACATTTCTACTGACATCTGAAGAGCAGATGTCAGTAGACATCTTTCTAAGATGTCTCCCTAAGGGGAGTGATGAAGTTTTTCCACCAGAAGCCCCCGATCTTCAAAAAAAAGAAGTGGAAAGAGATGTTTTGAAAGTCGAATCATCTGTCAGGAAATGAATTAAAATGAAAGTTAAAAATCAAAAATGTTTAAATAATTCTTCAAAGCTAAACATACTATTCAGGATGAACTCCTCAACTTGAGTGGAACAACAGTAATTTCTTATCTGCGCCTCAGTACCCCTTTAATTCTCATCTTTTTGTCTACCAAATTTCTTGCTACTTCATAAAATCGTGTTTTCACATATTTGCTGATGACTATGTTGGCAGAATCACAATTTGTTTTGTGTCAGCCTATCTGCTTATACATCTTGTGAAAGAAAGTTTTAGTACACAAATTATAATTAGAGGGCTTCACAAATTATTTTGTTGGCTATGCTATCTACAGCTAGACATATATAGGGAACTGTATGTATATGCTTTGATTCTATAGGAAATCAAGAAAAAAAAAATCCATGCCTTATTGGGGAAAATGGAAAAAATTGGTTTCTTGAATATCATGGTGTTAAGCTGTGATACAAATGGGTGATTACTGGAGATCAGAGTACATGCCAAATTAACTTACTCTGACACTTGAAAAATTGGCTCTGTTTTTATGCAGTACGAGCATCTTACATCTTTAGGACAATATATCTTGATATCACTTTTGACTGGAAAGAAACTTTCAGTCTAGACTATGTAGGAAAATTTATCAGTGTATGAAAGAAACATTTTATAGACCTACTGAAATATTAAAGCTGTGACTACTACCAGAGACATGATTAAAAATATAAAATTTTTTCAAAGACTGTAGCTATCATTCCAAAGTAAATGAATTTGAGCCACTAATAATACCATACATTACCTTGTACTGCCTCTATCTTTCTTTTTTATTTTTTTCTCACTTGAATATGAAAATATCCTATGTGATTGAACTATCAAGTACTGAAGAGTCAGCAATGCTGCTCCATTTGAAAGAGCTACTATGAGAACTTTATTATGCACATCTGAAAAGCAAAATCAGTAATTACAAACAACTTACAGGACAGCTGAATGTAGTTAAATCATTTACTTGCAATATACCCACAATCTTAAAGTGCTTTAATATATAAAAACATATTCAGCAGCTGTAGTGCATTTATCTGACATGTATTCTCTCCTAAGCTTATGGAAACTCCACTTTTTAAGAAGGTGTATGTGTTCCTTTGTAAGCAAAAGGTAACCACAGAGGAAAGGACATCTATGTGCTGGATTGTGTCTTGAAGCTACTCTGGTCCTGGCCAACAGAGGAGAGAACTGCAGAACACAATGCAATGTTCCTTTCATCCCCTTACAGATCTCCTACGTGAACTTAAGTGTGGGGAACAATAAGGTTGTTATAGCAAAATGAACAGTCAAAATAGGATTAAGACAAACTACTGTTAATGGATAAGACAAGTCTGAAGATATGGAGATAATCAGAGATGCATGGACATCTCCACATATCTCTAATCATGTCTACTAATGACTCATTATGATTGTATTTCCTTCAGCCTTCTCTCTATATGTCTGGGTTTGGAATTTTATTAACAGCCATAAGAAGCAGGAGACACAGACCTTTCACATAGGAAATGTTTGACTGGACAAAAGTTTGGAATATTTTTCTATGAACAGATGTTGATTCTTATATCATAATTTTAATGCTGAAATTTCTTGAATTTCACGTAGTGCCTTCTCTGAGGGATACTTATTTCTGTTTTAAAGTCAAGCCTCTGAGCTCTTTGAAATGTGTGGTTATGAAGGAAGTAATCTGCTGGAGGCTTTGAGACTTAAACCCTGTAACCCTGGGAGATCTCACGTTCGCCTTTCAGCCAACTGTATACTCTGAAGTAGAGCTGCATTAGCACCTGTAAATTCAATCTCACTGTAGTTTAGCTACTCTATTCTTCTTCAGTGGTAATTACACCATGGGAAATAACTATTTAAATGGCATCTTGTGCTACGATTACATTTTTCAAAAACCGATTACAACATACAAGACAATTTTCAATTTGAACTTCCAAGTTTTAATTTAAAACAACTTTACAGTAACAATTTAGACCTGAGATGTACAGATATTAAAGTGAAGGAACTTACATTCCAGTTATTTGTGCTATATCTACATGAAAATGTTTCTAGTATTTCTGAAGATTAAATTCTGCCAGCCAATGACTATTCATCAGAGTTGGGTAAATATTTCATAATGAACAAGTAATTAGAGAAAAGTTGGCCTTTTTAGTGAACTCCACACATGCACATTTGAAATTTCTTAAACTAGATCCCTATTTGATCCCTATATGCAATTTTACCTTACTTTACAAGTAAATCTACCTGGCCATACCAAAACTCTGGTATGCTGTACTGAGAAGTAACCCCTTATAATTGTCTACTGAGTTGACTTATGTTCCTGACCTACACAACACATGATCAAGAGCAAAATTATTACCCTTAGCCAAGAGCCAAAAGCCCTTACTGCATACCCCAGGCACTTGCAAACACTGTGGGAGCAATTCACAGAGAAATTTAGCAACATTTCCAGTGATTCTAGTATTCTCTTCTAGGATGAGGTTAGCCTAGGCCTATGGTTGGGATCATGTGGTGATATTTGCCTCAATTACTGCTGCTGGATCACTGACTTCTGCAGTTGGGTGTCTAGGCTGCCAGAGTCCTAAGATGGAATGGGATGTTATTCTACAATCCAACTGTTGTGGCTTGGCTGTCCTGATATATTCAGTTAAAATGTTAAACCTGTGCTCATTTCCTTAATTTCTGGTTTCTAAACGGAGGGATGAAACATAAAATATCATGGCAAGGAATTGTAGTATTCTGTAATGTTGAGATTCAAGAAATCATTTTATAAGAGTTACTTTCACTATGAAAGATGCCTTAGTCACATCTTACCTTATGGTTAAAAAAGAAAAAAAAATTCTCTAAACCCCATAGTCAGAAATGTTTTTGCATTTGCTTACATATGGTTATAAAGATTACTTTTGCAAGATTACTTCAATAAAGAAAATTAGACATTTAGAAAAATGAAATATGTATAATATGATCAATAAAATCTACTTTCTGATAACTTCTGAAACTTTTTGAGTTTAGTCATTCAGCACATTGCTACATAGATAAGGTCTATGGTAGCACAGCAACTTTATTCTCCTTTCATTTGAATCAGATTATTGACTTCAGTGAAGTATTTCTAAATTTATATTATTGTCAAAGGAGGAATGGCTTGGTGTTCCATCTCATTACATGGCACTTTATGAATTGCTGCTCTTTAACATTTTGTCTAAGTTTTGGTGGGAATAATAATTACTTTACAACCAATCACCATAAAATTATTCTTAAGGACTGGATATAATAATCTTCATACTGACTAGTCAATTGTTAATAAAAAGTGGCATTTGTTAAAAAAAAAACCAACAAAAAACAAAAGGAAAAAAAAAGTGGCTTGTTTTTATATTTGCCATAGAAGAATAATATTTTATCTTGGGCTTCCAGAGACCAATCTACCATCACATGGAGTGTCAGGTAAAAAAAAAAAACCAAAAAAGTAAAAATTAAATAGAAATACAATGTAAACTCAAACAGTGAACAGCTGTTCTGTGAAAAATATGACATACAATACCATTGTCAGTAAAAAAGGTCATGGGCTTGATTCCTTATCCTTAAACAGACTAATCTGACCAGACCCATCTGTGTCAAGCCCTCCAGGCAAGAATATTTTAGGGTTGAACTGCATTTGTCCAGTCAGCAGTGAAATGGGTGCCATCAAGGGCCAAATAAAGCAACAGGAGATCCCTCATCAGATATCCTGGAGACCTTCTGGTTTAGGAGCATTCTTTGGTATGAGATTTTCACCACTTGCCTGTTATAACACAGCATGCATGGACCCATTTGTTAAATAAACACATTCATTGCAAAACCTAATCTGAGTGTGGCTGCTATTTCATGTTGTAGTACAGAATCATCATCATCATCTGCCTTGTTCAAGCAACTTCAGGTCACAGGTAAAAAATTATAAAAAAATTATCTTTCTGGACACTTTCTTGATGTTGAAAGAAACAGTTAGCAAAGCACTAGGCAGGAATTCTCCAGTAAACCACAGAGAGGCTATGGTCATCATAGTATATTCTAATATTCAAAATATTTTGTGTTCACTGCTGGGAAAAAAGAGAATATTTGTGATCATTTTAGAAAGGAACATGGCATGCTATTACAGTCCAGTGCTCTCCTTATTTATATAAGAACAAAGGCAAGGAACAAAGAAATTTGCCAAAATTAGGGCGAGAATCTTCTTCCTCAAACTAAGCTTCCTGTTATATTAACCGCGCAATTTAAGGAAGAAGTGTGAAACTGAAAGACAAACACACTGATGTAAACAGATAAATTCAAAAGCATATACACTACAGGCTTTTACTGTGAAACAGGTGTTGGTCTTCTATGTGCAAGAAAGCTGTGTGTTAATTGTGCTACAGGGTAACAAAGATGCTAATTAAAACTTTGTTTCTACTACAGTTGATTACATAGCATCCAATATCCTAAGAATAGACCCCTCTGAAAGAAATCTAAAAAATAATAAATTACCTAAATTATCCTCAGAGCAATTAATCTCTGAACACAAACATAACAGTGGAAGTAGTTACTAAAATGAGGAAAAGGAAATCAGATAAAGCTGCCAATTTTAATGAATCTCAGTAGCACACTATAAACCATGCCTACATTTCCCACTCCCCACCACTGATTCTTGTTGACTAATTTGTTTAGTTTTCTTCCATAGAGGAGCTAGATATCTCAGCATGACTACAAGAAGGTCATTTAAGAGACAAATGTCCCAGCTACAGATTTCTTCTGTCCCTCCTACTAAGTAAAAAAGACAATATCACCCTTATCATAGAAAAGATATCCTGCTTCACAAATAGCAAATTGTGTTTAGATGGGGACAGTAGTCATTCTTCTCATGACTTTAAAGGCACAAAGTGCTGTTAAAGTGTGGTACTTTTTGCTAGGATTCATATAATCCTTTCAACAGACATAGAAAAGGCATTTGACTGGGTTGAGGGGCTTAATTTATTTTATGGACCACACACCTTGTGGTCCACTGGCAAAACCAAATAAAAAAAACCCAAACAAACAAAGTTTTCTTGCTTATCCCCTTGTCAGTTCAGGATGAGTCTTAGTCACTCTAGACTACAGTTCCTAAACAATTGTTATCTAGTTTCAGTACAGTAACAGGTAAGAGACATCAGAAAGAGATCCAGGAATCTGCAGGTAGTGCATCAGCTTCAATAACGGTATGCAGGGAAGTTTTGGCATCTTCAAAAGCACAGGCCCACAGTAGAAAGGACCAGTTCACATCAGTTTAGCTTGCAGTTGCCTAAAACTAGCAAACAAGGAGAGTAAGACTGTATTTTCATCACAACTGCTCTCTTAAGACTGTCTGTAAGTAAACTTGATCTTCTCCTCTTCAACCTCCTTGAACTTTTCTGAGGGTCAGATGTCAGAAACCTCTAACATTTAAAGACTCATAAATTCATGCTTCTAAAAGAAAGAAAAATATATTTTTGGGCAGCATGTATCATCTATTCATACAAAATAATCTGGTATGGAACACATTAATTCAAAACTTGAATGCTCTTAAGCCTGATGGTGCTCTTGCAGAGGACAGTAGAATGTGAAGGAGTGCATCACTTTCTACTCAGAGTTGAAGTTACCTAACAAGGAGACAGAAGTGCAAAATGTGGACTGAGTCAGACAGTGAGTACAAGGCAGTTTTAACAAGATTTTTTTTTTTTTTTAACGTTGTGGGTGGTCAATCCCTGAAGGACATTACCTGAAGAGTTAATGAAATCTTGATCTTTGAAAGTATTCAGTTCTCAATTGGACATGGTCCTGTGCAACCCGCTCTAATTGGATCCAATCCGTCAGGATTAGGGGTGGGACTTGGACTTCCAGGAGTCCCTTCCAAGCCCAATGTTTCTGCAATTCCAAGACTAAATATGATCCTATTGTTCAGTAATTCGGCTAGGAAAGCGCAATCCTGAGTTCTAATTACTGGTTCCCAATTCTTATTTAAATTGAATATTTGAATAAAAAATACACATTCACTATAAAACCAGAGAAGGAAACAGGACAGAAGTTTTTCCTTCTACATCTTCATTAATTACTTGGATGCAGGACTCAAGATTTACTAAGTAAGCGTGCTGATAATACTAAATTGGGAGAAGACATTGACTTCCTCAAAGGCAGAGATGCCCTGTGGAGAGACCTTGACAAATGAGAGAACTGGGTAATCACCACCTGTGCTAAGTTTAACAAGGGCAAGGGCCATATTCTGCACCTGGGATGGGGAAACTCTGGATGCACAGACAGACTGGGGAATGAGAGGGTGGAGTGCAGTGCCACAGAAAGGGACTTGGGTGTCCTGGTTAGTGACAAGTTGTACATGAGTCAGCAGCGCCCTGGCAGCCAAGAGGGCCACTTGTGTCCTGGGGGGCATCAGGCACAGCATGGCCAGCCAGGCAAGGGAGGGGATTGTCCCCTCTGCTCTGCACTGGGGCAGCCTCACCTTGAATATTGTGTGCCCCTTTGGCTGTGTAATATAAGCAAAGCTATTAGGCAGCATCCAAAGAAAGACCTTGAGGGGAAGCTGTGAGAGGAGCAGCTGAGGTCACTTGGTCTGTTCAGGCTGGAGGAGAGCGAGGGGAGACCTCGCTGCAGTTACAACTCCCTCATGAGAGGAAGAGGAAAGGCAGACACTGATCTTTCCAGTCTCATGGTCACTTACAGGACCTCTGTCAGTGGAGGTTTAGGTTGGATGTTAGACAAAGGTTCTTCACCCAGCAGCTGGTTAGACCTTGGCAAAGGCTCCCTAGGGAAGTGGTCATAGCACCAAGCCTGAGAGAGTTCAAGAAGTGTTTGGACAAGGCCCTCAGGAACATGGTGTGATTTTTGGGATTGTCTCGTGCATGGACAGGAATGGAACTTTAGTGATACTTGTGGGTCCATTGCAACTCATGATATTCTGTGATATGGAAGAATTCAGCTAAAGTCTTTTTATTAATCTCTTTCATATAGTCATTTAAGAAAGTTCAGAAGTAATAGCCTAAAATAATCTAAAATAGGAGAAAAAGATTCTTGCATAGGAGATGAAGAATTCAAGCTAAAATCTCCTTCAAAAGACCTGGCTATTAACACACTTATTAATTGTGATAGCTGTTGGGCTTGCATTGAAAGGAGAAAAATAAACTCTCCATCATTGAGCAGGACCTTATCTATATATCTAATTTAAAAAATGTTGTAGTTGGAAATGCAAAAAACACATCACTTAGGGCAATATATGTTCTCAGAATCTTGATGGAATCAAGACATGACTTGTATTTACTTGATACTTTATTATTTGAGGATTAGGCCAGCTGAATTCTAGTGAAGGAAAACTCAAACCTTGTTCCTATGACATTTTTCATCAAGGCTACTCAGGTTTTCCTGTATTTCATTTTTATGTACTGAAAATATATCCAAATTATTCACCATTACAAGTTTAATAGTTTAATTAATTAATTTTTTTCAGCCTCACAGCTCTTCATTTACCTGGTTGCTTGTTCAGCTTATTATTTTTGTATTAACCAGCATTTCTGGCTTCCTAATTGTTTCCCATATGACCATCAGTATCAAATGATGGACTCTAGTTATCTGCAGAAAACATACATTTTTCTCTCTCTAGAAAGCCAGCAACTTGGTCAGAGAAATCTACCCAGTTATTCTGTCATGAACTCACTCTTGTAAATCAGCATTTTATTCTTCTTTTTATCTTCATTCTATACAAACTTTTACTGTGTGAGACATATTAATATCTTGTGTGTTACAGGTCTGATATCACACATATTAGTTTCTTAAATGCAGGTACTATTTTGTCATTCCATTGTTGTATAACAGTGCTGCTGACCGACATAATTTTAAACTCTTCTTATGGAATTTTTATTTCATGTTGCAGTCATTTCAGAAACCTAGCATGGTCAATACTGTGTCCATGCTTGAGTATTTTAAGCATTTTGAATTTTCTTTCACCTAATTAGACAAATTTCTTCAACTTATTCCTATTAGCCATCTCATGATGTCTTGATAAAAAACACCCTAAAAAACCCCAAACAACCACCCAAACTAAATTATATTTAATTTTTATGCCTCACTTCCTCTGCTCATCATTCATATGCCTAATTTTATTTTTGGTTTAATATACTTTATAAGGTATATCTCAGATTTTTTTTTTTTTAACAATTCTATACCCCATGGATTTCATGAAACACCTTTCTTTGTTAATTGTATATTTCCTATTCATAAGGGACAAGAAAATTCTCAAGGAATTTAAATATATACAAGTTCTTTGGGGTTTAAAATAAGCATCAAGATTTATAATGCAATAACTCTGATTAGAATAAATTTGAGAATCATAATCTGATTAGTATATAATCTTTCAAAACAGAGAAAAAAGCTTTATATATTTGCTATTAAAATTAAGAGCTGGTGTTCAAGATTTAAATAACTGGAGTTTTATCCTATTTGTACATATTGTTAGAGAATTTCCTAATGTTACATAGTTTTCTTCTTACCTCAAAGCACAATTTAATGAATATTGAAATGAATATGACAATTCTATTCCAAAGCAAAACTAAAGGCACCAAAAGGTGTTTTATCTTTCCTGAGAACAAAGCCAGATATTTGAAGGAGTGAGAAAACAGAATTCTCTCAAAGGAAAACCACACCGAAAAAGCATTGGAAGTGGTCCTGAGCAAGAACATGCTACATGCAGAAAATGTTCGTGCTTAGCCTCTTTCCAATTACAATTTTTCATGCCACGTTTTCCAAATAAGACTGAGGAGAAGCTTGAATCTAAGTTTTCTTTAGTCCAGGCAAAGTTATGCACACACAGGTTTAGCAGACTTGTAATGTGGTATGAGAACGTTCTTTGTTCTTTTAGCAAGGTATATCCCAGTTTACTCTGGGACATATAAATCTTCAAGGCAAGGAGTCTACACATTGCAGAGCCTATTACTTTTAGAGAAATGTGGTTGAGACTCTTTAGGTCTTTCAGCAATGAAAGATATTAAAATTATATATTAAGTATATTGAAAATTCAATGCCAAATTACATTTTCAGGTGTAAATTGACTTTTTCCTGAATGTAGAGTTTAATAGAAAATTTAAATTTTGAGAAAAATACTTTTTCTCTCAGAAAAATCATTCATGTAGTGTTTTCCTCCTCAACCTTAACATAAATTAGCTACTAAAGTATTTTTTCATTGAGATCAATAAGAAAATTATTGACAACAGAATGGCTATAATTTCTCAAGTTGGTTTTGTTTTGTTTTGGTTTGGTTTTTTTCCATTACTGCATCTGCAGAACTTTGAACACACCTGTATTTTTTACAACCTAATATTATTAGTTTGTGATGCAGTTGTATTTACACATTTCAAAGTGAAACTGGGCTTGTGCCATATTGGACATTTTACTGCTGTACAAAATAAATACTGCATTTGGAATGTTACTCTTTATATGGCAATGGCAAAAGATGGCCAGGAAAGTAGACAGAGAAGACTTGGTAATCACCTCCAGAATCTCAGGCACCAAAGGGTAGAGAAACCAGGTCAGGAAATCAGTAGTATTCAACAGACTAACACTTATTTCTACTGCTATTTCTTGGCCCATAAAATGCATACCACCACTGTTCCTAGCCACTAATTCTTTACTTTTCTAATGCTGAATTGACCAATTTTTGTTGAATTCATTCTTTCCAACCTTTTTTTGCTCACAGAAACTTTTTGCTTTTTTTGAAAGAACTTTAATTAGAAGGAAACGCAAACAATAAATATAAAAAATATCCATTCAACCAGAGTCAGAGGTAAGGCTCATACTGGCATGAATAGACACAGTTGGGTTAACACTCAGTGCTTTTAAAAAATGTCACTTTTTCAATGGTGTGTGAAGAAAGGACAATTTTGCTTCTAAACTGTCAAGTAGTGAATCACAACAAAAATGAAAGAAAAGAAGACAAGAGAAATCTAATCAAAAATAAAAGGCATTTCATAAACAAAATTGAGTAGATCTGTTTAAAACAAAGTTTATAATTTCGGTAATTGTGCTCTGGAACACGTTTTTATTTCTGTTGATATGTGCCTTCAGCTATGTGCAGCTGAGTGTCACTGTGCTGACTTATGCTGAGACGACGGTAAGGAAGCACTTGATACAAAACACTTTAGGTTTTTGTTATCCATCCTTTCTATAAAACTCCAACAGGAATGCCTCTGAAGTTTTCAGATGCAGTAACTAAATTGGAAACAGAGCCCTGTAAAAATGTGTCCTTGTGGCCTGTCAGTTCTTGGCAGTCTATAAAAAATTTAATATAGAGTTTACCAAAATACCTGAGCAGGAAAATCTCTGGAACTTGTATCCTGTACACTTTAGCCTCTTTGTCTCTGCATTTGCTCGAGTAGTTCTTCTTGGTAGGTATTGTTAGCTCCCACATATTTACTTTTTTGCATCCTCCTCCTGTCATCACTTTGTAAGCAAAGACAAAATAGAATAAAATCATAGATTCATAGAATGGATTGGGTTGGAAGGGACCTTAAATATAATTTAGTTCCAGCCCCACCCTGCCATGGGCAGGGACACCTTTCACTAGACCAGGTTGCTCAAAGGTTGCATCCAAACTGGACTTGAACACTTATAAGAATGAGACATTCACAGCTTCTCTGGGCAACCTGTTCCAGTGTCTCATTACCCTTAGAGCAAAGAATTTCTTTGTAACATTTAATCTAAATGCATCCTCTTTCAGTTTAACACCATCAGCTATATGTCCTTGCAAAAAGACCCTCTCCTGCTTTTACAGGCCCCTTTTAGGCACTGCAAACTGCCATGAAGTCTCCCCAGACCCTTTTCTTTTTCAGGCTGAACCACCTCAACTCTCTCAGTCTTTTCTTTTAGGAGAGGTGCTCCAGCCCTCCAATTATCTTTGTGGCCTCCTCTGGACTTTCTCTGCAACTTGCACTTGCATCATGCCTCTGTGTTTCAGGCCCCAGAGCTGGGCACAGTATGCCAGGTGCAGTCTCACTGGAGCACGGCAGAGGGGTAGAAACCTTCCTTGACCTTTTCATACTGTTGGCTTTCTGGGCTGCAAGTGTGCACTGTCGAATCACATCCAGCTTGTCATCCCCCAACCATCCTAGGTCTTCTCCACGTAGCTGCTTTCAATCAATTCTCTGCCAAGCCTCTATTTGTGCTTGGAATTGTCCAGCCCCTTGCATTTGAACTTGTTGAACTCTATGAGTTTCACACAGGTCCACCTCTCAGGCTTGCCAAGGTCACCCTGGATGGCACCCCTTCTCACCCTGTTGCTGTACGACACGAAAGAACGAGATGGCACTCGGTTCTTGCGAGGAAGAAGAAAAAGAAGGAAAGTTTATTTGGGTTTTAGGTTTATATAGACTTCTAGAAAATATCAAGGATTGGATGAGGAAGATGCCACCTCTCCAATCCATTGGCAAAAATCACAGTCTGTCAATTGACTCCTCCCAGAGGAGAAATACGTAAATAAGACAGATAATTCTAAATTTGTACATAGTTTACATAAAGGTTCGTGAGAAGACTCCACTAAAGAGTGTAAACATCTCAGAAGGCTAGGAAAATCATGGCGACACCTCCCTATACAGATCTAGTGTCTATGTGTTTGGTTATGACCTACTGTGTTACACACATTAACGTGTAAGAAATGCAAGTCTTGTAATGCTATTTTTTCTAAGAGTAGTTTGTGCCTCCCTGTACGACAGTGCAACATGGCTTTTCCAAAACCTAAAATTTATCTGGTGAGGTCAACTATTGATAACCTGGGCATAATGAGCTTTGATGAGCTCTTTGTAAGTCTATCCTGCCTCCTGGAAACAGGTTCTTTGGTTGAGAACTGTCTGTGTTGACTTATTACTTGCCCTTGCTACCACTTTGTATAAGATTGGGTGCTGAGGGTGTTATTGGAACCTCCATAAGAGTATTTTGTTACAGGGTATGGTTAGCAGATATCTGCACTATCTTCTACCATCTTTCCACCTGATGTGGCAGAATAGATATACACAAAACCATCTCCAATTTATTATCATGGAAAGAAAAATATAAAAGAGAACAAGATAAGTAATGGAACATTTAAGGTTTGATTTTTATTAAAACTAATTTATGGAACTTGACCGTCTTCTTAACTTTAGAAGCTTATTGTTTTATGTGTAAACAAAGACCTGCAAAGAGAAATGAAGCAATGGAATTATACTAGGTCGTTCAGTTAATCAAGCCATGAACACTGCTAGTTCAGGTAAAAATCACTGTTCTCTGATCTTTAGGTTTTTTGATTGTCACAAATGTATTTTTGTCCTTTTTTTCTGCAGATGAGATAATAATTTTAAATTAAATTTGACTATGGTTATTTCCATAATTATTCATGAGCATCTCACAAAACATTAACATATATGATAATACATACGGTCTGTATGTAGAAATTCTTTAAAAATTTTATTTTGTAATATTTTCAAATTAAGGACAAGTATACAAAACAGCCGACACAATGGCTGAGACTGGACCCCGAACAAATGGGATTATGTTTGTAAATTCCTGGTATGAAAAAAAGCAGGTGGAATTGTACCATGACATCATCAACTTATGTTTCAGTTCAAAGTGGCCACATCAGTAGTTTAAACATTTAATAGAGTTTGAATAAGTAAAATAGAACTGCACAGTCAAATTTCCATAAGGTGTTATTCAGTTCCTGAAATATTCAAGATCTCCACAAAATTTGGCTAAATTGTTTAGTATGTTTGAAAATCATTAGCTGGGGTTAAACCCTCTTGTTCCCTAAGAAAAGCAACTTAATAAGTACGCTATGATTTTAAGCCTGTTCAGGGTTTTGCATTTCTGCTTAGAGCATTTCAGTGAAGCAAGAGGACAATTAAAAGCAAGTCCAGTAGCAGGAACTACAAAATTTAAAATTTAGGGTTTTTAAGTATGCAGCTCTACAGATTTTGGTGTAAAGTTCTGATCTTTAAGGATGATCTGATTTATTAATGGTAAATTCTTCTGTTCACAGTTGAAGCAAGGAATTTTTATGACATCAAGCTGTTCAAACTTTGTTCTCATTGCAGCAGGATTTTAAAAATGAGCTATTTAACATGCCCTATGTATTAAATTAAAAAGCTAATGTAACATTAGGATTTTTTAATTTTTCTTTTTAATTCTTAAAAGGGATGTGTTTGCATTTACACTTCCTACATAATAGGCAAAATGTGTATCTTCTTCTTTTGTAAACAGAGTCAAGTATGACACAGTAGGGAAAAGCAGATTTTTTAATGCTAAAAGTTTTTTCAAGTGATTTGCATTGATAGACTAGGTACGTGAATATGGACTTCTTGCATATGGGGGGAATTTCATTCATTTAACAATAATAAGAACTTCTTCTGACTTTTTAATTTAAAAGAACAATGTATCTGTGGAAGGGAAAGATGCAAATCTTATTTAAAGGCTCAAATGATTTTTTGTTTTTATGGAAGACACAAAGCACCCTTGCATAGGACTAAAAGAATCCTTTATGAATCACAGAGTGTTGGTTGTTTTGATTTTTATTGTGCTGGTAGTGCATGAGATGTGTCAAGTGGTTAAAGAGGTTATTCTTTTTTTCTTATTTTCTTCTATTTTTTATTTCTTGTTCTTTTATAAGAAACAGAGAGAACTATATTCTGAAAATTAAAATTATCAGCTAACATGAAAATTATATATAGAAAGATTAGCACATGCTAGAACTGTAGCTCCTTGTGCAAATTAAATATATTAACATTGTGCATGTGTGCTAAGACAGCCATTACTTTTTCATAAGACTTTCAGAGATAAATTTTTGAAAGATATATTTTGAAGTCAAAGCTTGTCATTTGAAAATGTCAAAACAGAAACTTTTAGCTACATAAATTGAGAAATATTATCCAAACACAAAGCAAAATAAAGCTGAGATGCTCAAAACAGGATACACAATATCTCTCACAACTCTCAGAAAGATCCCTGCACCATGACTCAGAGATAATGAAAACCTGTTTTGTCACCAAGACAGTGAGTTTTCAGTCCTTCCTCAAATAGCAGATTTTGTTCTGGTTTATACCTTAACTCTAAAAATGATGGTTTGAGTTAAAGAAATCAAACAGTTTCTTCTGTTGGTTTTTTTTTTTGGTTGTTGTTGTTTTTTTTTTTTTTTTTTTTTGTGTGTGTGTGTTTGTTGGGTTTTTTGCATGAAACAATATATATTTGTTGTGTAATAAATATGGGAAGTAAGTTGAAAGCTGAGCACTATCATAATTTGGTTGTGTATGAGGCTGTATGCATTAGAATTTATATCAATTTAATATGTTCCATACTTCTCTTTTTCAAGGATTTTCTTTTTTAGGAGAGATTGGAGTCTTTGTGTATTTTACATGGTGATTGAAGTAAAAAAAGTACTTATCCAATCAGCTTCAGATTGTTCCCAGTGCACTTTACAAATATATTTGTGTATTATTTTATGAGCTAAAAAATAATTTTGGTAAATTCTGTTCTTCTCACAGAGTAACTATTTTGCATTTTTCACACAGTACCTTTTACTGACTTAAGGGAGGTAGCCTAGATAACTTTAATGGTTGCTGCCAGATGTTGTGAACCATCTTTAAAAAAATACCAACATTTCTTTCTTAGAGGTTATTAATAGGAATACAAGGTAATGTATAGAGGCTTGACCACAGAGGGGTTCAAAGATGCTAAATTCATTCTAGGTTTGCATTCAGAAAAACAATGAATTGGGAATGAATTTTGAATTCTGGGAAGGATTTCAGATCTTTCAGGCAAAACTACTTCTGTTCTATATTTTACTTTCTGCTACTTCTGGTTTTCAGAAAATAATGTCACCTTGTGAGCTGTGAGTCACTGAGGGAGGATAACATATATGGAGTAAAGGAAAAAATTACCCTTCAAAGCTACTGGAAAGGGTATTGCTGAGACACTTCAAAAGGAGGCCCAAAGGGTTAAGCTTTTCACTTCATTAATTTTAAGCTGTTCCCTGCCTGAAACCTTGCAAATTTCTGATAAGAGTTGTAAAAACCAGGTGTTTGTTCTAAAACTACCCTACCATAGCAGTGAATATTTCCCAGATAAAAATTAATGAAGGGAAAACTCATAAATGTGTCAGAAGAAGATAATTATTATTTCAGATACAAGCCAGATGCTCTCCATTGCAAATCAAGTAGGAGCAGGAGTCTCAGTTTACAAAAGGCTTCTCCAATCATGAAGAGGAAGAATCTTCACTGGTGGACTATAGGTAGCATAACTCTGGCCAAAAAAGATCATACTCAGTTCTAGGATGTCACACTGAGAAATGAAAGAACCTATTGGTATTGTATGGATGGTATTGGCATTGACGTTGTCATCTTGGCAAATGGATTCTTGAGCAGGTCTGTACATGGAGATATATTGGCTAGTTAAATCACTCCAGCAGCTCATAAATCTAGTCATTCTGGATAAATTTTATTGCCACCCAGAAAAACCTGCAAAGTTAACTTTTGTACAGACAGCTTTGACCTAATTGCAATGTGCATTTGACTATTTACATGCATTTGTAATTGCATAGCCAGGAAATTTGGAAACAAAAGATTATGCAGAGAATTTTAACTATCAAGTGCACAATTTGCTTAGTATTATGGCACTGAAGACCGTCTTAATGTTAAATTTCTTCACTGTCCCAGCCAGTCCACCTACATGATACTTTTAAGCCTCGAGTACATGTCAGGGCAAACACCAAAAGCAAGCAAAGAATGCAGTCTTTTGGGAGAATCCCTTTGTACCTTTTTCTTATTGTCCATATGTACAGGTTTTTATGAAGTTAGCATTTGTTCTGGTTTTTTATTTTCAACAGCTTTGCCTGTGTCTTGCAGCAGCATGCAAAGACCCAAGTCTGCACCACTGAAAATGCATGTTCATCCTGTTCTGCTGCAGCAGAATGCAGGGATCTCTAACTGCAGCTCGCTGGATTGGGCTCATCTTTCCAAGCTTGCAACAGAGGCATCTTGTTAGATTCATAAAAGTGGTCTGCAGTCCTTGGACATATTCCAACTTGTCTGTACCCTGTCCCCTATCCCATTCACCACCCATTCACTCCCTTCAAGTTCTCACTCTTCAGATATGCCATGGCTTGTACTGCAACCTGGTAAAGTGGCAGCACTGAGATTCTCTTCTACTTTTGTTTAATGACTTGCTACTTGTATTTCAAATTAACTATCCATTCCATTAGCTCTCATTAAACCAGTTTTAGTCATTCTGTACCTATGATTTTACGGCTATATCTATTTAATTTCTACAGTTCCATAAATATATTTATGTTGCACATATATTTATATATGTGTGTGTATATAATGTAAAGAGTGCATTTATGTATAATTAAATACAGTATGATTTATACATACATATATATGGAGAGTACACAGAAGTATATATATTTATATTTGAGCACTTCCAGGTTGAAAGGAAGTGGGAAGTCAGTCTCAGAGAACATGTGGGTGTGATGATGCCAAGCAATGGTAGTCAGCATATCATAGAGCAGGATGACATTTAACAAAGTAACAGTTACCTATCATAGAAGGAAGACAAGACACCTTGGCCGAAAGTGATGGCTGAAATATGACAGTCCCCTGTATAGAGAGGTGAAGGGCCTTTGGAGCTGGTGTTCTTCTGGTAGAGAGTGTCTGGTCGTGGGCATGACTTCCAGGGAAAATGGCCCCTGACGCTGCTGGGAAGGGGACGGGGCTTCTGTGAAAAGGTAGGGATGGGGCACCTGACACTTCAGACTTATATATTTGTGACAGCAGTCACAGTCCCCCGACTGTCCACAGAACAGGCAGAGCAGGCATGGGTCCTTACCATATCCATTGGCAGTGAGTAGTGTCTCTTTTGACTGTAAATGAAATTATAGTTCTTATCTGCTTCCTAGTGCTGTTCACATTGTCAGTGTTACCTTCTGCATTCTAAGGAGGTGGTCTATCTAAATTTCACATCAAACTGGCGAAGAAAGTGGCACTGGAACTGACAATGTTGGTGTTCTTTCTGCCTTGGAGATGTGAGTTTCAACACAGGGAAGTTTCTGCCACTTTCCCTATGAACATTAGAGCTATTTAAGTATGGTAAAAAGGCATGTCAGACAAAGGAAACAGAGCAGGAGTGGTATAACTACAGTTTCTTGGACTTTTGATGAGCTGTCAGGAAGATTTTCCAGAGTATATTAGCTCAAAATAATACTTTTAAATTGTTCATTATAGGATTTATTCTCTATTCATTTTACCTCACTCTATTCATTATACTTTATTCACTGTATGCCCATTGACACTAAAGGGAACTTGTATAGGTATAAGGGAGTAAGAGAAAGTCTTGTATTCTGCTCTCCTTTTCTCTT
Source organism: Pycnonotus jocosus (assembly GCA_013400435.1). Lineage (NCBI taxonomy): Eukaryota > Metazoa > Chordata > Aves > Passeriformes > Pycnonotidae > Pycnonotus > Pycnonotus jocosus. Next base: position 62,117 of record VWYP01027881.1, on the reverse strand, counting down.
CAGTACAAAATTTCCACTCTAAGGAAGTGGATTTCATTTTTAAGAAGAAATATTTATTTTCAGGACAAAGCCATGTGTTTCACTTAAAATTTCTGTTCTTTATATTGTTTAACAATGTACTGTATGTATTGGTGTGACAGAAGTGCTTCTAGAAGATTGTTGACCTTAAAATAATTCTTCTTTAAGTATAAGCTTGCTGATGCTATGGTGCTATGAATTAAGTTTATGCATGATCACACCTGACAGAAAATCACCACATTTGGCTCCTAGTGGAAAACATTATTCTACAATTTTTGAAGGATGATACAGGTTGTATAGAATCAAAGTACTCAGGCCGTTGTTTAAAAAGTCACAAAAATAAAGCCTGGACATAAATTTATCTTATTAAATAATAAATATTGCTTTTAGAGAGATTTTTTAGATACCTGTCTTTGAGTTTGAGGTAATTAATATATTATGTTTCTGTCTGACCTCCCCCCTTTCTGTTGACAACACCTATTTTATCAACATGTTGTACTTTGTCATTGTGTGCAACATTAAGTACTTCCAGAGCATTGTCAATGTCCATTATAGGTCTCGTTGTCACAGCGATTAATCAATACCTTTTTCTATGCACTTCCATCCATTACACAATCCTACAAACACATTAAATTAAAGATTTATGGCATATTGTCTAGATGAAGGTAGCCCAAGTTCTGACTCAGGTTTTATCCAAAATCAGTAAGCAAAAGAGGACAGAAGGACTACACTTATTTACCAAGTTAATCAATGCTTTCCTAGATGCTTGATTAGTTTATTCTTATTTAACTTGATTTACAACCTGGCTACAAGCTGTCAGAGCATGGCAGACCAAACACTCAAGGATATCAGAGCTTCTACTCATTTACTACCTCTGTGATCTGAAATGAGCAGTAAGTCCAAATACTGAGTCTAAGTAAGTCCTCTGTACAAGTTCATCAAGTCTGGTGAGTCGGAGTTCGTCCTTGACAGCAAAATAATTATCACTTTCCAAACTTTTAAAAATCAGCCAAACCTAACTTCATGTAGATGACAACACATTTGAGATTTTTTTCATTGAGGAATGGATGTGCCTTGGGGCAGCAAAAATAGTTTTACTTTCCTCTGACTGATTGTCTTTTTCACCTCTTTGTTGTAAGGGTTGTTTTAAGTTGTGTTTAAACTCCTCTTTAACATTATTTTAAATATCCCAAAGGACAATCTTTTTTTGAGTCCAGATCTCACAGAAAGAGTATTAAGAAATTTTCTTCACATATTTGTGTATCGAGTAGAGGTGGCAAGGGGTTTGTGGCAAGGGTGTCAGGATGGAGGGGTAGCCTTGTGGTAAGAGGCTAGGGGCTGTCTGGTGTGAGACACAGCTTGTTCCACCTGATTCCAACAGGCCAGCTACAGTGCTCACAACTCACAGCCCATCAGCCAATCTAGTGGCAACTCTGGGAAAATATGCCACTATTTTAAGGAAGTATTGAGAAAAGTGGTTAAAAGAGGAGTCCCAATATTCTGGATTCTATCCAATGATTCTATCCAATCTATTCTGATGATTCTATCCAATCAGCAATATTATGCAGAAAATACAACAGCTTAAAAATGTGATTAGTTTGAAATTTAGATGCACAGCTAGAGGAAAAATCTGCACCAAAATTTACCATACTGATATTGAGAGCTTAGGAGAGATTTCACTGATTCATCTTCTAAGGCAGAAAGGAAAATGGGTACATTAAAACTCCCAGAAGTTATGTGAAAGCTACATTAACTAATACTGTATAAGGTTGTGGTTGGCATAATGTATTAGCTGGGCAATATTACCAGCTTGGTTTTACTGTCTTTTTATTCATCTGCTCTCAAATAGACTGACACAAGTTATTGCTGCTTTCTATTTCTCTCAAGGTCTGTCACTAATTTTTTTTTTTCCTTTTTCTTGGATGAGTATAGCAATAAAAAGTGCCTTTCCTTGAAGCGGTCAATTGATAGGTGTAGAAAATGAGAACAGAAAAGGACCATTTTGAAAAATGCCACAAGTAATTCACAAGGACAATATTTTAAGCAGCTCACAGAATTTCCTGCCAAATGGCTGTATGAGACGTTGCTAGTCTTGCTTTGTTTTATGACCTCTTCATACATGTTTAAGAAAAAATAAAGGATTTTAGCCTTCTTCATTATGTTAATATTTTACTTATTTTGGCTTGATTAACTGCTCTTAACAAACTTCATACAGAAATGAATGATATTGCAATGTACACTATTTGTTTGATGGTGGGTTTTGGTGAGATGATGGAGCTGTAATTTAAACCATGTTAATGAAATCCCTTTCTTTTCTGTCAGCTAAAAGAAGCAATCATAAATATATACCCAGAGAATAATCAGAAGGGATTAATGTGAATATTTATTGCTGCTTTGCCACAGAGAGTTGTTCCACATAGTGAAGCATTACAGAGAATTAGTACATGGAATAAAGCTAAGAGACCTGGATTTATTGGAGGGTGGCAGACATGCTCAGAATGTCACCAATGAACAGAGATTGGTGTATAAATGCCGTCCTGTAAGACACTATCAGATTGTTTATTGTTCCATAAGGTCTATCTTACTAAGGCTAAAATAGTCAGTGATAGAAAACTAGGAGGTGGTCTGATACAAGAAGGTATGAATTTTAAAGGAACTTCATTTTTTTTTCTGGACTGTGAGTGTTTGGTTGTAATGCGGTGAACTCAGATTTATGTCAGGATTAGAGCTTAATGGTAGCCTGCACTGTGCTACTATCTCAGCATCTACCATATAGGACTGTCAGATATGAGACCTGTGAGAGGCTTTACATGTCAGATGAAGTATCTACAGGCTGTTCCTTTCCAAAGCAAAGCCACAATGTTCTGTACACAAAGCAGCTCAGGCCATGGTTTTGCTTGAATTTTTATGGTCAGAGAACTCACCTTTACTGACTACATCCAAAGTCTCTATTTTCACCTTTTGCTATGAAAAGTAAATTTATGAGTTAAATAGGTCTAAGTAAAATGAATAAAGATTTGTGCACAGGGTGTTTGTTTCAGTGATTTGGTTACTCTACTGTATTCGATCATATTAGCAGCTAATTTTTGTGCTAAAAATGAGTCTGCATGACACTGGTACATAGCTGCTTTGCTCAAGGATCAGGCATGACTGAAGATTTCCACCCTGTGATATTTTGCCTGTTTATTTCTTATGGAAATTGAATGACATATAATCAGTTTTCAAATTTTAGTCTACAATTAATAATGTTTTATTTAACTCTTAGCTTGACAAACTTGTCACAGTAAAACTGGCTAACTGCACTAACAAGATCTTTGTGATGTGTTCCTCTGTTTACATGAAGGTAGGTTATTTTTTATAAATTTTCTTAACAGAAGAAATCTGACACTCATTACTGACATTGCTGCATAACTTTCATAAAGCTTATCTTAAAGATATTGTAATTATGTCAAGACTGTACAAATATTGTGGTTATTATTCAAACATTTACTGATATTATGAAAAATAAAATGTTGTTTCTTACAGAACTAGATTAACACGGTGTAAAGCAACAACATTTGTTCAGAAATGCATTAATTTAAATGTTAAGTGTTTTAAAATTTTTATTAGCTAAAGATTGATGAGATATCTATTAGTAGAGTCACCAGATAAGTTCAGACTGCCGCTGCTCTTACAGAGAACATGGATACAAAGGTTTCTGTTCATGTCGGCTTTGTCAGTCAAAGAACTGAAAAGTTTATTTTCAGTTTCATATCTGCTGTCTTTTATTTAAGTTCTTATTGTATTTTTCAGTCAGAAGAACTTCCTCTTGTACATTTCTTGCTCATTAAAAAATTTTAAGGATCAGAGAATGAAGGTGTTTTGGAAAGTTGTCAATCTTTTCTCTGAAAGTGCATCAATGACCTTTTATTTTGGTATAAATGAGCAGCCATGGTTTTGATTAAGAGCCACACATTGCTGGAGATGTAAGTTCCTTATCGATCCACAGGTCAAAGCTTCATAGCTTTGTTCTTTTTAACCCTTAGAAATAATTCAATTTGTATGATGCATGAGCCCTGGGTGCTAACAGAGACTGTTTTTATCACTGGGTAACGATCCACTATGTGCATGAATGCTTCAACATCAGTTATTTCTAATGGAGAGATGATAGCGAATCCTTCAAGCTTATTACAGTTAGAGTTAAGAAATGGATGATTTTCAAAGGGGAGACCTCTGTGGTGCAATTACAATGATATGGTTTGAGGATGTTCCATCCCAGAGAAGCATCTATGGTAGTTGTAGGTCTGCCTAACTTTTCTGTGAAGAAATTAATGGTTGCCATAAGGGTTAGGTTGAACAGTTAAGAGGCCACTACTAAAACAGTGGCTGGAGCTGTTATCCTGTGCTGGCTTTGACTGGGAGAGAGTTAACTTTATTCAGAGTAGCTAATATGGAGCTATACTTTGTATTTGTGCTGGAAAGAGTGCTGATAATTCAGGGATATTTTAGCTATTGCTGGGCAGAGCAAAAGATCTTTTCTGCTTCTCATATTGCCCCACCAGTTAGCAGGATGGAGGGATGGGAGGGGCACAAGAAGCTGGGAAGGGGCATATTCTGGACAGGTGATTGCAAATGACCAAATGACCACAGCGATATCCCACATCATTTGGAACATTTGGTGTCATAGCATTTGTCTTCCCAAGTCACAGTTACATGTGATGGAGTCCTACTCCCCTGAGGATGGCTGAACATCTGCCTGCCCTTGGGAAGTGGTGAATGAATATAAATGAGGAAGAGAAAAAGACAACAGTAAAGAATGACAGGATGCTTCCCTTTTTACATTATTTTTTCAATGTTGCTATTAAGTGCATCACGTGGCTAGGATGCATAGTTGCTTTCTCTTTTACTCACAGTTCAGGACTGTCAGGTTTTCCTGTGCTGGGACTTGCTTCCTCTCTAATATCTTCTCCTTCTTCTGACTGCTCCTTGCTCTGCTCTGGCAGCATCACTAACTCCTCTCCATGGACCCTTATTCTTCTAGCTACTCCTTGTTATGCTCATTTCATTAGATGCTCCTGCTAGTCACTACCATCAGATATCCTTTCCACTGCCTGAGCCACAGCCTCTCTCAGGAGGCACTCTGGCCAGCCACTGCATTAACTGGCATTTCCCCTTATTTTGGCTCCAAGGCCTGGGTGTCACTGTGGACCAACAAAGTGTGGCAGTGCACCACATGCTTACACAGATGACTTTCTGGCTTCACTTTACAGATAACAGGAGACTTTTAAACCCTATTTTCTACTCTTTTTTTTCTTTTCTAGGCTGGACATTTTTCCTGTGAATACTGTTATGTTATGTGCTATACATTTAAGCATAATTACCTGCTTTAGAATTCTGTGTATTACTAAAATCAGAAAACGTTCTCCATTTGATGATATGCTTTATCTTTGTTTAAATCAGAAATGGCTCACTGACACAATAAAACATCTATGAATATATGTAAAATAATCAAAATAGCCATCATCTAGGGTTGCACACCCATCCTTTCTCTTTCTCTTTCTCTACCTTATGTCAAAAAATTATTTCTTTATCTATGTTTCCTCACTTACCCTGAAATCTTTTCATCTGTGAGGACAGACACCTTTTGGTTTAGACTTCAGCCTGCAACATGGTGAGTACAATGTACTCCTCTACTTGGTATGCTACTGAATAAAACCAAACTATCTTCTAAGTCTTGTGATTTCATTAGTGTTTCTTTCAAAGTCACAGTGACTTGTTTTTTGCTGGAGGTCTGAAGAAGAATCCCTGGAAACCTTTAGATAGCTAGCAAAATGTTTCTCCACAGAATACTATGGAAGCACAAGTTGAAAAGCGGCTGAAAGCATTTATGAGAGAAAAATCTATGAGAGACTGCTAAATACCAGACACTGTCTTTAGTTCAAGAACTCTCTAATTCACAAAACTTTGGAAACCAAAAGATTGTAGAACCAAGAGACCTCTATGGTGTTCACTTAATCTTGCCTCACCTTCTATTGCTGGAAACAAGGTAAGAATGGACCTTGATCCCAAAATTCAGTTCCTTATTTCTCATGGGTTTTTTTGTGTATAATGAAGAAAAGCTCTGCATGCATAGTATTATATAAATTTTAATTATTTTATAGTTTTTGTTACAGTTACCTTTTCTACTTGGAATGCAAAACCTCATGAGCTGATTTCTGCTATTGAGCTGATACCTATGAGCTGATTATATAGGAAACAGATGCAATGCACGGAAGGAGGGCCAAGGTTTGATTTTCTGTAACTACTTACAGTTCAGAACTATATTTATGATGTCTCAATGAATTTGCCTGGCTGAAGCTGCCTGTCCTAGACACACGCACCATGTCGGGGTGCACAGAGCACTGTTTTTGCCTTTGAGGATCTTGTGTCCACACTGAGTGAACCAGGGTGCCCTGGTTTATACCATATCTATTTCATCATGGATGAAAAACAAACTTCAGGCATGTCAGCATATCAGACATATCATCACTCAAATCTGTGCTGTATCACTTCAAGAGTGGAGACCCTGTAAACACTAGAAATACTTCTGCAGCACAGAGTTGCCCCTGTAGACATATTCTATGTCGCTTGTGACAGGTTCATGGCAAGGAAAAAAAGAAAAGCCAAAAAGGAGAGCAAATTCAAATCAGAATTAATCACCGTTAATGAAATGATATTATAGGAAATAGGGAAGCAAGGTGTGAAGTGATGAAAGCACTTTGACAGCAAAGTGCCTTCCGAACTCCACTCAGAGGAAGTAGCTATTCACTGCAGCAAATAGCAAAATATTCACAACAGTAAAACAGCAGCTACGAAGAGAATCTGGGAAGCCTCTCAATGTGTGAAGAAGTATAAAAAAAATGGAAAACTAAATTTATGTAAGGAGAGATTTATGTGTCTGATGAAGAAAAAGTAAATAAGTAAATACTGGGTGACAACTACATAGAAGAACTGGTAGGTTTGATAGGATGAAGTATATGGGTAGGACCTATAGAGGCAGTTTACAGAATGAATTGCAGTGAGGAGTGATGTGAGACTGTGTACACCTGTAAATTAAATGTGTTTGGGACTGAGCTTTTGCAATGAGATCAACAAACCGTGTCCATACCAATAAATGTTCTTACTGTCTGAGAAGGTAGTCTCATCCAAATTAATCAGTGGATTTAATATTACTTTCATGGCTCATCTTGAGAGCAGTGCCACGAAATTCAGTAATACAGTCCTATTTGGCCTGGATGGAATCTGGGCAAGCATTATTATAAAAATACATGGATAAGCAAAAGAGAGTTTTGGTGCTCAAGGATGTCCCCATCCCTACTTCTATACCCCAGAGGCCTTTAATTTATCATCAAAGAGAAAGCTGGAGAGTAGGAAGATAGACTAATGAGTAATGGTTGTAATGTGACCAGCAAAGAGACTTCAGTTTTAGTGAAAGAAATTACTAAAAGTGGAAATGAAAAGGATATATTTAGAGCATAAATACCTGATGAAAAAATAGAAAAGCTAAATATTAACACAAGATAAAATTTATATGGTTCTGAATGATTTTATTTCTGTTTTTATATAACTCTGATGGTGAAAAAGTGCAAAGGATGGATCTTAAACATTTGAGACTTAGGTATATAGACAGACATCTAGAAGAATATGGAAGATGATAGAAAAATGGATGAAAACATTAAAAATTCTTTAGGACACAGATATGTAATGCAAGTGAATTATATACTAAAGAAAGTCAGAAAAAGCAGGGATGTGGAGCTCTGATTTTTACAAAACATGGTGAGATTATCTGTCAAATTAGAGTTGGAATAAAAGAGTGACTTGCCTGGCATGTGTAAGGCCCTGAATTATGCTGGAGACAACAGATATGAGAAGTAAAAAAGGAGACTTGAAATGATTGGATCTTGCTTGAAATGTAGCCTTTCTACAGAGTTCATCAGGATCACTGCATTTTTCAATTCTCAGCCTCTCACACTTGAAAGGGTTTTTCCTCAAATAAGCAACTATATGTACTTGAAATCAAGGGGTACTTGTACTGCTGGGGATACAGTCAAATGCTGAACTGTGCTTTCTATTTTAATAAAGATGGGAGTGAAATTATCTCTTGAAACTTCATATATTCATGCTGTTCCTCCTATAAACCCTCACTGGTTCTTTCACAATTGAGAAAACAAAATGGAAAACAATATCCTTGCCATATTTAGATACACTGTTGGCCATACACAGACAAATGCAAAGCAAGTGACAGCTCACTCAAAAGCTGGTACAGCTGTAATTCATGTCTGCAACAGGGTCACATCAAACTCTTCAATCTTCCTTTGAAATATTAATTAAAATAATTGTGAAAAGCAGTACATGGAAGGATTGTGCTTTTAGAATGCTTTTGGAAAACAAATGTAATGACCTCCTACTAAATGGTTCCTTTTATTTCAATAAATTTTTTTTCTCCATTTTGTGAAATTGATCAATTCATAATATTTACAGTTACTAGATCAAACTCAGAAGGAAGCTCTGTTGCTCCAAGTGTTGTGGTGATTTGAGCAGACTGGCTCTGAATATTGGCTCTGAACTCTTCTCAGCCGGGCTGTAGCTTTCATCCAAGACATTTAGAAAGTACAAATCTGCACAGTCATTCATTTCAATAGCGTTCTTTTACAGTTTTATTGTACTGCTGCTATGTCTATAACAATAAATATTTCTAAATGACTTGACAATTTGCAGCTTTTTAAAGGGGTTAGTCAAATGCAGCTGAATTCCAAGTTCAATTAACATGCTATGAGCCTGGCAAAGAGCACACAAAGGAATAAGGGTAAGAATTTTAAAATTATTTGCTTTACAGTTATCCCCTCTGGATAGTCTAAATTAAGCACAGCAGCCACCAGGCAAAGTACCCCAGGATTTTCTGTAAACACTTGATTCACCTGCTGTTTCACCAAAAGTTGGGGCTTTCACAGCCACCCTATAGAGGTAGGTCATCACTGTGTGGACAAACTTGGGATCCACATGCTTAGCTATAATTTGATTCTATAGAAAAAAAGGGGGGGAAAAAAAGAAAAAAAAAAGAAAAATAAGAGTATATGGTTAGAAATTCAATATTGGAATTAAAATGTGACCTTTCTCATTTGGTGGCCAAAGAACAATCTGCAGGATTAGAGAAAAAAGAGCTTTTCAACTTCCTTGAGGTTGCTTTATGTATTTTACAAATACAGAGTTTTACTGAGAAACAACTGTACACTGGTGAAATAATACAATAAACAATACCATCCAGTGAGGCCCCAGAGAGTTGAAAAGGAATCCTAGGAGGATATATAGACTCATATTAAAAATGGGGTATATTCCTCAGTTTCTGGATTGCTTATAAAGCCAGTTTTTAAGAGCCTTTTTTCTCACATTTCCTGGCTAGAAAATTGTAGTGATAGACTGCTGACAACATAGAATTACTGTACGCCATTTCCATTCAAACACTGACATTTTAAATGCTAAGAGAAAAGATGCATGTAATAAAAGAATGACTTTCTATGTTTCTTCCTAAAGCTCATACATTTGGGTCTATAAAATGATCACTAATACTTTTAAATTATTTTATAAGGTTGATTCCTGACAGTTTCTTGCTTTCAGAGCATATAGAAACAGGATATTCAAGATGTTTGCAAGAGCAACTAAAAGATGAAGTCAGTGATATAAAGCTGTAACAAACATTTGAATCAAAGCATTGTAGTTTAAAGGAATTTCCAGACTAGAGGTGGATATCACTACCTAGAAATAATTTTTTAGAAGCTTAGTTGCTGGCATCAATGAGAAATACTATGATTAGTCCAAAAAATGAACAACAGTATTAAAGCATGTGACAAATTTCCAGATCTATACCACATCAAGCATATTTACTGGCATAAACTGATGATTGATAGAACAAATTATATTCTTCTTGCAATTTCAAATGTCCTTTGGCACTTTGTTCACATTAATCTTCATTAGGGTGTGGTATAGCATCAGATCTTTAAGTTACTGCCAAAACCTTGCAATAGTTTCCTGTAAAAATATCACCTTGTTACCTTGAATGCTAAAAATGAAAAAAAATCCAAAAAGATACAAAAGCTTCAAGGCAAAAACAAGTTTCTCCCTTGACAAAAGAATTATTAGGATTTTTCAATATTTTGTTGGAGGGTTTCTGATTTTCTCTTATTAATTCTCATAATCTTTTGAACATAGCTGTGAGATTTACTTTTCCTTTAACTCTGTGTACACCTATTGCTTCTGTATTTCAATGGAAAGATGTGAACCTCCACTCAAATACCTCAGAATTCCCCCAAAGAATGTGTGAGATGGAAACAAAAGATGGGAAGTTGTTTCACATTTATTACAGCAGATATAGCAGAACATGTATGAGTGTCTGTCCCACCAGCTTTTCCTTTGATCTCTCCTGAAAATTATATGGGTTAAGAGTCTACAATAATTTTGCTCACAGATTCTTCCTCATTTTTTACATGCAAATAATAAAAGCAAAAATTAGGGGAATATACAAATAAAACCCCCAAATCATAGAAAAGCCAGGAAACAATCTAAAAATTAAATTATTAATTTCATTACTTTGGAAATACATAATGGAAAACTGTACAAAGGTAGCAATTATATTAGTCAGAAAAGTGAGGACTAGGCTTAGGGTTGAGGTCAAGGGAGCCACAAAGCCTGCAGCTCCAGGGACACTGGGGGTGCAGAAGTTGTGCCAAGGGGGAGCATGGCACTGCAACACTGCTCCAACTCCAGCATCCGTCCCATCTGGGCTGTTCCTGATGCTGTGTCAGTCAGCCTCACCGCTGCCTTCATGATTATTGTTTTGAGGCTACTAAGAGAATTGTTGAGCAGAGACATGTTATATTTATATCAAGTAGAGTATGTGATTCTTTTTTACATTGCTGATTTTTTTGCTTACTCTAAGCAAAAATCATCGTATCTTTCATACAGAGGAAATCCTCTCTTTTTTCCCCAGTAATTGTTTTTGCTCAGTGTGGGCTGGCACACACAACCAAGCCTTACCTTGTTTTTATATCTTCTATTTCTTTTCTGTGATTTTATAGACACCTTTTTGAATTTTTTGCAGTATCTACCTGCCTTAACAGAATTAAATTTTAGTATTACTGTAGTTCTTGTTCAATCAAGGAATACTTGTATTTTACCTAGGTTACATTTTATTCTATTTACTGTGGTTTGGAGACCAGGTTTCCGGCTTACCAGTCAAGCAACACAGTCATATCACATTTAGGAAGCCCTGTACTGTTCGTTCTTTTTCATAACACCAACAAATTTTAACTTCTTTATTTAGTTTTGTTTTCTCAACATGGATGTACACGCCACTCCCTTTTGTTCTTCTCTGAGTTAGGTTTTCCTTATGACAGCCAATGGTTTTAGCTTACTACAGGTGAGTGCATAAAATAATGACACGTGTGTTGGTACTACTCTTACCCCAAATCTTTACATATCCTCCACTCTGTATTCAGCAATATACTTACAGAGACACATAAGATGTTTTTTATAATATCATGGACAAAAACACAAGGCAGTGGTAATGCCTATTAAGTCACTAGGAAATAAATCGAAAAATAAACTGAGGAAAATATTTTCACCAAGGATGCAGTAAAGTTCATCTGTAAAATTAATAATTGTTACTGCATTCCAAGTTTGGCTTTTATTTGACCCTATTTCTACATTGCTGTTTTTTTATATTACTTGCTCCTCCCTAATATTCCTGTTCCCTCTAGACCAATTTCTGAGTTCTTAGCTCTAGAATTTATGATAAAAATAATTTTAAAGACAGTGAAATTTTAACCATTCTGGTGCTTACCAAATATAAGCTCATGCATAATCAGGCCCTTTTTATACATCAAATCCTAAATGACAATTACAGTTTGATGCACCTGTGAAATCACTGGTTTACTTAAAAGTGCTGAACTCTGTCCCCAGAGGAGGAAAGCTTAAAATAGTGGAAAGAGTAAGGTTAGGAAAACGTACTTGGACAGCACCAAACATATAGAAAATGTCTCTGAATCCCAGGTTACTTTAGAAATCAAATGCTGCTATTTGCCAAATGATTACTGCTGTCCAAATAATAAAATTTCAGTTTGTTCTCCAGACTCCCTTTTGACTAGGGAATAGTCTGACTTTGGTGAGATACCTGTCATTTGAGAAAGGTCTTAGCTTTTAGCTACTGTTCATATTTTCAGATTCATGTGCAGGGCTAGACATTATCTTGCAGTATTTGGTATTTTCCAGAGGAGTATTTTGCATATGTGTGTATTTTTTTATTGTTTTGTTTAATCCATTTTGTAGGTATAAAATTGGAAATAGATGTGAAGAAGCTAAAGCAGAAAGGCTAAGATAAAAAGAAAACCACTTGTAATACATTTAAAAAAAACCTAGTGTCCAAATATAGCAAGATGTATTTATTTTTACACCATATGTTATGCAGCATATAATGATGTTTTACAGCCTAAAGTTCAGATATTTTATCTTTGAATCCATCTTGTTCTGTATAGTCTAAGAAGAAATAAGGTAAGTTTGGTAATTTTAAATGTAACTTTTAGAAAAGTGTGTCTTTAAAGACAAGTTACTGATAATAAAAATTAATCTCATAATTGAGAGAGAGTGAGAGTACAGAGTCATAGGAGTATTCAGACTGTGGCACTGTTTCTTTTTGAGTTAAATAAAAATTCTTCACAGTATGGCTGGCAGTCACCAAACATGAGAAGCATAACAAGGAGAAGTGCTGGATTCTGAACCTGGGACAGGGAAACTCTGATTGTGTCTATAGACTGGGGAATGAGAGGCTGAAGAGAAATGCTGCAGAAAGGGACTTGGGGGTCCTGGTTGTCAGAAAGTTAAATATGAACCAGCAGTGCCCTGGCAGCCAGGAGGGCCACCCGTGTCCTGGGGGGCATCAAGCACAGCACTGACAGCCAGGCAAGAGAGGGGATTGTCCTGCTCTGTTCTGCTCTGGGGAGGCTTCACCTTGAGTGCTGGGGGCAGTTTTGGAACGTGCAATATGAAAAAGACTTTAAACTGTTAGAGAGTGTCCAAAAGAGGGCCACAAGGATCTGGAGGGGAAGCCTTATGAAGAGTGGCTGAGGTCACTTCTTCTGTTCAGCCTGGAGCTGATTGAGGGGAGATCTCATTGCATTCCCTTCATTCTTCATGAGGAGAAGCAGAGGGACAGGTACTGAATTCTTCACTCACGACCAACGGCAGGATTTGAGGAAATGGCACGAAGCTGAGTTGGGACAGGTTTAGGTTGGATGTCAGGAAAAGGTTCTTCACCCAGAAGGTTGTCAGGCATTGGAACCGGCTCCCTTCCCCAGGGAAATGGTCAAGCACCAAGCCTGAGAGAGTTCAAGTGTTCGGACAATGGTGTGGCTCTTGGACATATGGTGTGACTCTGGAGGTGTCCTGCACAAGTCCAGGAGTTGGACTTAATGATCCTATTGGATCCCTTCCAACTCAGAATATTCTATGATTCTAGGAATACTGTTGTAAAGAATTTTAAACCTGGGGTAAAAAATAGAAAGTAAATTATATTATCTTTTACGAAATAAGAACAGTAACTGTTCTTATTTCACTGTCAAAGGCAGAACTATCTTATCCTTTTGGCTGTGCTGCTACTTGTGCACAGATCTATGGAATCCCTAAGTACTCATTTTCCTTATTATTTTTTACCTATATCTTTCTGGTTTGTTTTGTTTTATTGAACTTAGCACCTTCTACATCAGCATATAACACAAGTCTTGGGTTATGTCATAACTGTCAGTAAATCGCTCCACAGACTTTGGCATACACTGTCATGCATTTCCTGCTGTTTTGACTCCTCTTATTACTAAAAGACTATTGGGAGATGGACGTTAAGTATGGACAAGAATGTGGTAGCCAGTATGACTGACAGTGATGCCTGAAAAATAAATGGGATATGCCCAGTTTAAATGAGCAATACAGTTAGAAATCTGTCTGAAAAGAATTTCATTGTTGAAACAACCTAAAGAACTAGGCTAGATTATCAATTTATATTTCTTAATATTTATTTTTACTGAAAAGTTAATCCCACCCTTCATATCACACACAAAACCCACAGTGACTTTCTAAAATTTCTGCAACTACGTTCACGAACAAAAGATTTTTGTGTTTCATAAGCAGATTTTCAAATAATATAGAAAGTGGGAATTATACAGCAGAAGCATAGTAGGCTACCTCCAACTGCTTTTCTAGCTGTGCTAACACTGTTCTCTTCCTGGCTTGTGACACACTATTATGAAGCCTTACAGTGCTTGGCAGGATCTTGATCTGTATAAGACACAACAGATATTCTTACAAGTTAAGTAACAGTTATATTACTGCTGGGATCAAGGGGAGGTTAAAAGAGAGAAGTGGTGTCCTTCAGTTTCCTTAACAAACCTAACAATTATATTTATATTTCAGGTCTTGCCATAACACCCGCTCAGAACAGATATTTCAAAACCATCACGCTCTGAATGTAAATCTAATTAATTTACATTGAAATTAATAATAGCCACATAACAACTATAACTCAGTTATTTATATGCAGAAGCCACTGTAACATGGTAGGAAAAATATACATGGATAGAGACAGATTGTGCACTTTTATAAAGAGCTTCAACTGTTGCATTATTAGTGTTCACACATGTTGAAATGTAAAAATTTTTGAACTAAGATATGAATTTTGGCTTGGGAAAAAAAAATTCCACATTTTTTGTTGTTCCTGGCAAACTCTTTGTAGTTATAAGGGAAGTGACATACCTATGATGAAAAACAATCGAAGTGTCCAAATTTCTTTTCCTCTGGTCACAAGAATTGTGTTCTTAGCTGTGTATCAATCTGAAGAAGGAAAGCTTTATCTCTTGCCCCTTTTTTCCAGCACTTTTTCAGAGAAACTGGAAAGGTGGTTTTAATTCCTGCTGCCTGAGGAAACCACTGAACAAAGAGAAGTGCTTCAGCTCCAATGCTATTTTGTGGACATGCAATAAGTATCACTGGTGATTGTGTTTCTGAGTTGCATCTCTTACTAGGTTCAGATACCATCTGAATGCTTTGGTTTGCACCTTCTGGAACATAGTCAGAAGTCAGACAATGCTTTGCAAATCTGGTGGCTTTTTTTGTCATTTTATTTCCAATACTTCCCATCATATTTTTTTTACTAGAACTTGTATATGGTGTTATTCTTCACATTAAAATATTCATTATTTTTCTACCTAATTTCCAAGACCAAGAAGATTAAATTCCTACAATTACTGAGCAACAAAAGGGTGCAGCAAAGTCACTCTAAAAATCTTCTTTCTCTAAATAATTTTCCAACTCTAGGAATACAGCAAATATAAATAATCTGGTACTTCATGGTATTTCACAGCAGGAAAACATTGCTACTGTCAAATAACTAGAGAAAGTTAGAATATGAAGTGTGAACCCTAACAATAATGGGCATGCATGCAAGTTGTATGCTGGAGGGTTTCCAGAGGCTTCTGTGTTCACTATAAATCTTGCTGGTGACAGATTTTCTGTTCTGCTGACATTTCCTTCTTCTGTGTGTTTCTAGAGTATTAACTGAACCCATTTATTTGGGGATCTAAGTGACTGTCAAGTTGCATGATCAAGGACATTGCAAATTTTAATATTAAATTTACTTGAAGATGTAGGGGCTGACACTGAGGCTGAAACACTCCTCCCTAAGACAGACTGTCTCACTAATGTTAGTGGTTATTAGTTTTCTATATCAAGCTTTCAACAATTTCAGTTGCTAAAAGCTGCAGGAATAGTATACAGGAAAAGTTAACTATCCAATGTGACACCTTTTTGGCTTGTATAAAATTTAAGACATCAAAATTCCAATCCCTGTGTAGACCTTCTATACAGCAGCGGCAGTAGATACAATAACTGCAAATTACATACAAGTATGGACTTTAGAAACACAAACAATTATAAATAAATCAGACACTAGATCCATTCAAATATTATATGAATTGTGGATCCAAATATTACATACTGTGTAAATTGAAAGTCAGAAGTTATAAATATAGGAAATCCTGAGTGTTCCTCATCCATTGTGGTTCACCAATGTAAGCTCTCACCTCATTCCCACCTACAACCTACCACTAAATAGCTTTTTGGTGCTGCTGACACTTGAAGAAAATTCTAAATCAGAACATCTAAATGCTATTCCAATTTTAAAAAAACATGCAAAGCTTTGTGAGATAACAGTTCACACAAGATGCAATGTTGTTCCCTTCTCTTAAGTATATCCTCCCTTCCACTTCAGAATATCTCCCCCCAGAAACAGAAAAAAGAAGACATTTTTACTTCAGTCTAGTCTTTCCTCCTAATAATCTTCCTGGAAAAGAAACTATGGAGACACCAGAACTTTTTCAGACTCAGTTTGAAAAATATTCTCATAAACCAAGGAAAGACACAACTCCAAGCCAGGAGTATCTATTGCCAACATGCCATCCAAGAAGAAATATATTCACAATTTTGAAGGTCTAAAGAGTAAGTTGAAAAACAAAAACAAATGTAAGCAATAATTGAACAAAGTTAGCAAGAAATCAACAAGGTTAACAAAATTTTAAAAATGGACAACTAAGAAGCCTGGCATTTCCTCCCTAGATTCATATAGATTTAATTTTTTTAAAAAAATATGTTTCTTGAAACTGTTATAAATTCTGATTTACTTTGTAGTTAGCTGTTTTTGCAAAAGTTGATATAATAAAATATTTCTTACAGGATGCAATGAGCAAACAGGATCTGCTAGGAAACAAGTGCCTCTATCCAAATTTAAAAT
>VWYP01027881.1:2598-45183 GCA_013400435.1 Pycnonotus jocosus | reverse complement strand
AAAAAAATAAAACACCACAACAAAACCAAAAAAACCCAAAAAACCCCAAAAACAAGCAACCAAAAAACCCCAGAGTATATAATGTAAAATAGATATTTCAGCCTAATTTATTTGGATCACAAAGAAAATGAAAACTTTTCTAGCAGTGCAGCTAACAGATGGCAAGATTAATATCCATTCTAGAGAGTTGTGCACCACAAAATTATGTGTACATATATTTGTACTATTAGAATCTTATCTTAACCTTCTCCCAAACTCTTATGACTTTGAATTTAAAAAAAAAATAAAAAATTAATCTCTTGGCTTGATGGCACTGAAAGGAAAAAATTTGACTTTGCCAGTTTATCTTGCAACTAAGTAACATAAAATGCCATAGCAAATTTCTTGTACAAATATTCTGAAATGAGAAGTCATTGTTTTCATCAAAGAAAATCAGTTAAAATGTTTTGACTTTATTGACAATATTTCAGTTTTCTTTAAAGAAGTGTTATTGAAACCTAGTTGCTTTAATTTTAATGAGGTGATATTCTTCAATGAAAACAGTATTATCTCAGAAGATTTTATAAGATTTTAAGTTTTCTTTTTGTGTCTGATGCCAATGTGCATTTGAAATCTACAGTTTACAATGGGAGACATTGTTTCATGTTGGCGTAAAGCTTTGTTTCCATGGAAGGTGTCATGTTTTAAGCCCAGCTGGAGACTGAGCACCACACAGCCTCTCACTCAACCTCCTTCCCCCTTCCCTCCAACCCACTGGAATGGGGAGGAGAATCAAAGTAAAATTTGTAGGTTGAGACAAGAAGAATTTAATAAGGAAAGCAAAAGCCACACACAAAGAAAAGAAAGGAATTAATTCACTGCTTCCCATGGGCAGGCAGGTGTTCAGCCATTGCAGGAGAGCAGAGCCCCATCAAATGTAATGGTTACTTGGGAAGACAAATGCCATCATGTCAAATGTCCCCCCAGATGCTCTTGCTTCCCCAGTGCTTTATATAACTGTACATGATGTCACAAGGTCTGGAATATCCCTTTGGTCAGCTGGGGTCATCTGTCCCAGCTCTGTCTCATCTCAACCTCCCGTGAAACTCTAAGTTCCTTGCCAGTGTGGCTATATGAAAAGAAGAAAAGGCTTTGGCTCTGCATAAGCCCTGCATAGCATTAACAAAAACATCTTTATATTATTTGGCAAAAATCCAAAACACAACCTATACTAGCCACTGGGAAGAAAATTAACTCTACCCCAGCTGAAACCAGCACAGAAGGAAAGGAGGTGGGGAGACTAACCCACCAGACATCTCACAAGCTACATACATGATTACTGCCTCGAGAAATTTGTTTTGAGCAGAGTCACTTAAGAGTGAGGATGATTTTAACCCTGCTTCAGACCATATCCTATTATAGCCGATTGTATATTATTTTTCTCAACTCCAAAATGTAAAACAAATGTAAAATGAGAAGAATAAGGGCATCTACTATGAGACCCTGCTTATCACTCTATTGTCTGTATAAATTATACTCAAAAGATCTTTTCAAATTTTTCTTGCCTTTTAAGAACATCCCACCATAAAAATATTTTCCATCTAGCATTGAATTAAATCCATTGTGCTTTCCTGTGACACTGATGAAGGAATTGTGTGCTGTTTTCATGACAAACACATCATTAGTGTACATACATTTAAGCTGATTATTTCATTCAGCAGGAAGTGACATTAGGGTTAGAATGATACAAAAGCACAAATCACACTTGATGTTTCCCAAATACCAAGCTTTGTGTGATCCAATCAAGATTTCATCAAATGTTTTATTAAACTCAGTCACGCGAGCCTGCTGAAGCCAGATGATCTCTTATTATCAACTAGGAGTAAATTACATTCATTTTTGAACTGAATTTCAATGAAACTTTTTCTAAAATACTTGGAAGCTAGAAGGGGGTTAACTTATAAAACCACAAAATTACTACTGTGTATTTCCCTAGAAATGAAATGGTAAGCAGAGGAAATCAGCATTGTAAATATTGCTGATCACAAAAAAATTGAAGAGTATGATACTAGCAATATATGGTATGATCACTAATCTCTAAAAGAAATTCATTTTGATTTACTCCTCATTTGTATCATTTTAATTTGAAACAAACAATGAGAGAGTGATTCCTGACTAGGGAGATAAATTGTATGTTAGTAAACAGCACGAAAAATGCTGCATGTTTCCTCCATATAAAAGTTAAATTTTCCATCTTTTATGTGTAAGATGAACAGGGCAAAGACCTAAATATACAAATTCAAAAACATGAATGAGCATCCTATTCAGAGGGTATGCTGAAAAGAGGAGTTTCTGCAGCAGGCTTCCCTGAAATGGACCCAATGTTAACAGTAACATGTGCTTGATGAGATGTATCAGAGGCAGAAAGAGACTTGCCTGTTCACTGAACTGCTAATTCTACAATTGAGGTATGCTGAGTGGACGAATGGCTGTCATAACCTGAAGATAAAATAATTTCTAATCAAGTGAGAAAGGGTATTTCTAAGCTCTGTAATGTGAACTCCAGAACTGGAAATCATGGCATTAATTTAGCTGCAAATACAGTTGTAAGAATCTTACTTTAGAAGCTACCTTAGAAACTACAGAACAATGCAGAAAGGGGTAGGGATCCAGCTCTCTGAGGTTTGTGCAAGGGCAGCCCTGGTTCTTTCCTGTCATTTTCCACTCGTGCCTGTGAGTAGACAGCCTGATTGTCATCCCTCCATTCACACCAATTAAACCTTTCAGCAGGTAATGTACAACTGCACTGGTAACACACAACCGCACACTCAAGCCACAAGTGATTCAGGTAAAATAATCTGTTTTCAGTTGTTTCCAAACCCAGCTGATTGTATTTAGGTTGGCATACTGCACTGGGAACACCTGGCAGGATGGGGATAGCAGGGGGTGGCAGGGTCACCTGCTTGGGAGGAGGCCGTGAACAACACTGCACTGGTATCAGGAGGAAAAGGGAAAGGGAAATGGAAAGGAAAGGGAAAAGGAAAGAGAAAGGGAAAGGGAAAGGAAAAAAGAGGCAGAGATGTGAGGAGACACCAAGGAGCTGTTCTTGGGGAACAAGAATTTGGGGGCCCCTAGCAGGAGACGTGGCCTTGGGAGGAGACAGCTCATGCAGAGGAGGAATACCCCGATGGACAGCGACCTGCACACGATCCATGGGGAGCCAGGGAAACCCCATGGGACTGCAGCCCATGAAGAGCCTGTGCTCTGCTGTGCACAGGGAAGAGGCTGTGCACTGAGAAGCACAGGGAAGGGGTGATGCCCAGTACAGAGCAAGGAGCAGCAGTAAGAAACTCTTATGAACAGCTCCAACTTCCTGCATGGCATATCCAAAGGAAGTTGGATGGTCTGAGTTTAACTGACAGTGAAAACAAAGAAGTTGATAGAAGAAAGGGGTCAGGAGAGGTGCTCCACGTAAGATGAGCCTAGGAAGTGGGGGGATAAAGGTGTTTAACTGTTTATGTCTTCTTTTTTACCTCAATTACAGATCAGTGATTAGAAATTTATATTAACTGGAAACCAATTAAACTAAATGTAAGTTCTCTGAGGGAAGTCTGTTTTTTCTGCAACAAATCCATAAGTTCTTATATTTTTTATGGGAGTTTCACTATCATTTGACTGATGAGATTAATCAGACAGAGG
This sequence comes from Pycnonotus jocosus, assembly GCA_013400435.1. Classification (NCBI taxonomy): domain Eukaryota; kingdom Metazoa; phylum Chordata; class Aves; order Passeriformes; family Pycnonotidae; genus Pycnonotus; species Pycnonotus jocosus. The sequence continues at coordinate 41,505 of VWYP01027881.1, read as the reverse complement.
ATATAAAACTGTGTTATCAGCTTAATTATTACCATTAGCTTTCCCCTGGAAGGGGTCTGATGTATGACTAATTTTAAATATATACTCAAGTGAAACTTAAGGCCTTGATAACCACAGCAGATGTTCGGGACTGTTTGCTCTTCATTCTTTTTGTTTACATTATATTGCAACAGTTCTATATTTTTACAGTGGATACAAACCTAGGATTATGTCTTGCTTCTCAAATACCAGAATGCACACAACATCATATACTTCCAGCACAATCCAGTGTTCAAACCCTTAACTGCAAATTGGAAATTTAAACTGGGCACTTATTTGAAAATTGAGTGTAAAGAATGAAAAAGAAGGAGATGTCTGACTTGAAATAGTGTTATTAACAAGTGGCTGATAGGCCACAAAGCATTTTTTATCCAACTACACTGAATCATTCAAGTAGTGAAAATTAAAGCAGTCATTCTGACTCTTACTGCAGTATAACCCCTCTTAGATATGACTTCCTAAAGCATAGACCATTCCAAGACTGACACCTCAGTAGGCTGAGACCACAGCTTCTCTAATAAGCTAATACAGTGGTTATAGCAAGCAGACAGGAAAATGGCAAGGATATGATAACTGATTAAAAGGGTGGTCAGGATTGTGCAGTTTCTCTCCATACTGATTAAAACAAACAAATCAAATATTACACGACATTTGCAAACCAAAATCTTTCCCTTTCAAAATGCAAAGAGCCTAATTAGACAACCATATGAAGAAACAGATGCATAATTTGCTGTTGGATAGACATTACATAACAGTAGAATCACATTGGGAATTTCTAGTGTCAAAATTTTGTCAGCATATCTTATTATTTATTACTTTCTCAGGAAAGATTGAGGACTCCTAAAAACATTATTGACCAAAATGTCCAAACATCTCCTTTTATGACCAGGTGACCCTCCTGCTTCAGCAAAGCCTTTGACACAGCATACTCCCGGAAAAGTCCATTGCTTGGACATTTTTATTTTTCATTAGGTTAAGAACTGGCTGGACAGTCAAGCCCAGAGACTGGTGATGAATGGTGTTGAATCTAGCTGGTGTCCATTCACTGATGGTGTCCCTCAGGGCCCATCATGTTTAATACCTTTACTGATGATCTGGATAAGGAGATTAAGTCCTCCATCAGTAAATTTGCAGATGACACCAAGTCCTGGAGGGCAGGAAGGCTCTGCAGAGGGACCTGGACCAACTGTATAGATGGGCCAAATCCAGCAATATGAGAGTTAGCCAGACCATGTGCCAGCTCTTGTGCTTTGGTCACAACAACCCCATGCAGCACTGCTGGCTGGGCACAGAGTGGCTGGACAGTGCCCAGGCAGAAAGGGACCTGGCCTGTCTGGGGACTGGTGACAGCAGCTGAACATGAGCCAGCAGTGTGCCCTGTTGTCCAAGAAGGCCAATGGCATCCTGGCCTGTATCAGGAATGGTGTGGCCAGCAGGAGCAGGGAGGTCATTCTTCCCCTGTGCTTGGCACTGGTGAGGCCACACCTCGAGTGCTGTGTCCAGTTCTGGCGCCCAAGGAAGGATGTTGAGATGCTCAAACACATCCAGAGAAGGGCAAAAAGGCTGGTGAAGGGTCTGGGAGAGAAGGCCTGTAAGGAGTGGTTGAGAACTTGGCTTGTTTAGCCTGGAGAAAAGGAGGCTCAGGGGTGACCTTACCACTCTCCACAGCTGCCTGAAAGGAGACTGTAGCCAGGTGGAGGTCAATACTTTCTCCAGACAACCAGTGACAGGACAAGAGGACAGTCTTAAGCTGCATTAGGGGAAGTTTAGGCAGGGCATTAGGAAAACATTCTTCGCAGAAAGAGTGAATGGGCACTAGACTGGACTGCCCAGGAAGGTGGTGGAGTCACTGTCCCTGGAGTTGTTTAGAAAAAGACTGGATGTGGCACTTAGTGCCATGTTCTAGTTGACAGTGTGGAGTCAGGTTATAGGTTGGACTCAATGATCCCAAATTTCTCTTCCAACCTAGTTAATTCTGTGATTCTGTGATTCTGTGGTTCTCTGAAATAAATGGGAGGACCTGGAAGCCCTGATCAGGCATGTGATTTTTTATTGTCTGGAAATTCTCAAAACCTTAGATGAGAATATCTTTATAGATAGCCAGTATCAGTCTATTACTTTTCTTAACATGAGTTATGAGTAGAAGATGCTCTCATTTGTCTTTTTAAGGTTTTCTCACTATTTTGTACTAAAATATGAGAAGACTAAACACAGCATAACCTCAAAATGGGATACTGATATGAAAATAGTCTGTTTCTTCATGACAAAAAAAAAATCCAATTCTATATACACCCAATGATAAGAATGATTTGAGTTGGAAGAGAATTTCTAAAGATCATAATGTCCAAGCCCCCTGGCAGGGTGGGGTAGAGACATCTCTCACTGCACCAGGTTGATCAAAACCCCATCCAACCCTACTGTGAATGTTTCCAGGGATGCAGCATAGGCCATGGAGCATCCACAACTGCTCTGGACAGCTTCTTCCAAGGTCTTGCCAACTTCATTGCACAGAAGTTCTTCCTTATACCAAATTTAAATCTATCCTCTTTCAGTTTCAAACAATTACCTCTTGCCCTGTCACTACAGACCCTCTTATAAATGCTTTTTAAATGTTGAAAGACTAAGTCCTTTTTAAGTATTGAAAGACTGAAATAAGGTCTTCCCAAGATGTCTCTTTCCCAGGCTGGACCTAGAAAGAATCTAAAAAAGTCTGCCCTGTGCAATAGACTGGTTTGAATAATTGGGGTTTTTTTTTTGGGGGGGGAGGTTGTTTGTTTGGGGGTTTTTGTTTTGTTTTTTTTGGGGGGAGAACATCCCTCTTGTGAACTCTTTTATTCCTTCAGGGATTAAATTTAGTAGTCAACAAGTAACAGCTTAAATCAGTAAATATAAGTGAGTTTAAAATACTTTCCTGATGGTTAGGGCACCTCTAGATGTTATGATAAAGGTATAAATATTGAGTGCAAACTTGTGGTGACTGTGTGAGTCCTTTGATGACCACTGAATTGATGTGAAAAAGATAATTCTTTGGGGATAAATGATTCCCAGAAAGTCAAATCTGGATAGTAGTAGCACTTCCACAGAGATAAGGTGGAGGGGAGGCAGCAGGGTGGAAAGGAAAGCAAGCAGGCCATTCAGTGGACCTGATACTGAAGCAAATGGTGCAGGGCCTCATACTCTGTGCAGTCACTCAAAATACTGGGTACAAATCTCCTGAAAGTAGGTGAAGTAATATACCCACTCTCTATAAAAAAATGGAAAATCTTAGACTTCCTGTGCTCAATGGTATCCAAGTTCAGTTTTATCATCACAGGCAAAGGTTTACAGTAAGTCTCACCTCATGGTTGAGACTCGTGCTACTGAATGCAAATTCTGTACTATGGCACTTCCTTTTGCTTGTTTTTAGCAGCAAATCTGAGCAAAAAGTAAACATAACACATCACTTCTGGCAAAGAAAGGTGGCTGCATGTCTCAGATGTAACCTGCTATTTGTGATTAAGTACATGAAACAAAATTAGTTCTGTTTTCCTGAAAATGTGAGATGGTCCATGTGTTATGTATTTCTGAATTCCACACTTTGAATCTGTTAAGCATACAAGATATGAGTAAAGGTTTTTTCCAAGGCACAGCTATATAGATGTATATATATAATGCAAAATTTCTCTAACCTAAGAAACTGTTTCAGTTCAGCCTAAAACAAATGTGATGATAAAATATGGTTGGAAGTTATGTGGAAAAATGATTAATTTTTTTAAGAATTGGACATTTGAAGGGAATTGTTGTTCCTTTCTTTCAACTGCATGTATAAGTATTCAAAAGGCACAAAGCTTACATTTAATAGTTTAAATATTTTTTTTCACTTATTAGCTTTAACAGAAAGAAAATAAGATTCAGGACAGAATTTGACTGATGCCTTGGAAGGCTGACCTGGAACAGAGACCAGATAGAGCTAAGGTAGGTATTTATTGAAAGGCCTCCAGGATTCACCTTGGACAGGACAAGAGCCTGACCAGGGCCACACCCCAGGTGGACTAAGAATGGCTAACCGGTCACAAGGTCTTACACTTTAATAAGTTTTGGTTCATTTGCATATTGGGGTTTAATTGTCCAATTACACCTTCAGGTTGTGAGCTCTCATCCTTCTTGTTCCTACCTTCAGTCCACCATTGTTTATGTTTGAAAGTTGTCCTTGGTCTTCAGCAGGAAAGGATTTGTTTTGTCTACCTGCTCTGTGAAGAGAGCTCACTAGCACTGAATATGAGGCTCAGAACTGCAGCTCTAGGCAGCACAGGATCTGAAAAACAAGAAAGCCAAAACTTAAGGCATTGTAACAAGAAAGGTTTCTGTAAATTTTTCCTAATATTAAGGAAAACTATCAAAAACATTGGTTCTAGAGCTGTCATTTCTGAAGAGAAGTTTCATTTATGTGAAGTTTGGAACCTATCTGAAGTGATTCTGGTATGATCTGAAGTGCTGCAGATGCTGTACATACTTCAGTAAATAAGATGCAAAATACTGATTAAGATTGTTTCAGTCATTTAAATTCTTTTTCTATGTTGATTTTCAATGTGTTATAATCCCTTTTGTAATTTGTAATGAGACATTTTCAATCATCTCCTTTTTTTGAGGTCACAGAAAATTTGGCAAGGAAATGTCTAGATTTTCAGTTTCTGTTAACAGAAAAAAAATTCTACTTTGAAGGGGTCACATAAATCCATGAGGTGAAGGAGATCACTGATTTATTTTATTTCATGTAATGAAAACACATCTGTGGAAACAGCAAATTAAGTCATGATGAGGCCAAGCACCCTGAGGAGTCAGAGAGAAGGATGGTTATTAAGCAAGGAGCAGTTAGGAAGCAATCAAGCTGCCCTCTCTTTCTGTCCATATGAGGCATTTCAGCCTGGCTCTGCAGCAACCACCTCATCCCAGTGGCTGAAGTAACCACTGGCACACTTGTGCCACTTCTGTTTAGAAACCAACATCAGGTTCACAGGTGAATCTTTTCAGGGCAGACTGGCACACTTAAATGGAGTCTTAAATTTACATCTTTTTTTCTTGAGCTGCTCTTGGACACCCACTGACAAAACAGACTTTTGCTTCCAAAGCAAACCTTTTAAGAATGTCAAAACTACTGATTGTGCTGTACGTAGGTCTGATCTGATCCTGACACCACTGATATCAACAACAGTTTGGCAGTTTAATCTCAGTGGGAAGATCAGATTGATTAAGCAATTTAAGCACATTAATAAAAATAGACTGTTCTTAGTAGAGTTTAAAATAAGGCAACTATTCTGTTTCAGTGAAAAATTCTGAGGAAACCTAAGTACTTTGGTGAGCACTCCATAATTTAAAATGCTGTATTTGTTAAGGTACAAGGAGATGTTTTCACTTTGTTCTCCAGAACAGAAGATTACAGAAATAATTCTGCTCTTGAAAAAGAAACAACTAGATAGAGAAATACTTTACCCCCACACTAAATTCAATAGGAACTCAGTCTGGAAGTAGGGGTACAGGTAGAGAAAGTAAAAGATGAAGGGAATATTCAGTATTTTACTAGGAGGAAAGATCTAAGAAACGAAACCAGCATCCTTTCTTTTATATATTAATATATTTTTTTCCAATGCATGAAGGAAGTTCTGATGGAGAAGACCATCCCTTTGCAGTGTAGATAGGCTACACCAGGAAACACAGCTAAGGAATTCTTAGAAAAAGACCCAGTTAGCTCACAGCAAACAGGTAAATGTTGCCTTTACAGGAGAAATTTATATCTCCAAAATAAGTAGAAGGTATATTATTTAGTTTTTTGGGTGTTTCAATTATATTTACTAGAAAGCAGCACTAGCCTTGATATTTTGGAGCATTTACTTGCTAAATTTAACGTTGTGAAAATTAATTTTACAATATGTATTTTGTTGCATCTCCCATTTTAAATTTTAAATACAACATAAAGCTCCACAGTGAACCTTATTTCTTCTCTCAATCCCAGACATCAAATTCCTAAAGCACATTAACACTGGTTTATTTTTAATATGGTACTTGAATCTTTTACTCATCTCAGACATACATGCTGATACATAAGACTTTAAAGCCAAAAGATGATATTTGTCTGAGCTGGATCCTCATTAGTTTCAAAGAAACTTCCTTCAGACTAGTAAATTTTTACTGAATCCACCAGCTGATCATTTGGTCTGCAACTCGAGAGTGACTTATAAATAATAGAAAATATTCAAAAGAGACCACACAGGCTTGATTTTTCTACAGCATTTTAAAGTAGTAAAAGTAAGGCTGAAGTTAATGGGGTGAACACTGCTGTACAACTGATGGCAGAAGATTACAGGAACATGAACTGTTATTTCCCTTCATTTGACCCATCTTCTTCCATTTCATCAGGCACTACAGGAAAGAGACACAGGAGCTGGTAACACTGATGTGTCAAGCCAACAATCTGGAGTGCTGCCTAAGCTGGCTAAGGTTTAATGTCATCTGCAGCTCTTAAGGATGCACTTCCACAGCAGGAAGACAAGGCATTGCTATTTCAGAGTGAAGAAATTAGCAATAAAATTGCTAAGATTGGAGTTATTATGACTGGAAATGTGTGCGTAGGCACTAAAACCAAAATGTAAAACAAAGGTTAAAGGGGTGACAAGGTTAAAACCTCTCTATTGAAAACATAGGACATTGTTTCTAAAACACTATTCCCAGCAGTAAAATTAAGAAATGTATTATGTCAAGACTAAAAATCTTGAAATTGGAAAAGTCAGAGCCCAGCTGACTGTAAAAATCCTTTGTTGTAATACAATGAAGATGGCACCAAGATTGGATTTTATCATATACAGCAGCTCTTTTCTTGTTAGTTTGCTCATGGCAAACATGTATTTCAAGAACATATGCAAACGCACACACAAAACAAAAACAACAACAACAATCCAAACTCAAAAAATCCCAAACAAACAAGCAAACAACATCCCCCTAAAAAAAACTAGCCAAAAAAACCCCCTGAACAGCAGGCAAAAATGTGGCCTAAAATCTGTGGAGACTGAAGAAAGCAAGACTTTGACCCAAATTACAATTCTAACATCTCACAACTATTAAAAGTTGCGGAGTTTGTCATTGCCAGTCAAGAGGGCCCAGAGCTGCTGTGGGGACTCCACTGCCAAGTCTCTTCTCCTCTGCAGCACAGAAGTGATCCTGGCCAGGCCAGCTGGATACACACCTTGTTGGCAAAAATCTTAATATATTCAATGCTATTTAATATGTCTTTACCATGGTCCTAATGGTAGATCACTGAGGTCAATAGAAAGTTGTTTTGTTTTTTTTTTTAGTTAAAGCAACAACAACAACAAATGAAGACATTGATTTTATACTTCAATTTTGGTCTAGAAATGGAACACCCACATTAATGTTTCAGGGCAGATCGAGAAGATGTTTTTGAAGATAATCCTCTGAAGTATTTGTGTATTCTTTCATATTGCAAAGTGCTATCAGAGTACAAAAACTTAATAGAGAAGCTGAACCAGAAGATGCTCCCAGAGCCTACTGTTACTCACTGACCCTTCCCCACCTGCTAATGGGCACTTCTCATGGGAACACACTACAGATAGTAAAAATAATTTCTGCTACAGTCATTGGTACCCCAGCATGAGCTGTAACTACCCCTATAGTTAACACTGCTACTTAAATAGCCTTTCCTTTCTCTGATGGGGCACAAAACATCAAGATGTGTTCTGGTTTCTCCACTGTGACTCCTTTGCCCTCAGCTTCCTGCTTGTGCACGAGTAAGAAATTGTGCCTCTGTTTTGTCCATGAATTTTGTCCAATGAATTCTATAATGATCCTTGTCTGTCAGGTTTTCGGCATTTTTATTTTTGTTTTCAGGGTTTTCTTTTGTGTACCTCACAATCTTTGCTGCAGTAAAAAACCTGCTGCTTTAACAGCCTGGTTCTAGAAATCCTTACTCTGCCAAAATCTTCACAGCTTTCCAACGGGAGTGGGAGGTGAGTAAGGACGACCCCAGCGAGGGAGCCCCTGCAAAACCCATTTTTAGAAGCTCAGCCAAGATCCTCCTGCTCAAAGCTTGATTTTGAGATCTTGGCTCTTGATTTGGAAACTTTGAAAAATCAGTCCTGGGATAGGAAAATGACTGAATGAGCTGTGTTTGTAGCTAAAGAATCAAAAGGGACTGCACAAGGAAGAACAGAGGCTGTATCTCATCCAGTTCTGTGTACAAGGAGAGTACATGAAGCTGTACAGTTCAGATAATTTTTCAGCGTCTTGGTTCAGCTGAGAAAAATAGGTGATAGCAGGTATTGTGTGTTGTGAAGTTTGTTTTCCATAGGAATAAATGATGTTTTCCAAATACTGTTTAAGGCATACTTAATTAACTAACTTAAATACCTTTGGTACTCAGTGACCTTGGCCATATCCTTCTGTCTGATTTTTTTTAGATTTCTATGAAGTCCAGCTTCCCTGTTGTCACCAGAAAAACATGGATTAGCAGTGCATGTGTTCTACTGTATTTGCAGCTCCATGAGCTATCAGTGGTGTAAAGTAATTTGCTTTTTACAGGAAAAAAGTTTAGAATTATTGTTTTTTGGTCTGTTGATTTTTTTTTTACTGTATTACAGTGCAATGGCATAGCAATTAATAAACCATGAAACAGTGCTTGATATTGGGGGGGAAAAAAAAAAGAATCTCAATATGTTAGGAATCTTAATATATGGTTCTATGGCTAGCCAGAAATTTCTGTATTAAATAAGCTGCAGCCATTAGATTAAAAAAGTTATATACTCATTAAAAATGGAAATGATGTATCAGGTTAAACTATTTCTAACAGAATTCAAGGGTGGAATTTTCCAAACTATTATTCCTCAGATTTACCCAGAACCTGCCTTGAGCTGTAAGTAGCTGCTGATTTTTCATGAAAAAATGTCATTTGCATTTACCATTGCTAACATGGTCTATTGTCAAGTACAAAATATTTTTTGATTCATTGATATTGTAGTCTTGAAAGACAATAGGAATAATGTTGTAGCTACCTTGATTTTAGAGGGTCAAAAGTGAGTAATATAGGTGTGCCAAGTGAATGAGTTGGGAAATGCTGCACCCTTGAAGAGAAAATAATCCTTTCTGCTTTCTATACATTCCACTTAACACACTACTGAAGACTGGGTGTTTTGTAATTAAAGTTACTTGAGGAAATAGATTAATTTCTGCAAAAAAGGAAGGAATGATTTGGTTTTCTAAATTAAAATATTTGCTCAAAAATTGATTATAAGTGAATGAAGTCAAAAAGATGCAGAAGGAAGGGTTGATAAAATCTTACTAGGTGATAGCTGAAAAGAGCTTAAGGGTGGTCTGCAAGTAATAACTCAGGAGTTAATTTGCAGAGCAAAAGAATTTGTGTCTTCCTGCTCTAATTTGATGTAGGTTTACATCTTACAGTCTGTTGCTTACCAGGTTCTGTATGGACTCTGCTGCCATGCCCAATCTTTGGAAAAGGAGATGTACTCCAGATGGAGCCTGTTTGTGTAACAATAAGAGAGGTATCAGTAAAGTACTTGGCTTTGGGACAATATATCTTTTAGCTCTGTCTAACCAGACATTGCTTAGGGATTGACTTCCCATGTGGGTTCTGCCAGAGCACTTTCTTTTTAGTGTGTTTTGGGTGGAAGTTTTTTCTGTTTTGTAATAAAAGTGAAAAGAGGGTGATTAATTGCACTGGTTCAATTATCTTCTTTATCATGAGATGGTGTGAAGGGGACTGAGGAGGAGAAGAAAAGATGTTTAATTCTGTTTTCCAGTAAACTATTAGTATTGATATAAAGGTCATAGACAGCTTAAAAAACCCAAATGAACAAATGAGAGACAGAAAATTAAGAGAATAACTTAAGGCTTGAAGAAAAAATATTGATGAAAATTAGTAGATTAACTAGTAGATGAGAATGCAACATGCTTAAGACTTCTTAAGCTCTCACCTGAGTCAATATCTTGTCTCAACAGAGCTGAGGGTTTGTGGATGAACAGAACCAATGTAATACTAGCCAACATTTTTCAGGTCAACAAATCAAGGGAGTCTTAAATGAAGTAAGCTTAAATATGTTCACCTCAGATGGCAATATGCAAATCCCACAATTTCTGTTCAGAATCTGGATAGAGTCTGTGGAGTTCCTAGGATTGCATTGTGTCTGCAGACACAGAAATGTATCCCCACTTACCAGCATGACTGGCACGCTAAAACAACTGAACATGAAAAAGTAGTATTTTGCATTCTTGAAAAAATAATAGCAGATTTCAATGCATATTAACAAATAAACCAACTCAAATACACCTAATCTTTCCTTACTCAGAAGAAAAGCAGGATAGTTATATTTACCTTGCAAAATTCTGTATGTTTCTCTTAGAAAGAGAAATTCATCCCAATTTCAATTCTGAGATGTTATTTATATAATCTCTGTCCTGCCCCCAAATATATTTTTAACCAGAACAAAATCGCAGTTTGACTAAGTTTGTCAGAATATCATTCAGGCTGACAATATGTCTATATTATTTTCTGCATCTTGGGTTCTGGTGTTTATGCTGAATAGGCCAGAACTGCATAAATATTTGAGTTTTTTCTTTAAATCAATGTATTTAATATAACAAACTAAACTATATGATATTTATTTTACTTTTGTAAACCAGAATTTTATGTATGCAATCAAGGGAAATTTCATATATTTAAAAATCCTAATTCCACAGTTCTGCCTAACTAAATTCCACAGTTCTGCCTAACTAAATTCAAGAATTTGGGTGTTCCTTTCAGGGCTCAAGGTGTTCAGCATGCCTCTGTTGTCTCTGTAGTCTAACTTATTAGCTTCCAGCCATCAAACCATGAGGTGTAAAACATGAGTGAAAATTCAGGCCTGCTCTAAAGATGCACTTGAACATTCTATTTAATCAAAATGTATTTAATAATATACTTTATTTTTTGAAAAATATTATTTTAAAAGGAGGAAATGAAAATGTTGAAAACTTTTAAAATTTTTCTAAGCCATTGTTTAGGTTTTACTTTAAATTTATTTTCCACTTTGTAGTATATATTTTCTATATAACAATCCATACAGAATTCATGCAGGAGGAAAGTAAGAATTCAACATTAGAAATTCAAGAAGACATAACTTTAGGTCAAGCTGAACTACAGTGAAATGCTTTTTTCTGTTCCTTTCCCTGGAATGCAAATTCAGGATAAAATTTGGTGCTCTTAAAAAATTGTTCTAGTGAGAAATTTAGTAAAGAAGATCAGGCTTTTTAAAAGGAAAAGGATTTAATTTAAATGGGATCCATTTTACCTGACAGTTTCCATCCAGAGGTGTGATACCCAGTGTTAGGTAGCCATTGGTATTGCCTGCAGAGTCCATGAAAAAGAGATGACATTCCTCAGATGATTAATCTCTATCCTTGGGTCTCCTTTTCCCACAATTTATCAAAAATTCATCTACTTTGATGTCTGAGTAAAATCATAGAAACTGCACAAAAGTAATCTTCGAGTTTTAAATATGTAAACTGTTTGTAAATGCAAATTCATGTCCAAATCAATACCCTTATCCTAAAATATATTTAAAAAATCAAGCAACAGAGATAAGTAACAATTATTATCAAAGTGTAGGATTACAATTTATTCTTATGTGATCTGTAGCTATCTACTGTAGTGACTTGGTTTTGAACATCAATATGGAGAATTGAAATTGTTCCATTATATAGTAGTACAAGGAGAATTGGGTCTGAATTGCCAATTCTCAATTACCAATGAAATACCAATGCCAGTTACTCAAAATTGGCATTGGTTTTCCGATTGCTATACACACAAGGACTCAATTACTGTGCTTCAGTCCACATGTGTAAAGGAATATCTATAACCAGTATTTCAGGGTGGAACTCCATCAAGCCTACAGGGATATTGGTATTGTGGGGATTCCTCACCTGTTTGGGTGGTGTCAGACTTCCTCTAACCAATTTTAAACATACAAACAGGTACTGCTGAGTTATTTCTGCAAATAACCTAAGTTCCTCAGTCTGAAAATTTCTTAACAAATCTATATTTCTAAATTGGCATTTATCAGTCCTCTCTCTCCTATTTGTTCAATTCAACAGTCATTAAAAAAAAGGACAAAATATCTTGCTGACTTTTAAGAAAAGAGCTTATAAACCCAAACATTTTTATACTCTCAGTTGTCTTATTTTCCCATTGGCCCAAAGTGAATTCTAGAACTTCAAAGTCCATCTAAAATATAGTACTCATTTTTTCAGGTCAGTATTCACATATAGGAACTTTGAAACAGTGCCAGTGATTATGTAGCCAAGCACATAATTTTTTGCTCATGTTATTTGTTTTGGAAGACCCTATGATATGTTGACATAAACTCGGATACTATAACATTGGATATGTACAGTTGGAATAGTGTATTATTCCATTCTCTGGCAATTTTGTACCCAAGCAATACTACAAAGAAATTGGACATAATTTCTCAGCTAATTCTATCAAGTTGGGAATTTTTTATTATACCCAACAGTGATCACTGGTTGCAATGCTTTCTATTCCACAAATAATATTCTAAGTTAAAAATGCTAATAAGTCTGGTTAACAGCAAAAACAGAGCTAAATTGTGAGCATTAGAATTACAGATGCTCTCATTTGCACATAATCTTTGGAATACTATCCACACTAAGTTTCATGATAATGAACCACACTAAACAAATTTCTCAAGGAATGACTTTATAGACTGACACAAAGACAGTGTTTACCCCAGTGCAGATGAAGGTAAATGGGCAGTGGTCTGAAAAACAAGGAGCCAAAGTGTTCCTGTTCATCACTGTAGGGGAAATGCTGTCTACCAAATAAAACAGTTTGTGGGACATATAGAACATCACAAAGAATTTGCAATAAGTATATCATGAAGTAAATTTTTCATTCAGAAATATCTTTGGTTTTTTGTTTGAAAACTGGATGGCCTTTAAATAATGTAATGGCTCATAATGGATCAAAATGAAACTCAACAGCCTATATAGTTGAAATATATTCTGCCTGAACAATTATAAAATTTGGATAATATTATTTTTCATCTTGATTTGGAATAAAGGCAATAGGAAAGCCTGTCCTACTCACCTGTACTGAAAAATTATTAATGGTCTGGTAGAAAAAATGCTGGCTGAAACTTATAGCTTTAGCAAGGACAGTGCTAGTTCAATGTAAAACTGGGCTATTCTATTCTGACATTGCCGCTACTAATGATGTTCAGAATGAAAGCCTTGGTCAGTAGTTGCTGCAAGAAAGATGTTAGAAGGGAAAGCAATGGGAAAATTATTTATTGACTGCTACCTCCTATGGCACGTACATTCCTGCTGCATAAGAAGGTTGTTCTCTAGCTATGAACTTTCAGTATTGTTTTTATCTCTTTTGTCCAAAGGTAATTCAGAATTACCCTTTCATGATGAGAGGGAAGTGAGCCCTAATCTGTATTTCCAAATTCTGCTGATCCTACAGCTAAAGTATCTGCAACAACTTTCTGCAGCTTGTAGTAATGCTGATAAAGTTAATGGTCACTTAGGCAAAATAGAGCATTGATTGCAGAAATGTAAGTGCTTCAAAGAAATATGTGTCTCCATGGAATCAAAGCACACGTTAAGAAACTTGAAGTCAGATCACTTTGTAAACAAGTGCAATAGTGATGAAAAGAGACCCAAGCATTTTGGTTTATATTCAGTTATTGACAAGGAATGATTGCTAATGTGTGAGGTATTTCTGAGTCTTCCAATTGTTATTTGAATTTTCTGTCCCTTTGAGAAAAAAAAAAAAAAAAGGAGAAATGAAATACTCCTGTGTTGCCTGAAGTTGATCTTTTCTTAAAATGTACTAAAAAGTCAGAGATGGTGCATTCAAGCAGGAATTCATTAGCACTAATTTTTCTGTAGCATGTATCCAGTTTGATTTGAGATCAACTAAATTGAAATCCTCTAGGTTTATGAAAAGGAGAAAAAGCATTATTTCAACAGAGTTCTCCAATTATAAGATAAAGTAGCGTTAAATATTGGAAAAAATCTTGTATTTCAGGAAAAATAAAATTAATGAGGGTTTCCTTTCATTCTACCTTCTGGGAACCTTTTTTTATGGTTGCCTTCTGTTTTTGCTCTAGAATTCCTTTATTTTCTTTCAGCAAAATATCTACTTATCATGCTCTATATGTGATAAATAAATTTAAACTTTTCTCAGAGCAAAAATTAGAGATGAAAAAGATATTTACCAATCACTTCTCAGTAATTTTGCTCCAGTTTCAAATTGACAGTTTAGTATATCACCTTTTCAAAACTTTTCTTTCATAGAGTGCAGGCTCAGATGATGCAGCAGCTTTGCAGCTGAATTCTGTCTGGCCCATTCTCTCTGCCTTTTCATTATTTGTTGACTCTGCCTTGACATTATCTTTTCTATCTCTACTTAATGTGGTTTTTAAATTATATTCTACTTGGCCTGTTTCTCATCCTCCTTCCACCTTTGTTTGTTGATATTTATCTGTTTTCCTTTTTTTTTTTTTTTTAATTTTGTGAATATTTCTGTTGTAACTTCTTTAAAGATCATTTGAAACGTCAGGTATTTGCTTCCACTTTTCCTAATTTTTTTCCTTCCAAGAGATCTTAGAAATTTGCTATCTACTCTTATTATTATTTATTCTGTTTTTTTCTGCTCCTTTCTTGATATGTTTAAACAATACATTGGCTCCTGCTATTACTAGTCCTTGCCATAAATTTATAAAACAAAATTATTCCATATGATTTAAATACTTGTATTTGTCAAAGACAACAGAACAGAACTTTTCTCCTTATGAGCTTTGTTTAAAGCAAAAAAGAGGTTTAGTTTTTTTGGTAGTGACATAATGAAAATAAATATTTCATAAACAAGGGAAACTTCTTCATTATTCTTCTTTATTACTATGTTACATAATGTATTCTATATTGCCCTCAATATTACCCTTCTGACAAAGAAGAAAAAGGAATACTGACACATAAGATATGGTTATTTTCCTTTTTCCAATCATAATGTGCTTCAAAGCACATTTCTTATTTTTTTTCCTCGTATAGTTCAAATTGTCTAATATGTGGAGTTCTGTCTCTTTTCTGGACATAAACAAATGCATCTCCTGTTCAAAAGTCAAATTTTGAAGTTTATCTTGCTAATCCATGTATAAAGCCTTTCATCCTAGTAGTCTCTGGTCTTGTCTGAGGGTTATACTCTTTCATTATTTAAAAGCTGTTGCTTTTATATACCTGCATTTTGGTTCTTTAATAAGATGAGAATTGCTGCAGTAACAGCATGACTTTTGATGGTCCTTTCTGAATTCCTTTCAACTTATCTATGCACTCGTAAGAAGTCTGCCTACAGTATTTTAAGTGCAATTTGGTATTCAGACCTCAAAGAGTGACTTTTTATGTCTTTGTCATGCTATAGAATCATAGGACCATAGAGTCACAAAATCATTAAAGTTGGAAAAGTCCTCCAAGATCATAAAGTTCTACCTTTGACATCACTATCTTGTTAACTAAACTACAGCACTGTGTCATGAACAGTCATTTCTTGAACAGGGATGGTGACCCCACCACTACCTTGCTCAGTCCATGTCAATGTTTGAGAACTTTTTCCATGAAGAAATTCCTACTGTTGCCCAAAGTGAACCTCTCCCGGCCCAGCTTGAGGCCATTACCTATTGTCCTGTTGCTGGTGTCCTGGGAGAAGAGGCCCATCCCCACACGGCTACAGCCTTCTTTCAGGTAGTTGTAGAGAGCAATAACGTCTCCCCTGAGTCTCCATTCCTCCAGGCTGAACATCTGCAGCTCCCTCAGCCCACTCCTCATAGGGCTTACTCTCTAGACCCTTCACCAGCCCCATTGTCCTTCTCTGGGCTCTCTTCAACACCTTAGTTTATTTTTGTAGTGAGGGGCTCAGAACTGGACACAGGATTCAAGGTTTGGCCTCACCAGTTCTGAGTGACAGTCACTTCTCTAGTTCTGCTGGCCACACTATTGACACAATCCAGGATGTCATTTGCCTTCTTGGCCACCTGGGCACGTGCTGGCTCGTGGTCAGCTGGCTGGCTGCCAACTAGCATCCCCAGACCCTGTTTTGCTGGGCAGCTCTCCAGCCCGTGGTGCTGCATGGGGCTGTTGTGACCCAAGTGCAGGATACAGCACCTGGATCACTTGTTCTTCTTCATACCATTGGTCTCAGCCCATAGATCGAGTCTGTGCCTCTGCAGAGCCTTCCTACCCCCCAGCAGATAAACACTCCTGACCGACTTAATAAGGATGCTCTTCATCTCCTCATACAGATCATGGATAAAAATATTAAACAGGACTGGATCCAATACTGAACTCTGGGGAATACTACTCACTCCTATCACTCTCTGGGCCCAGCCATCCAGACAGTTTTTAACCCACCAGTCCCTTCAAACAGTTCCCAAATTAAAGCAGTTCAAAGGTCTCTGGGCTAGCCTTCTCTCTGAATCCACTTTATAGATCTTTGTTTGTGAGTCCCAGCTCGGCAGAAAGCGTGGTGGTGGCAGAGAAAACAAAGGCGGACTCTGCAGGGTTAAGAGATCTTTATTCCACTCAGGTGGTCACTGCAGAAGTGCCTCTCCAGGGGGTTTTCTGTGCCTTATAAGGCGGGGCAGGGAAAGAAGAGATACAGATTATTGGGACCAATTGGGAACATAGAGGGGAATTTCTTCAAGGATAAGGGGATACCTGAAACACAATCTTAAGGGCAGAAGGGGAGGGGAATCCAGAATTCTATAGACTAGTTAATAGCTTTCTCGGAATATCTTGATCACTAAGGTGGGGTCTACAAGTAACACAAAAGGACTGGCCTAAGTTGTTAAGGATGCTTTCTGGGAGAGGAGGGAAAACAATGAGGTAACTACGACAACACCATATAGAGCCACCACCATTCACCCATTAACAAAGACAGGAACTATCAGCTAACTAAAGGCTTAGACTAAATGCCTATATGAAACTAAAAGTGCACTGCTACACCAAATAACATTGACTTTTCCTTGTTGCAAATTTACTTTATAAACATGTACCTAATTTACTGTTCATCATCACTTGAAGTCCTTTCATCAGTGTTTCTAGGTTGCTCTCTCATAGAATGTTATTTCATACTATTTGTTTTTTAGTTGATACTACCTAAAACCAACATGTGTATGTATGCAATGTGCTGCATTTCTTTCATCCACAAGTGCCTTGACTGCAATCTTCTAAATGTTTGCTTAGGGGTAAATTGTCATAGATGAGTTAGTTCCACAGAGGAACAAGAGTATGAAAGGCTTGTATGATGATATTTACTTTATTACTCTACTCAGCTCAGGGAAAGGTGGGATATTTCCTGGTGCTCCATTGTGACTGCCTACTTTGAGGTGGAAAGTTTTGGGAAGAGGTATCCCCACATCCATCCTTTGTCATTCTATAGGCAGAGAACATTGGTGATGAACAGAGGGCAATGTGTGGATCTGCAGGAAAGGAGGAGAGATATTAAATGCTCATCATGAGAGACAAACTGTGACTGTCTCTTGTAATTTGTTACCAGATCTATTGCCTGAGTGAGGAGGCTGAAGAGGGTGTGTAGTTATCTATTTCTCTTCAAAGCATGCTATACAATTCTAGGCTTCTTCCTATTATTCTCCTACACTTCTGACATTATATATATTTCCATAAGCAATGGAGTTAAACACATGGCTCATAAAGATAAATCTTCTGTCTATTCCTTCTTTTCTGATCACTGTTAGCTTTGCTTTTTCTAATATTTTCTAATTCTCTATAGTTTAAACAATTGTTAGTGGTTCAGTAGATTTGTTAGTAGAGTCCCTGAATCCCTAGAATCTTTGTACTAAGTCATTATTACCTGCAAATGTCCACAGCTGTTTTATTCATTTCATGTAGCACTAACACTTCTTTCTCCTAAATTGAGCCTTAGGAGGACATATCCGTATAATTTATTTAATCCCACTCTTTATTTATTAATGAACTAAATTTCACCTTTTTTTCTTTGTCCAATTATCAGATCTGCAGATATCTTCCTTACTTTCTTGAACCTTACATTACAATATTTTTTAAATTGTCTCACATCTTACACAACTTGTTTCCAAATATATTTATTTCAGCAAATATTTTTGGGATTTAAGCTTCTGAAATAGTGTCCTGATCAATCTACTACTGCTATGGCCTTTGAACATTGGAAAGAGCAATAATAAACATCTCAATGATGTCACTTTGTGCTTAGAAAATACAGTATTTTATATTGGTTTGTTCAGGGAGAACATTGCTTAGTTTGTTAAACTGAAGCAGCTTGTGGTCAAAAAGTATTGAACGTCTCTATTTCTCATAATTTCTACTAGTTCCTTCTTGAGCAAGCTAGTTAAATCCTCTCCTTTCTGGATCATAAAACTGCCCTCTGTGATGATGCATGCTTGATTAGTTTTGTTTTTATCCAACAGCTGTATTGGTACTTAATGTCCCCCATGACAGGTATGGTTTTGGGAACCATTTTGAGAAATGATCCAGGAAATTTTTTCTCTTTCAGTCAGTCTTCATTCTGCCTTGCAGATTTTCAGTGTAGTTCCCCTTCATACACCTTTTTAGATAGCGTGTGTACTATCTGAAAGTACTTTGTTAACTTTTTATATAGTTTTTTTTTGTGCATCAATTAATCTGCATACATGTTAGTGTTGTAATTAATTTTAATTAGTTTAAGATAGTTTGCTAGTTAAAGTAGGATAATCTGCCTAACTTGCTGTGTTAGAAAAGCATCTTGGATACTTCCCTATCTAAAAGGATGCAGGACCTCACATGTCCATATACTCAGTAAGACGTGGTATTTTCATATAAATTATTTCAAGTAATTAGGCTGATAGCTTAGACCTTCAGCAAAATATTTTGCTATTATTTTATACACCACTTATTCTTTCCTCCAGCATTTCTTTTTGTTCCAAAGTGGACATTATATACAGTGATTTTATCATGAAAGCCTTTCAGTATTACATTGTCAGGTTTCAGATATGTTTCTATTCCCCAAAAAAACACTTAGTGATTTTTTTCAATTGCTTGTATTAAAAGAACCTCTGTCACCTCAGCTGGGATTAAAACATAGCTATAGAAGGACCAGGAAATATACTTATATGAAATAAGTTGCTGTTCCAAAGATTCGCCACTTCAGGGAACCAAGTCAGACAAGGAATGGGAGAGCAGGAGGATGACTGTCTTATTTTACAGATAAGGAACTGAATAATAGATTTAGGTCAGAAAAGAGGCTGTGGCAGGTCTGGGAACCAGTCCCAGCATACTTTCTTCATTACAAAACAATTCATTCTGAAAGATTTTATTTATTCTTCAGTCACCTTCTATGGAGCTGAAAGAGGAGAAGAGCTTGGATCAAGCCTGAGATCCAGAATCCAATAACTTTGCTGTTTGACTTAGAGACTAACTCCAGGATAGGGTCTCTGCTGAAGTCTCTGGGTTCTCAGAAGTGCTGTTCTTATCAGCTGGTGATCTGGAGACATAGGGATTTTGGTTCTAAGTAGTTTAATTCAGGTCACAGCAGTTTTTTCCCATCTAATTCCAATTAATTTTTGTAAGTGTTAAATAAATAAAAGCTACTTTTGACTTACATTTTGTTTTACATTAATTTGCATTATTTGATAATTCAGTTTTCTCCGTCTTGTCTAATTTGTAGAAGTAAACATATCTTTAGGGTGCTAATGTGCTATTCTTCTGGTACAAGTGGAAAGCTGATGATTCAAAAAGGTCCTACTTGTCATTGTTTACTTTTTAACAGCCTGTGGATTTCAAGATCTGCTCATTTGCAGCAAATAATTTTCAGATGTGTCCTGGTCTCCTGTCATAGGATATATTCAGTGTAACAGAAGCTTGCAGAAGCTGTTTCGCAGTTTCCTCATGGCTCTAAAAAGGAACAGTAAATGTCAATAGACAAAAAGGCCAAAACTCAGGGACAACTGATACACCCTATCATATCTTTTGGGGATTAGTCATAGTGATTCTTGGTTCTTTCTTTCCACAGGCATTTTTGCAATAAATGATATAAGATCTAAAAGCAAGACAAATGTTAAAGGTTCTTCTGCTTAGTCAACAAATGAGTGAAAATTGAAGAAAATAGCTCTTCATTTCAAATCTTCAGTACTTTTAAGAAGCAAGTCTTATTATTTATAGTTTTAATTATGTCAAATTCTATGTCTCAAACAGCTTATAAAAGGAAGAATGAAACATATTTAAAAAGAGACCTGCAAATCCATTTTGTTACAAAAGTTAGTTAATTTTATTAATTAATTTAATTAATTAATTAGTGAAATTATGTATAATTTTCATAGAAATAGATATTGCTAATTTGGTCATTTATACTTTTTTCACATGTTAAAACAAAACAGAACAAGACACAAAGAGAAAGCTCGGCAACATATTCATAACTGAATTATTTCATTAATAATAGCCTCATAGTTTATATACTGCTTATTTATCTTATCACTTATTTTCATAGTTATGTAGCTACTCCCCTTCCATAGCATAGTATTTATAACTGATTTAGGAAAAGGGAAGTGTCTGTTTGACCTTATGTTGTTTTTTTCAGCTCTGTCTACAGATTCTCTTTGTGCAATTGTTCTACCTGAGAGAGTTAAGCATTAAAAGAATTTTGAGTGTTTCAGACTCTTAGATGGGTATTTTATCTGCTTAATGTAAAATGCTTTTATGAACTGTATGACAGTCTGTGTCATCAGGTGAGAATTTTTCCTGTCATTACCTTTTGCATTCCTAAGAACACAGCTTTTCTCTATCTATATCATATCTATGGGAAGTTTCTCCATGAGATAGTTTTGCAATAATCTGCTCTGGTTGTTTTTGAGTGACCCTTGGTTGAAAATGAGAGACCCTACTTTTCAGAGTGTTCATTTTAGCTATATTTTCCCTTTCCTTATTGTTATAAACTGGTGTATACACAAACCAGAGATTGCCCTCTAAATTTGGTCACACTGAGCACGCCAATGCCCCCTGCCCCTTGAAAACACCCTCTAAATCTGGCTAAAAGAAGACTCTGAGTAATTTTTGAAGGAACCCATCCACTGAGTCTTTGAATCACAGAATATTTTAAGTTGGAGGAGACATCTGGAACTTGTTTATGCTGACCTCCTCAAAGCAGAACTGACCCTAAAAACACAGCCCTTCAGTTCTTTATGTGGTTAGGCCCATAGGTCCAAGAGTTCAACCTTTCTGTCTTTCCTCATCAAGAAATCAGATTTCTTAACGCTGCTTATGTGAGGTATTACAGAACCAAAGAATTACAGAAAGGCTTTGCCTTACAAAATTAAAGACAGTAGCCAGCGTGTCAAGAATAATTGGTGGCTCTATATTTTATTTTTTTCTGGGGATCTGAACTATGAAAGACAGACTCTGTCTTTGCATGTTCTATAGTGGGCACCAAGCACCTTTTGGGAGCAGGAGATTTCAAACTAACTGCTGCTTTATTGCTAGCACAAATACAGTCATGGCAACTAATAGCACTTGCACAGAGAAGCAACCCTTTGTAGACACTCAGGCAATAGAGCAAGAAAAACTAAAAAACAGTATCACCCAAGTTTCTGGTAGTGATCTATACTTTCTAACAGTGAAGACTGAAAAAAGCACTGACCAGTTTGGTGTTCAAAAGGTTTATTCACATGATGTTCAAAAGGTTAGTTCTACAACATTGGTGGATAAGAGAAGCTGACATCATCTGCCTGGACTTGTGCAAAGCATTTGTCACTGTCCTGCATGATATCATTGTCTCTAAAGTGGAGAGACTTGGATTTGATGGATGGGCCACTTGGTGGAAAAGGAATTGGATGGCTACACTCAAGGAAATCTGGTCAGTGGTTTGATGTCTGAGTGGAGACCAATGAAGAGTGATGTTCCTTTGGGGGTGGTATTGAGGATGTTGCTGTTCAATGTCTTCATGGGTGATATAAAGGAGGGGATTGAGTGCACCCTCAGCAGCCTTGCTGAAGACACAGAGCTGTGTGGTGCCATTGACATGCTGGAGGCAAGGGTTATCATCCAGAAGGACCCTCATAGGCTTGAGAGGTGGGTCAGTTCAAACCTCGCAGAACTCAGCAAAACCCAGTGCAAGGTCCCTGCACCTTGGTCAAGGAAATTCCAAGCAAAAATAAAGACTGGGCAGAGAGTGGATGGAAAGCAGCCCTGAGGAGAAGGACTTGTGAGTGCTGGTTAACAAGAAGCTCGACATGACCCACCAGTGAGCATCTGCATCCCAGAGAGCCAAATGAGTCCTGGGCTGTGTCAAAATAAGTGTGGGCAGGATGTCAAGGGAGAATATTCCCCCCTTTCTATGTCACTCACCTGAGACGCTACCTGGAGTACTGCATCCTAACAAAAAAGTATATGGACCTGGTGGAGTGAGTCCAGAGGAGGGCTGTGAATATGGTCAGAGAGCTGGAACACATCTCCTATAAAGGCAGGCTGAAAGAGTTTGACTTGTTCAGCCTGGAGAGAAGGCTCTAAAGAGACCTCAGAGCAGCCTTCCTGTACCTAAAGGATGCTTACAAGAAAGCAAATAAAGGGATTTTTTACAATTGCACATAATGTAAGGACAAGGAGTAAAGGCTTCAAACACAATGAGGGTATTTTTAGATTAGATATTAAGAAGAAATGCTTTATTATGAGTGTGGTGATACACTGGAATATCTTGCCCAGAAAAGCTGTGAGTGCCCCATCCCTAGAAGTGTTCAAGGCCAAGTTGGATGTTCCTTTGAGTAACCTGGTCTAGTGAAAGTTGTTTCTGTCTATCTATCTGTCTACTTACCTACCTACAGATCTGTTTGGTGTACTGATGTGCTACATGTGTTACTAGCAAAATACAAAAAATTAATTCTGTTAATTGGATACAATTGCTTGGGTTTTATTTTGCCCTAAGAAAGTATGCTGCACAGTATGAACATGCATTTGATTATATTCCAAAAAGGCAGTATTTTCTCAGTATTGGCTATAATTATCTTTAAAAAAAACCCTTTTGGTTTGCATATTCCATAGAATACAGGAGACTGTGCACAAGGTTCCTCCCACTTTACGTGCTTCCTATTTGTACTGTGGAGCTCAAAAATAATAGGATTGCCCATGGAGAGATAAGGATCAGGTGTGATCAGTGATCAGTACAGGGCTTAGAGTATGTGGCCTTCTATCAGCATCCCTTCAAGTTACAGCTCTGTATCTTAAGGACTGTCCATGGTGTGTGCCAGAGGTGAATGAGTAGTTTTGAGTAAGACAGTGCCTCTAACTCACATGTATACCATCACCACACTTGTTTACCACAGGTTACAGTCTGTGAGCAGAATCCTTGCTCAAAAACCATGGGAAGAAGTAAAATGCTTCTTTTAGGAAGGATGATTCAGATATGCCAAACAGTACATTAGTTTTGCTTCACCTGAATTCAATTAGAGACTCTGTATGAAGCTTTTAAACCTCACTGATTTTTTTACACTGAATTAAGTATAGCTAAGTGCAATAGTTCCAGTCAGGATTTTCTGTCATGAAGAGGTGATCACACAATGTTTTTGGTATCTTTTACCTGCTGGCATTCTGGATTTCTTATAGTAATATTTCTTTAATATCATTCCTTTACTATAGATGCAAAATGGAAACAAATTTCTAGATTTCTTGGAACTGACGTTATTCTATCTGACATAAGCCTTTTGAGGAGGAACAATAGAAAACCAAATTTTTTCTTTTTTTCTTTTTTCTTTTCTTTTTTTTTAATCAGATGATAAAAATGAAACAACTGAGGATTTTACAGTTTGTAAGTTGTAGCCCTTGTATAAAACTAGAATGTTGCTGACTAAAAGCAGATTTTCTGCTTTAATAATTCTATTTTTACTCATACCAAGTTTTTCCTTAGCTCCTACTCTGTGTATAAAAAACTTTCACCAAGGTAATTTACTCTTACTTCTGGGAGAGGACAGGATTTCTTCATATGTGTTCAAGTGTTAAAATCTCACTAGGGAAGAGAACATATGTCAACATAAAATCTCCCAATTTTAAAATCAAACTCCTGATTTTGAGGTAAAAGCTATGATTTGTGATTTTGTAAGATTGGCAGCATCAGAGAACTGGCTCTTGGCACATTCAAAGTGATAACTAGTAGAAAAGAAGACAATTTAATCTGTGATATCTTCTGTCTTTACCTGTAATATCCAGTGGTTTGATACTTGCAGTTTTCAATAAAATATACAATCAAACTTATTTTCTTTTTTATGTTACTTATAATGACCAATTATAAACTTAAACATGAGTTGTAAACCTTTCAGATTTACTGACAGTAACATATGCTCTCTTCTGCCAGTGTTTTGTGATTAGATATTCAAAAACTCTTGTAAATTCCTTTTTCAGTGTGCTCTATAGTTTTTAATTTCCTTTTCGTAACTTCCTGTTATTTACACTGGTTTGAGAGATTTAAATTTGAACATCATGACAACATAATGGATTACATGTTCAGTGAATGAAGCATAGATCAGTAAGGAAAAAGAGTGTGGCTCTGAGTGACCTTGCTAGTTTTCACATTTTGAATCAGCCAAGGACCTTGCTTTTTTTAATGCGAAGAAGAGTTGAGTAATGCTTGTATACCCATATCTTCAAAAGGAAACCACACTGTAAGAATCATATTACAAGTTCTTAACATCAAACTAGTCCATGATAATCCCAGAATGATGCTTGCTTTGTTGTTACTATACAGAATAAATTGTACAGAATAGACCCTGTCTTCTGCGGTTTTAAGCATTATAGGAAAGTAAAACACACTGTGAAGCAGGACATTATCTTCCCTCTTATGGTTTAGTAGCAACATTGTACTCAGTCTCCAGTGTCACACCTTCTACAATCCAATAGGGCTGTGCACCAGGTCCTCACTTCCTTAGACTGAATCACAGAACCTGAAACAAGATTTGTTTGAATTATGCATTTTAACTTGGAATAACATTTTTTCATTTTAAGGTAATCTCATTTACAAATACTGTAATGTTTGCCTCTTACTTGTGCACATTACTTAGCTTTTTTCTGAAAAAAGTCATGTGACATGTGGCCTTTATATACAGATTCTGCCTGCTATTTTAAACAGAAATTTACTATCTTGCTTATAAAAATTACTGTTCTACTCTATTTGGTTAGACTGTTGTGAATTAGAAACAACCAACAAACAAACCAACTGACCTACTAACTTAATCTAAATCAGTAGAATTAATCCTACAAAAGTGAGCTCAGAGGCATGCCCACTTCTCTTTGTCAATTTAGCCCTTTTTATCATCATAAATCTTTTCATGATAAAAGAATTCTAGTTCAATTTTAATACAATTATTAATTTCTATTTGTGAGTTCTTGCAATGTCAGCCAACAGTTTGAAATTCATCTATTATTAGTAAATAATTCATTTTGAATATTTGCAGCTGATTATTCATTGTTTGCAGAGAGGAGTGCTAACCTGCCTCTGAAAGATCCAACTGGTCCTTGTTTTGCTAAATTACTTTTATTTTTGGAACAGGGAGATGACAAAGCAACTACTTTAGCTCATGCATAAATACCTTTGCAAGTGTTTGAATTTACATATTCAGTATAGAAAGAGAATCTCTCTACTAATCATACAGAATCATAGAGAATAGAACATATTAAATATATGTGTGGTAGAAACAGCATATACAGGTCCATAAATGCAGATATTTCAAAAAAGAATGGTCATCCTTTTATTTCTTTGCATTGAACTGTGTGATTCAATGTTAGTTTTCTTTCATATTTAGTTATTATTACTATTTGATCTATTCATAATCCATTATGAAGGGAATTGTTCATTACTTTTGTTTGTGGAAGTAACACAACTAGCCTAGGTCAAGTAGTGATTAACCCTGGAAGTTTCCATATTTGTTAATGCAGGCTGGTTTATTTGGTACTGGTTTTCCAAAACACATGAGTCTTCCTTTGCAGCAGCATGAAATTCTAGCAATCTTAAATGCTTGACTATGTAGCCCTGACAATGTTTTTTAATGTACATTGTTGCTGTGTAACTTCTTAGTCAATTTTCCCTTGAGCTAAGAAAATAATTGCACTGACGACATCCATTTTATTCATGCTCTTGGCTGGAATAATTATAACCATCCTATAGGTGTTGGTACTACTTTTCTTTTTATTTCTTATTGGTTACTTCTTACAAATAGCAGTTTGTTTAAACTGTGCTTTACAATATGTAAAATGCTTAAAAACTTCAGTTCAGATAAGTACAAATAGATTTTTTTGAACTTCAAATGATTCCTAGTTTTAAGAAGCATTTATCAACAAAACAGTTTTCCTGTGGGAGGGTTTTTTAACTTTGTAATGTCCACACTGCAACCCCAAAATTTTGTGTTAAAGTTTTTGATGTTTCATTTTAGAAAACCTTAATGAGGTAGTTTAGGAAAGAGATGAAATTATTAATGGACTTAAACGCAAAACTTGCCATCATAATGTGAATTAATCTTTTTAATAATATGGAGCATTTCTAAAACACAACTATAACAAATTAAAGGGAACAGCAGTCAAAGTGGATTCAGAAGTCTAAAGATTGTCATGACAAATTTTTCAGATTTTTGTGGTCATCCATGTACAGCCATTTTCCTGCCTCCATGTGTATAAACAGAATGTGAAAATATGGAGTAAACAGACTTCTTCCCTCAAGTAGGATAACAAAGAAAATTTTTGGGATGTAAGATTTACTTACACGCTTCAAGTGCAAAGATAATACCCTTTAATTGTGAAGTCTTTTGATATTCTCAAAGCAATTGTACTGTTATGCAGTGACAATTAAAGAATGGAACTATATTTTACACTGCAACAGAAATAAAAATTCATCAAATGGTTAGGAAAACCACAATTTAAAACGTTGAATCAAAATTAAATAGATTTATTTTTTAAAATAAAGTAAGTGTGATTGGTTTTTTTTTCAATGTTCAAATTGTTCTTTTACTTGCAAAGACCCCTGTGGTTTAAATAACCCAGTATGTGTACCCTAATAAAAATACCATTGAATTAAATAGCCACTAGGCATATAGAGTGTCCTGTTGCAATTTCAAGAGACAGTTTGTTACAAGACACCCTGCTATGTACCTTTTATTTTATCAAAATAAAAGAGAAAGAGAAAAGGTTGCAAAATGTGTTTATTTCTATGAAAAATATGTTTCCAGTGTACTACAAAAAATTGATGTGTTCTGTGTTGGTTTTGTTGAGGGTTTTTTTGTAGAATGAAAGAGTTGGTTTATTCCATGTCTGGTACATTTATAGCACAACCTACAATAAATATATATAATCAGCAGAATCGATCAGTAATTTTCATCTTCTGAACTATTACTTGTTTCTTTTGGAAGGTGGCAATTCAAGAAGTAATTCAGTTTATATTGTATTAGATTAAACCATTTTAGAGCACATACTGTACTTGTTTGCCAGCAAACATTATTTCTGAAATAGGGTGCTGTTTTTCTTGCAAATGTTTCTCTTTCTTTCCTTTCTTCTCTTTAAAAAAACCCAAGCCAAACCAAAACAAAAAACATACCAAACAAAACCCCTAAACCTGTGGATGTATTGAATACTTGTGAAAACAAATGACAAATATCACACTGAGATGAATTTAGTGCCTATGGTTCTCAGCAGATATTCCCCTCCATCCTGCCTTCCCAAGCAATGCCTGTGATATTTTGTTGAAGTACAAAGCAAGAAACAGAATAGACTATCAAACTAATTTTGCTTTGTGAGGTTTCATCAGAAGTTAGTATTTCCAGAAGTTGCTGAATCTCCTAGCTTTCTTTCCCATATCTTGTTCACACTCACAGAAATCACAGTGATGAAATTTAAATTTTTTAAATATGTCTCAAATATTTTGGCCCAATCCTGTTTCACTGCTTGTTTCCTGATCCGTCACTTTTCACCTGGCCTATCCTATTTAATAATATGTGGAGGTGCATGTTTTGAGTTAAGTTCAAGTTATATGTATTTTGTATTGTTAAAGTTTTCTGTAACTCAGTTATTCCCCTGTTAGTTTGCCCTGAACACCCCTGTATGTTTTCCTGCCCTTGAGTTGGTTCCTCCCTGTCTGTCACAGTTGTTTACACCCACTTTCCCCTCAGACTCTCCTGTCCATCAGTTGTATCCCTGCCCCCAGGACCTGTCCATTACCCCTGGGCCTCTCCCCACGTCTGGAAAGTTCCAGGGGAGGCCCCGTGGGATTGGTCAGGGTCCTGGGGGACCCTCCTCCTGCTCCCAGTGTATGGATCCCTGAGTTGTCTGTTACCCCTGAGCCATGCCTGTGCTGTTCCTTATTGGTTCCCCTCCAAACCCTGCCCCTAACCCCTCCTCTGGTTAAAAGCTGCTGCACTGGGGGTGCTCTGTGCTTTTTGGGGCAGACTCCTCCCTAATGAACTTGGGTTGTGGTCGCCTCAAAGAGTCTCTCCTTTATTTCCTACCCATTGCCACTTGGAGCCTAGAGAGGGAGCGAGTGAAAGAGCCCACAAGGGAAGGCAAGGTCTGTCTGCAGACTGAGCTGTACCTTCCGTGCCGTGAGTGCTGCCAGAGCTAGCCAGGACATCCGGGTCTAGGCGCACTGCGACAATAATGTTTGCTTCTGAAAGACATACAGGCTTTCCAGGACTCTGCTTACCCAGTGTCTAGTCTGTCAATTCCTTCTTATGGCTTCTCTTAAAATGAATTGCCAGCATTCTCATCAGTATCTCTATCATAGCAAAGGTCTGTATTCAAATGATGTTTAATGGCAGTGTGAGGATGTATATAAAAGATGCATTTTTTAAATGTAAAGAAAACCTGAGATTTCCTCATGTAAAGACAAAGCCCCAATTCTTTTCTTAGTCTTTGATCTCTTTTATTGTTATAAAATATAGAGGGAGTACAATGTCTACAATAACAAAATATAACCTAGCCTTGACACAGTAAGGTGTTTGGTAACCCTTTTCAGACCAATAGGTTTGTGTTATATACAAATGAATGGAAAGAATTTTGCACTTGGCTTCTGAAGTTAGAAAAAATCTAAAGAACTGACAAGTGCCAGAAGTGTCTAGCTGCACCTTTCTGAAGAATGTAGTCATTGTTGTTGATAGCTTTTCCTCTGAACCTTCCAGTTCAACATCTGTCAATCTCTGCCTGCCTACCTGTGATTGTGAAACATCCCTGCTGATTATTTAACTTGGCAATGCTGAATTTTTTTCTGAAAACATAATTATCTTGACACTATCTTCATTCCTTTAACCATTTGCTTGGTGATCTCAAAAGACACTCTGTCCTCAAAGTTTATGGCCCTACTGTTTAAAGTAATCTCATATAGTTGTTTGTCTTCACTACTATCCCAATTTCCCTTGGTTTTCAACAGCCAAATGCTAAACTGACCTAATGTATTCATGCAGAAGGTTACCCCTAAAAGACATTAACAAAACAACAGTGACAACAGTTAATTGCTGGAAGTACTTGTAGAACCTTTTATTCTGCTTATATAATTTACGCTCTTAGATTAAAACAACATCCTTGCATTGCCAGTGTTTATCAATTCCTAAATGTACATTAAATGGTCTTTATATTAAAAGAGTTTTATTTTCTTCCATTTTCATTCTAGTTTTGAATGTCTCCTTGAAGTTTAAAGGCCAATAGTTGCAACCCATTTTTGTATTAAAAGATTTCCTTGAAAAACAGGACAGGTAGTAACAACATCATACTTTCAGTCTTTCTCAAAGATTAAAGTCTTAAAGATTTTACAGGAGAATGAGTATATCTTAACACTCCTATAGACGCTTCATGGGATAACTTCAGTCCATTAGTTAAAACACAAAGGATTTTCCTCTTAACTCAGAGTTGACCGTGTGAAAAAGTCAATCTCTGAATTGAGATCTTAGAGGAAAATGAAATTATTTTGGCTGAAATATGAAATGATGTCAGCAACAGCCAGCTTAAAAACTAAAAGCAAATAGTGTTCTTTTGAAAATAATTTAGTATATATAATAATTTTCTTCTGGGTACTTGTCATGATTCTCAGGTACCACCCTGTCAAGCATCATTAAAGAACCCATGCAACAGAAGTATATAACTGCTCAAAGAATCCATAAAAAATATTTAGATGGGGTTTCTAGCAGTTCCTATAGCTCTGAGGAACAGACAAGGCATGTTAAGTGAGTGAGAGGCAAAAAAGTCTTTCATTCTTTTATTTAGCCATTTAATATCAATATTTAAATCATATGTAAATTTTTCTATATGTATTTAAATAATATTTTCTTCTTGCGGGCAACATTCTTGCCTCATCTCCACATGTAATTAATGTGTAAGAGAAGTAACAGAGACAAGGCATAATTCAACAATCTGCATTTCTCAAAACTGTCATTTTTCAGATAGAACTCACAGGTGTCTTTTAAACAATGATGAATTAGAAGGCACAATGTTTTTTCCCTACTCATTTGTTTGTTAACTACCTCTGTGATAATATATTTGCATATTTAATTTCCTCCATTGTAAATGAGCACCTTTGAACCACTTCCTAATTTTTCATAGTAATCTTGTATTCTTCATTTTCATGCATTCTATTTGCCACTTCCCCAAAATGACATTTGAAAATATCACAATTCTATACAGAGAACAATTGTTTCCAAATATAGTATTAGAAGAGTCAGAAGGGAGTTCCTAAAATGAAGCAGATGTTAAAAAAAAAGGCTTTTTATTTTGCCTCAAGTTTTTTCCTTTCTTTTTCCTTCTGTGTGCAAAATGTGAATAAACAGACAGTGTATGGGCTTATTAAACTAATGTATAAGAACAAAAAAAATACCATTCACTCACAACTTTTGTGTGAGGAAGGCAAGGAACATACCACAGCAGATTTGGTAATGTCCAATCAGTGGTCACTACTGAGTCCTAACAATTTATTTGGAGATTTTGTATATTCTCTGATAAGTCTTTCTTTTTTGCTTGACCATGCATAGCCCTACTGTTGAGTTGCCCAATAACATTTTATTCTGTCTGTGAGAGGCAGAATCCCATTCTTGCTGAGGATAATACCCTGACTGCACTGTGATCATGCAAAAACCCCCATTACTTAGCTCTTGACTATATAAAGGTGTAACCACCTCCGCTGATTTGCCGTCTTTACTGAGCTCATAAAGTTTCTTTTAAAATGTCTTTTCTTTTGTGTTCTTGCCTTATTGTCACGTATCCAGACAACGTTTTCAAGATAAAGTCCCCTTTGTTTTTCCTCTCTCTACCCTTTTCACCTCTACCTTCTCTCATCCTTAGCTATCTTTTTCTAGCATTGTACATCAGTCCTCCACCTTCATGATGCTATTTCCTTCTGATTCCTAATTTTTCATTATATGCTCTTTAATGTCTCATACTACTTTCTGAATCCCCCATACATTGCAAGTAAGACCTGCTTTTCCTCATTCATTGCTGTTTCAAGGAATAGTATTGGAAAGCCCTAAAGGAAGCCAGCACAGCATTTCACAGACTGGGAGGAAAATGTATGGCTTGCACATTGGCAAGTGTTGGCAGTTCTATCTCAGCATCACTTCAACATTTAATCAACTACAAAAGCCATTTAACGCTTGGGATACTCCAGTGCTATAAATATGATCCCTTAAGTAATTACACAGCTTTACTTCCTGTAGCATATTTGGTAACACTTTAAATAAAGTGTCTTCAGTACATTTTGATGCATTTTTAATTTAGATTGGATACAGCTATGATTGTATGCTAGATAAATAACTGTTTGAATTTAAATGGATGCATAGACATTTCCCAACTACCTAATAATTAAATAACTTGGAATATTGCAGATGAAAGTAGCAGTATATTTCAATGATTAATTAATAACATATAACTTTTATGAAAAACATCTTTCCTAGTAGCACACTATTAACTACACAAAGTAATGTGGCGAGGCCTATTACTTTGACTGCAAATGCAGGCTGTAGTAGAGATTGCTTTTGGAGTATACAAAAAAAATCTTTGTCATCTCCTGGGTTTCATTGTCTGGATGACACCTTTTATCACCTGAAGATGAGTTACCTCAGCCTCTCATTTGCCCATGATATTCAGTATGCAATACTCATTACATAATTTTCTCATGGTTTGTGAAACTGTAGTATAGAAAAAAGGAAACTGGTTTTAACTAAAGTGTCAAAGTACTTCGATGAAACAATTTTTAAATTAAACATGTATTTTTGTATTAATACATCTTGTTCACTTAATAATTTTCTCTAACTTCCCTTTTAACTTAAAATCATTAAACTCTTTACTTGACTATGAAGTAAAACTTATTTAAAGATCAAAGTCCAAATTAAGCTTTTTTAAAAGTTTAAATTTTAAAACCTTTTAACAACAACAACAAATAGGTTTATTTATATGCTCAAATATACTTTTGGAATTCCTAAAAAACAAATGAAATGTACAAATCACATTACATGTTTTATAGGGGAATTACTAGTTCTCTGGCCTTGAGAGTTCATCATTGTAAATGCAGACTTTAACTGAAGAGATACAAACATTACTGCACCTGGCAGCTCACAGTAATATACTTAACAATGTAATGTTTGAATTATGATTGCTTATTCCACAATTTGCACTATAATTAAAGTGCTAGTTGAGGACCCCTTCTAGCAGAACACTTCAGTATTGCATGTATTCAGTAGGTATTTAAAAAGCAAAAGAAAAATAAAATTAAGCCAAACCTCTTCTTATGAACACCCACTATCCTATCCACATAGTTGAACTACTGATGAAATCTTTGGAAGAAGACATTTCTGTCATGCAAGATTACATTTGTACAGCATTTAATCTTCTTTAATGTTGTTACACCTAACCCTGATGAATTGGGTTGAAGGTGTACATCCAGGAGGATTCAAACCTTTATTACACAACACTGTTCAAAGTTTTACATAGCTACTGTATGAAACCAGTAAAATACTTTTTTATTATGTTTGGGTTTCTTTGTTTAAGCATTTTACTTAATTGCAAATACAAATAAAATTTTGGGTTTTGTAAAGCTATGAAAAAAATATCTGCATAGAGATTGTTATTTTGGTTTATATAAGATATGTGTTTGATTTACTATTTATTTCTTAAGTATGATTCTACAACCATCAAAACTATCAAAAGGCATAAGGATATTTAGAAAGTTTTGTGGAAAATGATATCTATGTGCTTATATACAAGGCCTGAGTAGCCTAAAGAAAATGCAAGACTGAAAAGCGTTCCAGTTGATCTTACAAGGGACAAAACCAGATCATAATATCCATATATTTTGGTATCCATTGAAAGCTTATGCCTCAAGTTCACTGAGCAACTACTTGTTTAAAAAAAGGAAATAGATCCAACATGCAGGATCAAACAAACAGTAGAATAAAACCATTATTTTCTTCTTTCTTCAATTCAAATGCAATAAATAGCAAAAATGAGGGAGATTTCACAACGCTGTGATTTAGGCTGCTCCAGTGTTTCATCATCCAAACAATTAAAAAGCTTTTATATTTTTTCTAAAAATGAATGTACATCAACTTATCTCCAGTTTCATCAGGACTAATAGGAGGCAATAATTTGTTTCCATGTCCTACACAGGATACTGCTGTTGCTAAAGCTCTGACCTGCATTGCCTATTTAATGTTCTTGCAATGGAAACATGTAGATGACTCATATTTAATTTCAATGACAGTATAACCCTTAGATTCTTTTTTGTACTCCTGTACAGGTCTCATTTTGTATGAGTGCATTTATATACTCTCTTTGAACTGTGGATCTTTGCTCATGCTTTCATTTAATTTGATCTTGTCAATTTTTTGCTTTCTCTCCAATTAGCCAAGATCATTTTGATTTATGATCATATTCTCTAAAGAGCTTGCAAGACTTGTTCTTTGCAGTTTCCCGCAAAAATGTCACTCTGACATCCAAATTGCTGAAACTGTTAAGTGGAACTTGGCTTACAATAAATCCTATCTGCAAGAGATCCTTTCCAATTTTGACAGAGACATATTGATAATTCTTTTCGAGACTTACTGCCCAAATTTGCTGTACATGAAACAGTCCATTTGCTGTAAAAATGCCACTGATGTAAGTTACACTTATACCAGTATTTTTTTAGCTTTTTTGGGAGCCAAGCCATTTGAATAATACCAAAACCATTGCACATTCTCAATATCCAAACAGTAATTCTTCCCATACTCACTGTATTCTGTCAAAGAAGGAATTTTTAAACATAAAAAAATTTAAACATAATTTGCTCTTGTCAAATCAAGTTTAATTCTTTTCTCCTACTTAAGTATTTTCAGGTATTTATTTGATTATTTAATAATTTCACCCTCACTCTTTCCGGAGGTGAAAAGGGAGAGAATTTCTGAGTTTTCCCCTGCGACTAAAGATAGTTCCTAATGTTGTTTTCCTTCAGTCATTGGGGATGACAATAAAGCCTTGGAGATTGCTTCAGAAAATCATACGACCCTAAAAATTCAGACTGTTCTAACTGCATATTTTTCAATCCATTCTGATTTGCAGGATGTTCTTATCTTCTAAATAAAGTCAAGTAGCTAGTCACAATTTAATGTTTTGGTAAAGATTAAATAAACTGAGAGGCACTGAGTATTTCAGCTTTTTTTTTTCTGTGCCATCTATTATTTGCTCTCTCTCACACTTGGTAATGGAATTATCCTTCTCTTTGTTTTCCTCTTATTTACAGTGTATTTATGGAACCATTTCATGTTGCCTTTTGTGTTCCTTTCTAATTGAAACTCAGTTTATGTCTCAGCATCTCTGGATTTTTTTCTACATACTCGTGCTTTTTGTTTGCACTAATATGAGTTCAGATTCAATTATCATAATCTTCTTGAATATTTTATTATAATCATTATTGCCATCATTATTATTATTATTACTATTTTACAGTGTAATTCAAACAGATCCATTTGAAAACTTGTATTTTAAATATTGTATTTATCCAGATGATCCTCATTTTATGCCTTTTGTGTAGAAATGTACAGAGGTGGTAAGGAATAGCTATCATTTAATTCTTAAGTGACATTTGTTTTTCCTTCCTCTTTACTATTTTTTTATATTTCTAGCTCTTATCTATAGTATTCTGGAAATTGCATGGATTACTAATACAGTAACTCCAAATGTTTCACTGTTATTTTTTATGTCAGTCTTTCTTTTATCAGATAGAGAGCATGTGAGGCTCCCTGAGAGCAACGAGTACTAAAGATACATATCCTTCTCTTTAGTCTGGCCAGTGGAAAACTGTCATTCATTAGAACTTCAGTAATTAACTTCTTTCTTAGTTTCAGTGGGAGCAGAAACAATCATGGGACCTTTTTTCCTCTTAGAATACCTTTGCAGTGGTTACTAGTCATTATTGCTTGAATGGTAATTTAAGTAATTTAAAATATTAATGTATTTTGAGATTTTCATTGCATTGCACTTCACTGGAATGGAATATCACTACCTTGGTGCCTCTAATGGTCTTCTTGTCCCAAAGGGTTGCACAGCTACTGGAGGCATTAGGGTGAAAGCAATCACCATTAGCTGAGACAGGGTGGTCAATGCATCTTGCAAGAGCAAATTTCACAGTAGGACAGGGAAAAAAAGGAAGAAAATGTTTTACTGAAAATATTTTCATTCAGGTCAAGATGATTGTATTGTTGGGTGCAGATTAATTTGAAGTATTTTGTCAAATAGGATATGCCATTACTGCTTTGAGGCCATTCTTTAAAAGACAAAGTCAGTGCACGTATAAAAGTTTTGTGTTATTTCCTAACAATTTTCTTCTTCCTGTTTCTTTCATGTAGTGTATGTGACCTTTCCAAAATAAATATTGCACATAATCACTGGAATTAAGGAAAACTGTCAATCTATTTTCGTTAAGAATTTATATCAAGCTTAAAAGTTGCAATTAATGACCATTTATGATATGCTTGTGTTGACTGCAGTGTTTGTTTTGTCCAGCTGTCTATCTATTGCAAAAAATACACATGTGAAATGAACCTACTTAACAATTCAAACTATCAGGAAAATGCTGTTCTTCTTTTGCTCTGTCAGATAAAGCAGCCAATTAAAATAACCTAGGAATTGTCCTACTAGGTCAGGCCAATACAGTTAATAATGTATCTTCAAAAATGTGGGAAAGCACTTTCCTTTCCTGTGAAGAAAATGATTTATGGCTGCTATTGGCCATCTTCCCACAACACCTTCTCTTATTCCCGTAATCTGGGGTTTAAAACTTCTCATTCTTTTTGTTACAGAAAAAAATCCTTTCCAAATTATGGAGGAATTGAAAAAAAGAGAAATAAATTTATGGAATGAAAACCTCACAGATGTTCAAAATACTAAGAGCATGAATAAGTGGATGCATCATGTTTTTAGGATTAGACATTTTAAGTGCATCTAAAAGTAAACTTTTGCTTCTCTGGCAAACAAAAAAGGTTAGCTGTTCAGAAATGAAGGCAACCAAATCCAGTAATTTTGAATGTTTTGCTCTTTTCTCTTGTGCTTCCTTCTGCCTTTCCATTTTCCTCCAAGCCTCCTTTTATGTTTTTTTCTCTCACTAGGAAAATATCATCATGATATTCCATAATTCATGGAATAAATGAAAAACCAGTTGAAATAATAAATTCTGATTTTTCTTAACAGGTGTATTAATGTGCTTTACATATGAACGATAAGACAAAAATAAGCAAAATATATACAAAATCCATAGTGAGAAAGTTGAGTTCTTAAGACTTGTTGTACCTATTGCACCATCTATAACATCAAAAAAAGTCAAGCCATAGCTTATGCATGACACATAATGGTGGTAATTATATATTGAATTTTGCATAGGCTCAAATGGATAAGAATTTAATAAACGTGAAATCCACCAAGGTGATAAATTGAGAAAGTTTCGTGTGGGTAGATTTCCTCTTTGATCTGCAAACACAAAATCAAAATGAGAACATTAGGAAGCATGGCTTTCAAGTAAATTGCTTCTCTGATAGCAGGTCTGTGCGTAGACTTAGTAGGGAAAAAAAAAGCTAAATTAAGTATTAAGGCAAATGCACTCTTCTTGAATATTTATATGGCTTATTTCACTATTCTCGTGTCACTGCTGGTGTCAGACGATCAGGCAACTCAGAATGTTGTAATATTTGTCCTATAAAATAGAGGGCATTTTATCTAAAATGCTGCCCATTCTTGATGGGCAATACAGTCAATACAGTCAGATTCTTTTTCCCTGACCTCTCAAAGAGAGATTGTTCAGCCACTGACACCAAAAGAGGTTTCCAAAAGGAGTAGTTTGCATTCTTGCTGTAAAATTTACTTGCACTGTGAGGGTTCAGTACCTCATTGGAAATTATAGCGTTTTTTCCATTTGGCTTGGGAAGCAACAATTGCATTCTGTTCTTGAGTTTCTCAGAAATGCAAGTAAAGGAAAGGCATTTATAGACTCTTACTCGGCTTTTATATGCTCCTTGTTTTTGAATATACTGCACAAAAGTGTCAGATACTGCAAATAGAAGTTTATGTTCCTTTACCAAATTCAATATTAAAATTCCAGCAGTACATTGCCCATTTCACTCTACTTTTTTTAAACAAAATCCATGAAATGTGTCCCCTTCTGCAGTATAAGCTGATATATACAGACCATGAAATGCTCAAGGAGCTTTTTGCTGAAATACTCTAACAATGACCTTTTTTTTGTCCATCTAGCACTGAATTTTTAAGAAGGATCTTGTTGTAGATGAAATTTAAAATCAATTTCCATTTACAGTTTTTGTGGTAATTCCTGTAGAAATTTCCCATTCTCAAATTAAAATCAATGTAGGTGAATTCTGTGTACTGTAGTTCTTTTCCCACAACAGAAGCAGACAGACAAACCTTTATGCACCAATTTTCAGAGGTTTCTTAAGGAGGAGAATTTGAGGGCTCTCAAGCCCTCTCTACTGCAAGCCCATCTCACCCACACAGCACTGGAGAGTAAAAATGGAAAAAGAGGGATAATATTTAAGAAACCTGGCCAACGAAAGAAGAGAAGCTACTACTTCAATAAAATGGAATTTTGGAAGAGATGGGTTGAGGCTTAATTTTGATTTGTCAAATGTTTACAATACCAACCAGGAAAATGTGCTTGAAAAACTTTGATAAGAAAAGATGAAAACTTAAATATTGTCAGAGGTCTTCTAAAGAATTCTGTCTGCTTTCCTTGTGCTGTCTCTTCCAAGAGGGGATAAACTTACTGTTTATTTGCCAGGAAATACTTTGTCAGGAGTTTAATTTTTTGGTCCATTAATATTCACAGATTTTTTTTCTTTATATCAGGCTAGATATCTAGTCCTTAGTCTCATAGTAACTTTGCCATAGATTCACCATGTCCTGCACCTCTGTCCTATTGTCATTTTTGTCACAGGTCTCCATGATATTCTCCCAGGTGTATATGCTTAGTAGCCCCATGGAAGAAGCATCCTGTAAGAACAACAGATTCTATCTGTCTGTGTGTAGAAAAGCCAAAATGTTGAAAATCCACCGTCTTCTTGCAAATTTATCAAAATACCAACAAACACTTGAACTCCAGATAAAACATTTTAGAATTTTAAGTAAATGACTAGGATGAAAAAGATCTTTGGAACACAGCATAGTCCTCTGCTCACAGCAAGAAAAGAGAATTATCAAGGAAATACACGTGTATCAGTGAATATGACCAGATGATAAAGTTCAAGACATCTGTACTGAACTCCAAATATGATTTATTATTGTGCTTTTTTACTTGTAGAGAGC
>VWYP01027872.1:119593-184236 GCA_013400435.1 Pycnonotus jocosus | reverse complement strand
TAGAACAGTTGATTGAATAAGTCATCCTCCTTCTCATTTGCAGTTTTCTCTTTTTTCTACTTTATTTCCCTATTTTCCTCCATTTTAGGTTATCTTTCATTTAATTAAAGTTAATTCAAGAATTTAAATTAGTCCAATTATATTTTTTGCCTCATTTCAAAGGATAGCTTTAATTCTAGAAGCGAGAAAAATCAGAAAATGAGGCATGTGTGACTGCTCTTTTTCCCAGAGAAAGCAAGTATGTCTTCTTGTTATGGATCCATGCACTAAGACACATTCACTTTAAAATGTTTCTTTAGACTCTAAGAATAATTCAGACGTCTTTATGTAATGCAAGAGTCTGGCTAACGTTAACATTCAAGCAGTGATGACAGAGCATATACTCTTCTGCATTTTGATTTTCATAGACACCTACTCTGTCAATATTCAGACTCTACAAGTCTGGAAGTCTCGGATGAATGTTATTACCAGTATTTAAGGATTGGGTCTTTCACTTGTCTTCAATTTGGGGAAAAGGGAAAAGGAAAGTCATTGCTAACTTCCCAGTTTCAAGAGAGATGAATCAGACATTGTCGCAGCACTTTCCCATGTGGCCATCAAAAAAACACAGGCACAGAGGAGAAACACATATCACCTTTCTTCTGCTGGCAGCTGAAAGCTTCATTTCTGAATAGCAATGGGGGAAAAATCTCTGTCTTGAGTAATACTCAGCTATGTCTTTGTTGTGTTGATTAGTCATACAAAACACATACACCACAAAAGCATTGGTGCACTGGGAAAACTGAATTTCTGTGAAAAGAAAGCTCAGGTTATAGTTCACAATGTATAACAGTTTCATGGGAGAATGAACAGTGCGGATATCTGAGAAACAACTGGAGTGTAAGGTACATTTTAGAAATATCTATCCTGACATTCCTGGAGTAAGATGATCGGCAGCCCCGTTTCTGGCTGAGTCTTTGCAGGATTATAATGAGAATAACCATGCAAGTCCTTGTCTTTTTGGTTCTAAAGGCAGGTTATCTGTTTACTGCAGCTGAAAGCTCTGATTTAGAGGTGTCTTGCCTTTCTGCCTTCTGGGTTTTGTTGCTGGTAGCTCAGTGCTCATTCTCACATAGACTTGCTTCACCATTTGGTGGCCTAATACCCAGCATTTCAATAAAAACAATCCTCTACCCCATCATTACACCGTAGAAAATATCTCAAAATATCTCTAACAGTTTTATTTGTAGTTCATGATATAAAATAAGACCCTTGAAAGAGTTCCCTGTCTTCTCCATTCAAATCCCTCCCCCTCCACAGACTCTTACATGTTTCACATAAAACAAGCCATGAAATAATTAACAACAGTTACAATTTGCTGAATGACCTTGTGCTTCTTCATATAAAGCCAGCTGACTCACTTTTATGTGACTGATTTACCTGAAACTTAAACAGGAAGAATATTACATGTTAAAGAACTCAGTGCTCTTCAAACGAGATCAAATAATGCAGCTCCACTTTCAGTGGCCATTCTTTGTAGACTGTTTACAGAGAAACTTGTTGGTTATATAATCTGTCAACGAGTTGTTTGCTTTTTTCCATAAATTTAATTAGGTTTTGATAGATTCATCAGTTTTCATCTAAATTATTTTTGGTGAATTCTAATTGGCTCCTGCTGTGGCTTGGCAGCCACATAACTGATCATATGCCTATTTAATCCACTCATGGGATATTTAACAAATTGTTAGCTATTTCACTGTGCACTGAAGTGTAGCTCTACCAATTCTTTTTTCCTGTCATGCTACTGGGGCTATTATGACAGTCCATTATGTGATTTATTTTGTGAAATAAATGTGAAGTGTTGCAAAAACAACAATACATCATAATCTTTACCCAAAATAAAATAAGGTCAAGAGATATCTCTTTGCTTGTACATGCAAAACACTAATATCTTTCTTTCCAATCTCTGGACAGTAGTTCACTTTTTCTGACGTTAATGCACTAAGTAAGAAATATTGCAGTGAAACAGTTATGTGATAATTCATTTTATCCTTCTAAAATAAGTACTTAATTGCTTAAGAGGAAAAGGAATAGGCCTATTTATCAGATGTTTAGGATTGTCTACCTGAGGAAATAGCCTGGAATAGTTATCGCGTACTAACTCTTCAGGAGGACATTCTAAATCCATAGTGAAATTGTCCCTGTGTGTTTAGCTTAACCCACACTGGGAATGAGTATAGACTGAGTGCTGCACTTTGAATTCACCCCCTGCATTTATTCTGCAACAACTCCCCCACAAAGACAAATTTTTAATCAAAATAATGTAAGGAGTTCAGAAAAATAGCTCTAAAACTTAGTTCATCTTTTATGCAGTAAAATTCTCACTCTCCTGCCCAGGATGCAGCTTGATAGGCAGGACTAGAGATTACCTGGAATGTGGAAAGATGTTTCAAAAAGTGCCTGAGGTACAGGTCCATATGCTCCCTCTTTTCCCTCAACTGTCCAAATCATTTATCTTAGGTGGTGTTGATTCTTCTCTTTCCTAGTTGAGGTGTTGGGGGGGAGGGGTCGTCTTGTTTGGCTTCATTGTTTCGATTTTTCCGTGGGATGTAGAGACGAGTACACATGATGCTCTGGATTTTGTGGTACTTGCTTCTGTTTTTCCTACTAGAAGGTGAATTGCCTGTGTGCTTGGTCTGCAGAACAGTCATGTAATTCTTCAGCTCTCAACTGGAGATGTGGCACTCACTCTTCCTTCTGCTGGCGCAGAGAGGCGTAATCAGTGAAACAATTTCTGGTCAGACCTGTCAGTGTGCAACTTTGGTTCATGCTCTCTAAAATAAATCAGGATAATGATGCCTGTAAAATGGTGTGAAATTTTGAAAGACAAACATGATAGATGTGAAATTATAATAAATCACCTTCTCAGTAGACATATCAAGTTTTCTCAAAATGTGGTAATTTCTGTGTGACATAATTCACATAGTATCAAACTTGAGAAATCTGTAACTCAGATAATCAGAAAACAAGACAGAGCTGTCAATATGCTAGTCCAACAAATGATGTATTGTTAAACTTTGCTATAATTCACATGCCATCAGAGTCATACAGCAGCTTCTGTATATCCATGTTTTCTTAACAGACTGTAGTAGGTGAATACACAAGTGCAGTAAAGCACTGTGAAACCAAACCATTAAGGATGACAGACCCCAGCAGATTAAGGCATGATGGCAAGGTCAGTGGGATGTGAAACTTGGCTAATGATGTCATGCCCTTGTCAGCTTGCATTGGCTAAATACGTTAAGGTTTACCAGCAAGCCCTATGGCTTAGTAAGCACTGCTAAAGGGAATTTCAACCTGAAATAGGTCAACGTGAGCAAAATACGAATACTTATGCTGCAAAGACTCTTGTTGAAAGCCTGGCACTGCTAAAGCCAATGGGAGCTTGGCCAGTGACCTGCACAAGGCCAAGATTTTGCCCTTTGGCTTTTGAGGATATGACATTCAATTAAATCCCTTTGCTTCCATTCTGTAGATTGGGTTTCATCATATGTCAAAAGACATTTGTAGGTTGCAAGCTGTGTAGCAGGGAACAGCATCTCATTAAAGATTTGTACAGATACCAGATTAGCGGGACCCCAGTCCTTCCAGGGCCACCTCACGCATGCTGAAGAACAAAGCAATAACAGAAAGCCCATCCACAGTGCAGGAATGCTCCTGCTGTAGGAATTAGCTAACTTTTATCATCTGAAAATGACTGCCCAGGATGCTCTGTGCAGCTGAGCAGAGCAGTTTGGGTAAGTGTAGAGGGAGCCACAACCAGCTTCCCCTGTCAGAAAATATTATGGAGAGCAGGGCTCAGAGGGAGGAGATGTCTCCCAGCCCAGACCCAGCACAATTGGTGCTCCAGGAGCCAGACAAGTATTTCCAAAGGGGATAAGAGGCACTAAAGAGGGGCTGGGCAACAAGGCAGGATGAAAGTAGGCTGTGTCTCTTGGAGAGAAAGAGATCAGTGGTGCATCTTATGCTTCAGATAATCAACCAACCTTGAAACTCGTCTGTCTCACAGAGGTGGTAATTGTGTTTTATAGCAGCTTGGTTTGGTTTTAAATCAACATTCAGTGAATAAGTACTAAAGCTAGTTCCTTCTGACAGAAAGCTTGTTTGTTGTGGGTTTTTTGATTTGTTGTGGGTTTTTTTGTTGTTGTTGTGTTTTTTTTTTTTTTTACTTCTAGGCATAGGCATTGCTAGGTTTACCAATTGAGCAAAGCAAAATACTCCTCCATAGCCAGAGCCACAAAAGCCAAGGAGCAAATATGCTCACCCTTACGAGGCCATCAGCAGAGATTTCAGACCATACAGAACCACTCTTGAAATGTTGTACAGGCAGAACCACCCTCTGCAATTTCACAGAAGCACAGGTCTGCCTAGCTCTGCTCAGCACATCTAAGGGCAGTAGAAGGGAGGGGCAAAGGCAATATATTTAATCCTTCTTCAGTGCATTCTGTTCTCACACCTTTCAAAGCAGAGTTCTAAACTTCTCCAAATTTATTTTTAGAAACATTATGACTCAATAATCTTGAAGTTCAGCAGAATCCCAATAACCAGTAGCTATGAAGGAGTTACAAATCTCATCTGACACTCAGATAAAAGCTTAGATTTTTAACACACTTTGAGTTTGGGGTTTTTTAATTGCAAATGCATAGTGGTTTAATTTCCAAGAAGACTAAGTATTTAAATCATACTACATTATCTGCTTTTTTTAAAAAAAAAGTATCTGTTTTTCCCCTAATGAGGTAAATAAAACAAGGTAGGAGGAGATGGAATTGACTAACTCTAGAAAGGTGGGGCCAAAGTCTTAGATACCTACAGACAACTAAAAGTAATGAACATTTTAGAAGGGCCCAACAGGCTAAGTGCTTTGCTTCTGTTGATGTCAAAGATTATTTTACTGTCAAACTGCCAAAAGAATCACAATCTGAAAGATGAGAAATAGAGTATTATTAGTGTCAGTGTCAGAAAATGTTAATGAGCGATATTCTCACAAATTAAATCAGACACAGGCAAGTAGCTAAGAAGAAGCAGGTTTCAGAGAAGGAAAATCTTATACTTAACAAAAATTGATGCCATTAAACAGTTTAGGTGTGCACAACATCTCTAATAATATTAATTTAAGAAAGAGAATTTCATGGAATGCAGTGACTTCAAAAGTTAGAATAGGAAATTAGCTAAGAGTAATAACCATCTAGTGAGAAGGCAGATGTTGTCAATCAGGAAAAATCATGAGTGAAAAAAAGAGCACAACCGGACTAAAAAGTGACAATTTTGTTTGCTATTGCCTCAGCTTTTCAGGCTGCCCATGAACAGGCGATGAGACAGATCTGGGACAGGGACACTATGAAGTTCCTGGGACTGAAATGTGAAGTTCCTTCTCTGAAACATGAAGAGCCATGTTTTACTGCTGACTTAACCCTCCTCCCAGTTTCTGTGCACCTACAGATAAACCTCCAAAGCCAAGAGTAACAGAGTAGATAACAGTTCAGCAAAATTTGAATGATTGTGAATATCCAAAAGCAAACAGGAATCCTGGGAATTTTCTTACATTGTGAATAACCAGAAAGGAGCAGAAATAAAGGTATGAACAGAGGAGATTTCTGTGAATATGGACATTTCAGATAGGGTAGAGAGGAACATAGAAGCTTTCTCTCAACAGGTATAAAGATGAAGCTACACAACAAGAGAGGATTGTTGCCATCAGCAAGCAGAATAGAAGCATGCCCAACCACAAAACACCT
Organism: Pycnonotus jocosus; assembly: GCA_013400435.1. NCBI lineage: Eukaryota > Metazoa > Chordata > Aves > Passeriformes > Pycnonotidae > Pycnonotus > Pycnonotus jocosus. The sequence goes on along the minus strand of VWYP01027872.1, from coordinate 178,462 downwards.
CTAGCACAGAACAAGAGCCACAAGATTATTTTCATTTACAACAGCCTCTATACCAGAAGTTGAGCAGAGCAGTTAAGTCACCAATATAGAAACGCTTAAACAAACAAAGGTGATACTAATGAGCAGGAATAGTCAAGTCCCCAGACTGGGGACTGGGCAGGTACCAAATCAGAAGTACATAAAATTAAACAGAAAATATCAGCCAGAAGCCAATATGGGGGTCCAAAGGAGTCTGTGGAAGAACAATGGAGCAACCAACTGGCATAAGCATAAAGTGAGATACAAGATACAAGCTCTATGAGATACAAGTAAGGTGTAAGCAGGTGAGAGGAAAGCCATCCAAGTAGTTCCATCTAGCTAAAGAAAGAGAAGACTAAAATATTACTTTTGTGCATTTTAGAGAAGCAACTTGGCACACTTATAAAGAAAAAGGCATCTAGTTATTTAGTACACAAAAATGTGTCAGAGGAAATGTAAAAATGTTTTTACAGAAAAAAATAAGAATATGCTGTACAACTGTTCTTATAGATATGTATGTAGGACCAAAGAGTAAGAAATTTGATGTAGAAGTATGTTCAGTTGCAAACCTTTATATTTTCAGGATTATGAAAATCAATAAGGATTTTCCTTTCTTTACTGAAGTAGAAATAAAAAAAAAAATAGATCAAAATGAATGCCTTCAGCAAAGTTCCCTTGTTCCTCGTTTCAGGCTAGTGAAAAAGAGTTTGAAGAACAGTTTTCAGAGGGTGTAAAAACCTCATAATTAATCATTTCTTCAAATACATCAGGAGCAGGAAGCTATAGAGTTTGTAGGCCTATTAATTGATCAAAGTACAAAAGGAACTTTCAGAGAAGATAAAGCAGAGGAAGAAAATTAAATTATTTTTTACAGCCTTGAAGGAGTTTGGGGAAATATCTGGGCTGGAACCTTTATTCATGCATCAGAGGGGATATGTCAAAGGAACTAGTTTAGAGTGAGTTCATTAGAAGAATCTATAGAAGAAATTGTCAAAATTAAGGTAAAAAATTGTCAGGTCCAGATGATTTAAAGGCTGACCTACTAAAGGAAGCTGCAAGGCATTAGAGCTGTCATTGCACTGCAGGAATGGAGGATGGCAAACGTGATGACAAATTTTTGTGAGTTGCAAGGTGTATTTGTAGAGCTGTAGCACCTCCTAGTTTGACAGCTGTATCAGGAGCATGGGTAGGACTTAAACAAGAGGATATTAGGAAAGTGCAGTACCCCAGGGAAGGAACTTTCAAAGAGGGGAGTCATGTCTTGCAAACCAGACAGAATTCTCTGAAGGCATCCAGTAATACACCCATTTAAGAACATGGGCACAAAAAGGCAGAGGAATGGCCAGGCTGGATTTGCTAAGAATCCTGTCTCCAAAAGTGAATGCCCAGGAAAGAGAGGACAACCAGGACAGATGTACAAGATGTTCCTGGTGAGTGACTCCTAGGGCTTCCAAACATTTTAACATCCATTAGTGTTTTAGGAAGCCTTTATTTCTATACCTTTAGTAACCTTCAATGGATTTGTGATCTGTAAACTAGACCAGTCTGTCCCTTGAACCCACAAATAACAAATACTATCCACATTAAGTGTGGCAATGAACTCTGAACTCTTCATGCAACTACACATTGCATGAAGAATCATTTTGCTTTTTTTTTCTTTTCTAAACATGCCTTCTAGAAGCATCCTTCAATGTCCCCTACTTTAGGTACAAGAAGAGATGGTGAACAAGCAATTCCCACCCTCTCCTGCACATACTGATTGAGATTCAATCTCTTGAATTCCTGAAAAGTATTTGACAATGTCCTTCACGAAAAACTCTTCCTACCATAGTATAGGAAAGGAACTCTTTGAGGGATAGGTAAAGAGTTAAGGTTTAGAAAATGAGGAATAGGAATAAACAATCAATTTTCTCAATGCAGAGAAGGTACCAGTAGAGTCTTACTGGGGTATGTGATAAGTCTGCCCTGTTCAACACACTTCTAAATTACCTGGAAAAGGAGGTGAATAGCAAGATGGCTCTGTTTTCTGTTGATAAGAACTTAGCTCATGAGAAAAAGAAAAGAAAAAAAAAAGAGAGAGAGAGAGAACTGCAGGAAACAAACTGACTGGATGATTAAGTGGCAGATGAAATTCAAAATAGATACATGTAAAGTAGCATGTACAAGAAAAACAATCCTAACTTTATATACACCGTGACAGTCTTTAAATTAGCATTCAGGAATAAGATCTTGGAAATACAATAGAGAGTCTATGAAAGTGTCAGAGCTCAATGCTTAGAAGTAATAATAAAAAATAAAAAAAATAAAAAAAAAGAGAGAGAGCAAATTGAATGTGAGGAATTATTGAGAAAGGAAAAGAGAAGAGAGAGAGAGAACATCATCCCATGCTGCATAGGTATGGGGCTACCACACCCTGATTCAGTCATCTCCATAGTGTACAGCAGGTCTGAAAAGGGTTCAGAAGTGGAGTATTAGGATGACAAAGGTACCAAGTGGTTTCTGCATCTAAAGTGATTAAATAGATCAGGCTTTTTCAGTCTGAAAAGAGGTGACTGAACAAGACTGTAAAAAACTATGTGTGTCTACAAAATCACAAATGTATAGCAAACATAAACAAGGACCTTGTGTTCATTGTCTCTTCTAGTGCAAGAATCAGAAACTTTCAAAGAAAGGCAAAACACGGCAAATGCAAAACAAAAAAATAAAGCACACAGTCATCTTTCCATAGGTTTTCACTAGAGTATCCCAGGCTTCAGAGAGTGATGAGTCAAAACAGGATAAGTACAAAAATCAATCAAGGTCTATTAAATATGGAGACAAAATGTGTAGCCTGGGAGTCATGGTTCATCAGAAGCTATTATGCTGGGGAAAGGTTTATGGCTTCCCTGGCTTTGTACTCCTCTCAATGCATCAACAGATGGCTACTATCAAAGAGGAGATAATGGATTTAACTAATATTTTGGCTGCACAGGTTTAGACTTTCTCATGTGCTCAGTCAATACATTCCAGCTTTTAAGATTCACAGTTAGTAAAATACTTTTATTTTTTTAGTCTAGTACAGTAAACCTATTTGGTATGGGCCACACTGACTGACAGTGAGCATAGAACCCCACTGGACTATGACAGTGATGATACTTTTTAGTAACACTTTATAGTTTCATGCTTGAAAGCTGAAAGATCACTTGTGAAAGAAATAAGCAAACAAGTTGACACAGGAGAACTGCTTCAACAGGAGGTCCAGTTGTAGCATGTCTTCAAGTCTTCATAGTTGCTGGACATGGCCAGTTATGTTGACCCTGGCATACTGATTTTGGTGCAAATGGAGTTCATCTCGTTCATTGAAGACATAGTTCAGTGGTGGATATGGTGGTGGTGCTGGGTTAACAGTGGGAATTACTTGATGATCCTAAAGGTCTTTTCCAGCCTTAACAATTCTGTGGTTCTACGATACCCCTCAATTTTAACTACATTAGATCTCAAGAGGGTAGCTTAAGTTTTAGGTTATCACTTTGTGGTAACCACAGACTGCCAGTTACAGAGCTCAGAGTTCAAACCTTGCTCTGCTTCCACTGAATTCAGTAATACTGGCTGGCACTATTTCATGGCATTGATGCCAGCGAGTCCTGGTTCTTTTCTGGAGTCTCAGCTGGGAGGAACAGCCAAGGGGTTTGTAAATGGGCACAGCAACAGCAGAGATGGAGAGCCTGAGAACAAGTCAGGGATTTTGTAGCATTTTCATAGTAACAGGCATGACCAAGACACACACGGGAATACTTCTTCTTAATGTCTTCCCCACAAAAGAAATTAAGAGCTACAAAATGTGCCTGCCTTTGCTTTACTGTGCTGCACAGTGTGTAACGGAGCAGGCACTGCTCTTCATGCCAGTGGAAAAGTGGGGACTGGTTGGGAAGTGTTCAGTGCCACAAGATCAGGACCCCAGTGCACACAAGGGTCTGGCACATGCACATGTGTGCACACACATCCCCAGCAAGGAGGGAACAGCAACCAGGCTGCTCCCTATCCAGGACAGGGGGCACTTCTCCACCCCAAACTCCTCAGACTGGGCAGAACCTCTGTACCTATTTACTGGGTATTTATTGTACCTACTTACAGAATATCTAGAGTACTTTCTTAACCTTAATTGCACAGGGGAGAGGAACAGTCCATTAAATTGTGATCAACCAGATTGCAGACAGAATTTAAAACATAGTCCTACTTTAGGCAGTATGTGCAAAGTCATCCTACCTCACATCTCCAGGCAAGTTTGACAATTCAAGGACCATCCTCCTCTCAAAGAGAGCATTATTGTTTCAAGTTTTCAGGCTTACAGTTCCACAGCAGCTCCAATTACCTTCAGCTACAGTTAATGTTAAGCACTCTGAAAATCAGAGCCTTAAGGGCTTTGATTTTCATTGGTTTTACCTGAGATGCAGCTGAGAATGCTCAGCTCATTTATCCCATCAGTGGGAAAAGGCACTGAAATGGTTTGGAAAAGAAGGGAAATTTTGCTAGAGCTTCTTGCTAGTATCTTAGTAAATTTCCCAAACTGGAATTTAAGAATGCAAACAACTCATGGCTCAGAACAGGCAGTATATGAAGTCTCAATGAAAAATTAAATAATGTAAGAAATCTCCATGCATACTTTGCCAGATAACTGAAAAACATCCTGCAAATTGTTCTGACATGTTTTTGAACTTGCATTTTATTCTATGAATTGATGTTAAACTGTGCCCCTTTGCTGGGCCATTTGCAAATAGAAAGATTGTCACATTAAATCATTCTAGAATACAATCACATTTACATTTCAATTTTAGTCTGCATTTCCCTAGTGATGCAGACAAAATAAGAGTTTTCTTTAATTAAAGTGACTCCCCAGAATGTTAATGAACACTTGATTGAGTTTGGACATTTTCATAAGTCTGATGTTCTTATTTTGCTGACAAAAAACCCAAGGATACAGCTGACCTCCTCTAATGTCCTCCTGTTCCATAGAAGGATGTACACAGGAAATTGTTTTGGGGTTTGTTTTGCCCTTTTTTTTAATTACAAAGGTTGTTTCACTTGTCAGGTTATTGATAAAAGGTGATAGGACAAAACAGGAATGAGCAAAATTATCATGTCTTTGTGTTCATATTTGCCAACTGGTAGGATATCTTTCTGAGAGCACAGGCTGTGTTGAACTTAGAAAGGAGAAATGTAGTTTGGTCCTTTCTGTAGTGGGCTAAAGTTGGTCTTCCTTATCACTCTCTACAGGTACCTGAAAGGTGATTGTAGCCAGGAGGGGATCAGCCTCTTCTCCCAGGAGACCAGTGACAGGGCAAGAGGACACAGCCTCAAGGTGCACCAGGAGGTTTAGGCTAGATATTAGAAAAAAATTCTTCCCAGAAGGAGTGGTTTGGCGTTGGAATGGGCTGCCAGGGAGGTGGTTGAGTCACCATCCCTGGAGGGGTTTAAAAATGACTTAGTGAGGCACTCAGTGCCACGGTTTAGCTGATAAGGTAATGCTAGGTCACAGGTTGGAATTGATGATCTCAAAGGTCTTTTCCAATCTGGCTTATTCTATGATTCCTTTCTTTATAAGGCAGTCTTCACAATAAACAGAAGCAGAAAATGTGAATGTTTTCAGCACAGTGCCACTTGATAGGTTTTGTTTTCAGTAGAAAGAGGGATTAGGCCAAATGCTTCCACTTGCATTATATGTAGTAATGCATACTTGTGCAGAAGAGTGCAAGGTACAGCATAAGAACAGGGGCTTGTGCTCTGGCTTTGCACAGCTGCAAGTGATAACCCACCCTGAGCAGCAGATGAGAACCCATCCAGTGTGTTTGCCTTCCATATGGTGCAGCCAGCTCAATCCAAGATACTCCTCCTGTCAGAGCACTCATTTCTCCACCATGATACAGCAGATTAGCTCCTCCCTCCTCTCTCCAAAACCCAAGGTGTATAACCAAAGATGTAATATTACACATTCAACACAAGCGTCAACAAGACAAACACTAAGAGTGATAAAATGCGAATAACCTGCAAGTCAGTTACTCTCCAGAATTTGTCAAGACAAGAGTCTGGGGTGGATGGTATCTGGAGACAAAATGGAGAAAAGTCAGGCACCCGGGAGAGGGAAACAAGCTGTTGACACCACAGTTTTCTTGAGCAATTGGGACTGGTGAGCATCAGGTCAGGAGGCCTTTCATACACTGGAAAACTCCTGGAGCCCCAGACTGATCTCTCTTTCAGTCCTTGAGCTAAACAGCCATGTTATCATCCTCTTTAGGGAGAGCATGATCCTTAAGTTTTGTTTTAGAGATTTCAAAACAGAACATTGTTATAAACAATATTTTTCTTTGTTTTAGCATTTCCAATCAATGTGTGGCAGATAAATAGTTTTTAAAAAGGAAGCAACAGACAAAACCAGAATGTGTTTAGTTAGTATTTCAACTATCTCAAAATGCTAATTGAAAAGGAACATAGAATCATAGAATCACAGAATCACAGAACCATAGAACCATAGAATCACAGAATATGCTGAGTTGAAAGGGACCCATCAGGACCATCGAGTCCAACTCCTGGCCTTGTGCAGGAAGCCCAAGAATCACACCATGTCCCTGAGAGTGTCCAAACCTTTTTTGAACTCTGTCAGGCTTGGTGCTATGACCACCTCCCTGGGGAGCCTGAGTCAGTGCTCAACCACCCTCTGGGTCAAAAACTTTTTCCTGATATCCAACCTAAGCCTACCCCGACTCAGCTTCAGGCCATTTCCTTGCATCCTGTCACTGATCACAAGAGTGAAGAGATCAGTGCCTGACCCTCCTCTTCTCCTTGTGAGGATGTTGAAGGCCACAATGAGGTCTCCCTCAATCTCCTCTTCTCTAGGCTGAAAAAATCAATTGCCCTCAGCCTTTCCCCATACAGCTTCCCTTCCAGGTCCTTCACTACACTCATGGTTCTCCTTTGGACGTTCTTTAATGGTTTAATGTCTTTTTTATATTGTAGCACCAGAATTGCCCCCAGAACTCAAGATGAGGTTGCCCCAGTGCAGAGCAGAGCAGGACAATCCCCTCCCTTGACCAGCTGGCCATGCTGTCCCTGATGCCCCCAGGACAGGGTTGGCCTTCCTGGCTGCCAGGGCACTGCTGGCTCATGTTCAACTTGCCATGGACCAGAGCCCCCAGGGCCCTTTACACAGGGCTGCTCTTCAAGCCCAGAAATGGACATTGACTAGGAAAATCAGTTGTGAGGGCAGCAAAAGCATATCTGAATTAACAAGAGCTGACACAGAATCTTCACTCTACTGCCTAAACGAAGTGTTACAGATTCAGAAAGCTGAGATCTTTCTCTTTGTCATGTCCTTGTAGTTCCCTGTTTAATTCGGAAGTAAAAGTCATGAAAAAAACAGACAGATGTTATTTCACTTCCATGCAATTAAAGGACAAGTGAATCTTTGTGGAAAACTTGCCTCTTGAGCTGCCAGCTACTGATATGACAGGCAGAGAAGCTCCCCTGAGATTTAAATACATATCCACAAAATTTTACTAACTGTCCAAACACGGCCTTTAAGTGATTGCTGATATTGTACAGAGATTTTCAGCTATAAGAATAGTCTCAGTTAAAAAAAAAAAAAAAAAAGGGGGGGGATAACAAAATAAAATTAAACAAATCAAAGCAAAAAAAAAAACAAAACCAACAAAAAAACCTCAAAAAATCTAAAAATTTAAAATAAAAAAAAAAGGAAGAAAAAGCCTACTACAATTTTTTCCATGATTAACATTTTCTTCAGGCTATGCAATATGACCATGTGGAAAATAGAAAGTACTTGGCATCTTTATTTAATAAGTCATCTTGCATTAAAACAAGTAGAGCACTTAGCATTTTACCAACAGAGAAGTGTGCTGGAACAAGGTATTCCTATAGCAAACCATTCTCAGGGCAGAAGAGGAAGGGCTTGCTGGCATCAACAGGCTCAGCTGTTAGCTCTGCACAGACCTTAACAAACATGTGCAGCCTGCCATAGGTAATTATATGTTGAAAGGCTTATTTTGGAGAGCAAAGCCTGCTAATTCTCTGCCTTGAAAATATGCTTGTAACAATGACAGAGCTTTTTTTAGTTCTAGTTTCACGTTAGCACAAAGTGCAAGGTTATATCACACTTCAATTGATTAAGTGCTGATCAGCCCCAGTAGACAGATTTGATTATATTGCAAGTATGAGCCTGGAGAGAGTAATTAGTAGTTTCATCCTCATTCTGCAACCTCAGTTCCACATTTAGATTATGAACAGAGCCTTTAGGCTTCTTAATTTATTTTTACAAGATATCACAGATCCACAGCTGTTTGGCAGCAGATACAGAAGAAGGTGCTTTTGTGAAATGTACTGAGCCCTTAATTATTAAGGCATTTCTTGTTTTGGTGACCTCCATCCTTGTTCAAGTTATCTGTAGTCACAGTCAGCAATAGCTGTGGAATAAATGGAGCAAAGACAGCTAAACTGTTTAGGCAGCAGCATTAATGCTGACTTTGATGGCTTTCTTCACCTGCTCACTTTCTTCTATTTAAAATTGTCATGTGGCTGGCAAAGCACTCAGGAAAGTTTACATTTGTCCAGTCATGATTTTCAGGACACAGATTTTTGTCCTTGACTTCTATTCTTTTGTTTTCCAGGGACACAGGTACAAAACCAGGTTGTGAATTGTATGCTAACCTGATGTTAATAAGAGATAAGAATAGCATCTAACATCCAGGCTATCTCTGTAAAATATTTCGGTGGCTAATACCCAGTAAGACACAGAATAGATGCAATTTAAAGTGGTGACAGGAAGAAAAAAAGTATTTAAATACTTTCATAAGTAGCATGCTCATAAGTAGGCCCCAAAAAGGATCAAAGATTTGGTAGGAAGAATTGCTGACCAAAATGCACTATGCATAATTAGTAAGTAATTTATCAACCTCAGTAGATTTACTTAAATGTCACAGGTGGAATGGCAAACTGAAATATAACTTTTGGGATACTACAGAACTGCATTTCTTTCTGCCAGTATTTTCTTCCAGCCAGTTTGGGGTTTTTAGTGCAGAACATTGGGCCATTTCCATATTTCCCAGGCAACAACTCCTACCTGACTGGCAACAGTGATCTATCTTGACTGAGCTGTAGCCTCAAGAGAAATGTCTTCTGGATTTTGAACATCTACATTGGTAGCAAAATCTCCCTCTAATGATTGCTTAAAATCTAGAAATATATATTCATTTCAGAAATATCTTTCCTGAAGGTGATTCGTCTTTATTGAAAACATCAGTTGGAAACCACAAAACAGGTTTGAATATTACTTAACTCATTCTTGTTTTAAAAAGCTATGTCAGCAATGTGCCACAGTCCTAATTACTGCAGAGAAATTAGCAAAGAATTATATGCAAATAAAAGAAGATAATCAACGTTATTAGCACATTTTGCTAGTCAATCATTTCAATTGCTTTAGGCTATGTGACAGCATCGATATGGGAGAAGCAGCTAAAAAAAAGCCAAGATAACTTTATCATGTGAGTATCCATCATTTGCATAAACATTTCAAGTGTAGTGTTGAGCCAGAGGTGTCAAACTGGGCTGGCTCTGGTAATCCATATTACCTACATTGAGAGCATGGTTTGCTGTGAAGAGTGGGGTTGGCAGGTCAATATATCCTATATTTTGGTTTCTTCTAGTGCATGTCTGTACAGTTAAGATATTTCTATGCTGGGTTTTTGCTTCAGGCAGCATTTGTTACTGGGACTGTCTAGTTTGAGTGTTGCTGCCTAAATGTTTCTATTATCTCAGAGTGCAAGACTTGGAGAAATCTGTTGTTTCACCAGCATTAAAATTTCTGATGGCAGACAAGATGAATCTGGTGCTGCCATATTTTGAGACAATGGCTGGTTTCTGCTTCTGAGCTGTGTTTTTTCTGCCCTGTGATAAATCTCACCAGTTCTTGCTGGGTTTTTTAATTTCTGGGAAGAAGAATGCAGTTTGTTCTTGTTGGGTGGAGACTTCTATTCTCACAGCACAGTTTCCAAGAATTCACTTTTCTCTGATCTTGCTCAAACTGTTCCAATGACTGGGAGGGCACTGTCCCCTCAGCATGACTCACAGCCTCCAGGACACCCAGCCAAGGCAGATTTGTCTTTCATGGGTGTTCTGGGCCTGGTGCTGAAGCAGAGATGGTTCAAAGCCCAGAGAAAGGAAAAAGAGAGGAACCAGTTTCCTGGGAAAGCTGAGGCTTGATGCTGGAGGAGAAAAACATACTGGCTGCCCAAATGGAATGGGCCTGAGCCAGAGGGAAAAGCAGGCTGCAGCAAAAGGAGGATGTGACCATTGTTGAAAGAGGAGTAACTGGAAGCTCAGAAGAGCAGCAGCCAAGTAGAGAGACAGAGCTTGGGTGGTGGGAGATGCAGCTCCCAGCTCAGAGAGGCCCTGGGGCTGTGGGGAAGGTGGGAGCAGCAGCAGCCAGCAGCAAGGTAAGCTGAGGCAGGCACACAGGAGCAGTGCCAGGAAGGCAGGCCAAGGGCAGGAGCAGAGGTATTAATCTGGATATTAATCCTGCTGACACTTGCTTTTTGTTCACCACAAGTACTTGCCCACTTAATTGCTCTCCAGAGATTCGCCCTCCCCATCCACAGGACCAGGTTCATGGGGACTGTGGTTCAAGGGAATGATTGCAGGATTTAAATATACATACTTAGAAAGAAAATACAAATGTAAGACTGACAGTGGTACAGTTCTCACACACACACATACTCAGCTGTTATTTTAGGACTGTCTCCCTCATTGTGCCAATACCAGCAAATTAAACAGTTCAAAGGAGCATCCCCAGGCACTGTCAGAGCTCCCTTCGACACAAGGCTGGCCTGCACCACCCCCTGCTCTCTCAAACCATTCCTAGACACATGCTGGGACCTAGCACAGCCTGGGTTCCTTCCCATCAGACGCGACACCTTTACTACAAGACCTGAGGGAATTTAGCACAGGTGGGTCAGCTGCCCTCTGGATCTAGGCACCATCCTGGGCACACTCAGTTGCCAAGTTCAGACACAGCTTTTATAGAACACTGCAATCAACTTCCAATTCAATGTTCCCCATGCTTGGTGGGGATTTTATTATTATTGTGTGTTTTTAATGTATGTTATGTCTTAGAAGAAAAAAAATTCCAGTGATTTTTCTCAGATTTGCCTAGCTCTGATTAAGCTCCTAGAAGCTGCTTCAGATTGAGCATCCTCAGAAATTTCTTACAGGTGTTATTAGAATGCAAGAACCCAGTTTGTAGTGCTGTGTCATACAGCTCCAGAATGGTGTCACCCTTACAGTAGTAAGGATTACTTCTTATAATGCCTTCTATTATTTCTAATATTTGCTCAAATCATTGTCATAATTGCAAAGAATTGTGATGTTCACTTTTATCTTTGTAGATTGGATGCTCCTACCCATGATTCAGGTCTATATTTGGAAGATTCCTTTGTTCGTGGGAGCTCTGAATTCATTCATTCATTCATTCGGGCACCTACTCATGAACTCATCCCTCATAATGTTCCTCCATTTTTTTTCAACGGCTCACAACTTCAGGTATTGAAATACTGAAGTAATGAATATTTCTTCTCACCTGTGAAATGAGAAAGACTTGGTTTTTACAGTTTATGGATTATAAATGACAGAGGAGTCACTGTTTTCATAGCCTGCAGAATCACCACATATATACAAAATGTGTAGTGTTTCTAATGCTGCAGATATGGAATGGCAAGATTCTTCATTATACTTCAGCAGGCATACCTTGTGGCGTTTTTAATTTATTTTATCTCATTATTCCATTAATGAAAATTTTAGTTGTTGCTGGATTTTTAAAAAAAGTCAACATTTTTTCTACCATTCAGTGATATTTTGTCTTTTCATTCATCAGACTTTTAAGAAAAGTATTTTCCTTTTTATATCTTTTGTCTATCAAATAATTTGGTTTTGTTAATATTTTTCTAGCCAAAATCAGAAGCATGTGACTGAATAAATTAAGAATCACGATATCTTGGACTTCTTTTTATGTGGGAAAATGATATAAAATTTGGAAACACACAAAAAAATATATACTTAGATGCTACATAAGATATGACAACAATGGTATGCTCAGTGTTTATTTACTTACTTCTCCTCTTTCAAGACACAGTTAATGATTTATATACAATAAACTCATTTACATAACAGATTCACTGGCCACATTTAAATTCTAAATAATTGCCTTGAACAACTGGGATAACACTATAGTAAGAACAAAGTATAGGAACTGCTCAGAGCATCTTCAAATCCTTGAAAAGGAGAATTATTTATGGCAATTGACAGATTAAGGTAATTACAGTACCAGTATACCACTCTCATATATGTCAAAGGAATGTGTATTTTTAAATCAAGCTAAATGGCTGTATAGGCTATTAGGATCATTTTATGATGCTGCTGTAGCTGAGACAACATCTCACAACAGCTTAAATTTATCTGTATAATAATGGTCTGCTTTGTTTAATACATATTTTTGCTAAATTGGTGTGGCCTTTGTATTTTCTAATGTAGATTGGTGACAATGTGTTTGTTTTAGAAGAGAGGCTCTGCTCCATAACATCATTAGTGCAGACCGTGCAATGTTACTCTCTAAGTGTTTACTACTTTGGGCACTAAAACTCAGATTTATGCCACATCTTTAGAGGTGGTAGTCAACTGCAGTTGCTATTACAACAATTCAGTTTTTGTATAATACACAGTAAACCTCCACTGAGAATGGTTTTATACTGTTTTAATGCACTCCATATGCTGAAAGAAATAGTTTGAGATTAAGGGAGACTTACAATAGATGCTGGCTAAACTTCTTGTTTTCATTCAGAAACCCCAGAGGCTCCTGACAGCCCAGGTCCAGCATCACACCCCAGCTCAGGGTGGGCTGGCTGCCACCTCTCTTCACCATCACATGTAGACCTGCACAGGGGTTGAGCAGGCCCAAAGAGATTTAAAGTCACCATCCAGCCTTTTCTGGACTGGACTCCTTTCTCACATCTTCGTCTCATCCACCTAGTCTCCCATTCACCTCATACATTTCTTGTGTTTTCTCCCCATGCCCCAGTTTTGTACTATCCAATATAAAAAACAGCCATGAAGGAACTTCTCCTCTAATACTTCTGCTCTTTCTCTTATCCTGGCATATTTTTTCTGTATACACACAATTATGGATCTACACAATCTTTCTTACCCATAGTCCTCCAATTTCTGTCTCATTTTTATGTAACTTAATAATGTGTTTGGCAGTAAAAAATATAAAATATCCTTTTATATTGAAAGTGAAATTTCGAAAGGAGATAAGCCAAAAAATAATCAGAGTTATAGATGGATTCAGTATCTCAGTTACTGACTTCAGAAAAACAAAAGGTACTCAATATGTCCCTGTACAGAGGAGTGCAAATGTACCCCACAGCTGGGCAGATATGCAGAGACCCATCTATCAAAACTAAAAAAGCAGTTTCTCATGCAGGTGACCATGTGACATTTACAAGCAGGGACAGTAGCAGATTGGTTTGTGAGGCTTTGTTCCCAGAAGAAGGGAACTGTGATGATGGAGCTGGTTGGATAAAAGAAACTTCAGCTGGGACAGATCACAAGAAACAGAGCAATATAAAGTCCTCCAGACCTGGAGGGAACAGTGTTACCTCTAATAGTGCAGCATAAATCCAGCCTTTAGTTCCCAATTCAGTAAGTACTTGGTGACTAATTTTGTACAGGTTGCATCAACAGATATAGCCACAAATCTACCATAGAAAATAAGAAAGCCCCAAAAATTTATCTAATTTTATATATTGGGCTAATCAATACACCAACAGTCATGGAAAATCCTGAAGTAGCAATGTTCAAGGTCCAAGAAGAGCCTGGCTGCAGCATCCCAGAAATATCAGAGCTAAGACAGCAATAATTTAGAGGAACTAGAAACGAAAATTGCAATAGTCAAGTCATGTGGTGATTTGGACATGGTTAAAGATTTCAAAAGAGCAACAGCTGGCAGAGGTCTGGGTAGAGCAACTCACAGCCCATCAGGAAGAGTTGAGAGAAAGGCAGACAATGTCAAAGCCAACTCAAGATAGTTGCCTGGAGAATGAAGTAGAAGGCTCATTTAAGAGAAATAAGTATATCACAGAGAAGAAAACAGCCAAACAAACAAACAAACAAAAATGTTTAGGGGTGGAGGAAGTTCTTCTGAAAGTAAGATAGATTGTGATGTAGTCTGGAAAGTGAGACAGTGAATAGCAGAGCGAGGGCTGGATTGAAGAGAGACACAACTGTGCTGTTCAAAAAACAGTTGGAGCAGTACATTTGGAGACCACTCTGAGCAACATTAAATTGATTGACATTCCCCGGAGACAGTGAACCATAGTGAAAAAGCCTGTATGTAACTCACTTAGAAAAACTGTGCAAATAAATAAATGTTCCCGGAAGGAACTACATTACCACCGGAATTAACTTATGTGAAATTTGTCAAGTTAAATGCTTCAATGATACTGGTTTCACCATATGTTTGTAATTTTTTTCTTGCAGAGCAGCTGGTATTTTTCTAGGATGTTCAGGTCATGCCCCTATTGTCTAACCATGACTAGCAACATTAAAACATTTCTCAACAAAATAAAGTCTGAAAGCTCTTTCTTAACTAGCTGCACATTAGTTTGTTTCTTTTTCTTTGTTTTTCAGATGCAGTTAGAAAAACGTGGACTCTTTTTTAGGAAATCAATCCCTCTTTAAACAATTGCAATTCCCTTTTTTTTTTAAGCTTAATCACTTTGCTGAGAACATGACTGGGATTTGAAGACATCATTATCAATGTTTTGTAGGGAGATTAAAGTGGGTGAGAAGAAAGGGGTTACAGTGGGTATTGCTGCTGTAACAATGGTGGGAAGGGCAGGCAGCCTCTCTGCAGCAGCGTGGGCTTTTGGCTGCTGCAGTTAATAAACAGGGACCTGACAGACTGGCATGACAGCTCCTTCCCTCTTGTCAAGAAACTGCTATATACTATCATCAGTGACTGGGAAGAAAATGTGAAGTTTATCCTGAAGCTGAGAGAAATCAGTGAGTAGTAAAGAATGGAGACATGTCAGTAATGCAGAGTGAGAGAAGTGGATCAATTTATAAAGCAGGTGGTACCAGGCAACACACATTCTGAAAATGGCCAAAGCAAATGATGCACCTGAAAATAAGAATGGTGGCTTGTATTATGCATTAATATTCTCAGGAAAACAATTGCTCTGCTGGCAACATTGGGTATAACTGATTGAACATGAGCTCTGAGCAATGTACCATCATCTGAAGTTATTTTTGGATTGATAAATACACATATATACCTGTGAGTCTGTAGAAGCCTTGGGTGGGAATAACTTTAAACTTTATTCCTTGTCTAGACACATTTGAAGGGTTTTTGCAGCTCTCTCCATGACCAAATGGAAGTTACTTGGTGGCTACAGTCCAGCAGTTATGGTGCATCTAAAAGTTTTGAGCACACCTGCATGCTGCCTGACAAATTTCATGGGCCTCCAAGGTGGAAATTACCTTTCTGTGCCCTGCACATGCATATGGGTCTGAAGGAATGCTGAAATGGCAAAGATGACAAAGCCAGGGGTAGTGTCCTGCAGCTACCAGCACAAATCCAAAAACTGTTCCCTGCATCAGACTGGCACAGCAACAACAACTCCACCACAAGACAGGCTCTGTGGTGGAACAGCACAGCTAAAGAGCAGGCAGATCTCTGTGGACCAGCAGATACGTCAATTCAATGGTTTTATCTCAAACAGTCCATCCTTTGCTACACTGTTTCTGTTAGCACACTGTTTTCTTGAGCAGGCGGACCCTGTCTAGCACTTTCTGTTCTGATATTCCAGCTATTGCTCCCTTCTAACCTTATTTTTTATGCCTCTCAGCTGCTTAATGGGAGCCCAAAACATGGCCTACAGTGAGGTGCCACCAAAACTGTGGATACAGCTCTCCCTGTGTCCACGGAGATGCAGGGAAGACAGCCTGGAAAGTTTTCCAGGAGCTGCTGTCAGTGACAGTGTGGATCCTACATGGATCTCCTCATGCCCCTGTCGTGGCAGGGCTCTCCCAGCCCCTGTGCCAGCCTGTGCTCCATCCATGCTGCTGCCTCCAGTGCAGAGCAGTCAGGGACAGCTGGACAGCAGGGAGGAGGTGACTGGAGAAGTGGTGTAAAACTCCAGTCATTTTGGTACATATCCACTGGGCAGGGCTTATCTAAAACCACTGTCAGTTCTTCCCTGGGGAAATGCCTTGAAAGAAATCAGGATGTTCCCCAACAAATGTCCTTCCACAGGATCCCTTGCATGGACATCTATGGTGTGTGAAGATGACAGATTATCTTTCCTCCCAACCTATTTTCCTCTGCAATGGTAACTCTCTGCCCAAGTTCATTGCACACATCTCTGTCAGATGCACCCCCACCTTTTCTGGTCAGAAAAGGGCAGAGTTTACCCCAAAGTTGTGCCAGATGGAACCAGCACTGACATTGCTCTGCCTTGAGACTTTTGATGGCTGCAAATTCCAGAACCTCCTTTCCAGGGAGGCAGTGTGTTTCAATCCCACTGCTTGCCCCTGAGGCTCGTTGAGGAATTCCCATCTCCTGTGGGCAAACCAACCCTGTCAGGAGATAACATCCAGTTTTAAAGAACTACTGCCTTGTCTTGCAAGCACTGAAAATCAATGAAGCTTGTCCTCACTCATTTAGACAGTCTGTGTATTCTTTCAATTTTTGTCTGAAAACATTCCTAAATTCTTTCTTCTGTGGGTCTAACTGCCAGCAATTTGGGGGTTGCTATTTCACAGTCAATATTTCCACATGGACTGGAACAGGGTGTGGTCTCCACAAGTCCTTCAGGGGAGCAGTTGGGGGTGTCAATTCTCATGCCCAGCTCTCCCCCTCTCCCTCACCCTCCCTGCAGAGCGCTGGAGGCCGGGGTTAACGCTGCACCCAGAGGAGTGGGCTATAGCCCCAGAGCCCCCGGGCACAGCGCTGCTCTCCTGGGCCCTGGCAGCTGCTGCCTTCTCTCTCCGCAGTGCTGGCAGCAGTGTGCGAGGGAAGCACAGCCCGGCACAGCCCGGCACAGCACCGCACTGCCCGGCACAGCACCGCACTGCCCGGCACAGCCCGGCACTGCCCGGCACAGCACCGCACTGCCCAGCACAGCCCGGCACTGCCCGGCACAGCACCGCACTGCCCGGCACTGCCGCCGATGGTCCCCAGCTCTGCCTCCGTCTCTCCCTGCCGGCGGAGCCCGCAGCTGGAGCACAGCTGTCCGCCCTGACCCCGAAAACAGGCAGCACTCTGAGCGCCGACCTTCCTTTTAGACCACACAGGCAGCAATCTGGAAATGACACATCTTTTTCTGGACACAGCCCTTCAGCAGAAGAGAGAAAATCCCTCTCCTTGTCCAGGCGCATCCTCGACCTGCTGTCTGGCTTCCCTGCATTCAGCATGACAACAAACATCTGGCTGGATTTCTCTTCCCATCTGGCCTGTTCCTGTGGTTTCCCTGCCCCAGCTGACATTTCCTTCCTCTCCTGCTTTACAAGGAATTCTTATAATCCTTCCTACATGTTTTTCAGAATGAACAAGAATTAACAAGGACCTGTCTCCATGCTCTGCCAGTAACTGGCTTTCAGCTTAATAGGCCTGGTGCTTCTGGTACCCAATTCAGAGAGAAATTAAACAGAAACACAACACACCAGAATCTTGAGGTATCACACAAATTAAAAATGCTAAATGGTGGGTGGGGAAGTCTAACTTTCCTCTGGGGAAGGCAAAGCATATTCTCTTTGCCAATGCTTGGGGGATTATATGAACCTATTAAGCTTTAGGACGCACTAAAGATATAACATTTAAATTTTTTTTTCTTCTCTGTAAAGAAGAGCCCTGCTTTTCTAGATTGTCTATTAAAATCAGAGGATGAACTGTTTTATTTAATTTTTAAGATTGCTCTGAAAGCATATTTCAGTAATACAGCTGAGAATATAAGATGTAATATTTAGGGGGTTTTCTGGAATGTTACATAGTATGAGCATCTGGGAGTTTTATTTAGGGAACTGAGTGATATTTGAAAATAAAGGAAAATGTAGGCAACATGGCATCAGAGAACAGCCAAAGACTAGACAGGCTTCAAGAATTCAGCACAGAAAAGAAGGTGACTGTAGTTTCTAACCTGTAAGATTAGCAATAAGGATTTAGTGATCTGGATGCTCTTGAGACCATTATATGAGCACACAGACAAAATGAAAGATACTTTGATCTACAGTTCCCATTTAGGAAACCCTAAAATTAGCTACAGTATATCTGAGGTGCTGAGTGTATCTCATAGACCACTGAGCAGGTCTGTAATTAACTTTGGTTCTTTGAGTGCTAAAGGACATGTGATTGATTATCATTCAGACAACAGGCCTAGAAAATGCAGCTCTGTCATGGATATACGAATATATAATGCTCCCTGCTAATTCTAGTTCAGCTATGTGGTTAATATTTGGACAAATTGCTCAATTTTGGAAAATGCTATTTTAGTTCAGATTTTAATATTAGGATACACTGGATAAAAGTGCTCTGGACAATGAAAGCTAGCAGCAAGTGCTGGAGACACAAGGCCAAGCTCAGGATCAGAGCCAGGGGTTTCCATTCATAATCCTGACTCCAACCAAAGAATATTTTGGGGAATCCTCTCCAACCAGCTCTGGCTAAGGGCCAGAAAGTTGCATGGCCCAAAGTTGCCTGACTCTCCACCCAGGGAGGCACTAAATGCACCCTTCTGCCACATCTGCCAAGCACCACTTGAACCCTTGGTGAGTTGAAAATTGACCAGAAAGGCTCTCAGAGTTAAAAGTGGCCTGAAATGGCAGAGTCCTGGAGCACCCCATCGACAGAAAAAAATCTGAGGGAATGTTTTAACTCCTTGTTATTAGACAGCATTGAAAGTTCTACTGTATTTCTAATGAAAATTTGTTTAGCAAAAGGGACAGCATTTTGAGGTTTCAATTCCCTTTACTGAGCTTACTTCCATTAAAATAAAAATAGCTGCTGAGAAAGGTTCACAGCTCTCCAGCATAGAAATCTTATCTCGTTTATATTACCACTAGGTGGCTCAAAATGAAAGCAAAAAAGACACCACTCACTGCTCAATCCATGACCAGAATGAGCACGACTTAAAGACTACTACAAGCTGTCTCATAATTGTCATGCTTCAAAACTTTCTATAAATCATCAAGTTCCCCAGGTTAGTGATAAATACTCACTTGAGAGAGCAGAGCTGTCACAGCCTCAGAGATGTTATAGCTCTTAGAGACAGATGTTGCTTGTGAATGTGTGGGAGAGCAACTTCCAGAAGAATAATTCGTATTTTTCTCCTTCTTAAAATCAATTGCTATTGAATGAAGTTACCAAGTGACAGAGAGTGATAGAAGTTGCTTAAATGCATCTAAAGGACAGCATCATCACATTACTATATTTTAATTATGTTAACAAATCATCTGAACAAGTAACTTGTTTTGCTTCATAGTGATTGCCTTTATTTATAACAGCAGCTTATGACTTGGGGTTCAGCTTTCCATTACACATTGGTTTAGATTAAGGACAAAGCTTGCAAATCAAACCCATCTTTACTTGAAAGTAACTTACTGATAGGCAAGACTCCTGGGTATAGATATATATCTGCAATCAATCAAACCTGCTGGCTTAACAGCACTTTGCTCTTTCCAGGTCAAGTAAAATAAATAGAAAAGACAGTTTCTGTATAACTTCAAGAGGCAGATTATGTTATCTACTACCTTACAGCCAGCCATTATCCTACCACTGACATATGAATTGCCTCCTGTTGAAGATAATGGGACTTGTTAAATAGGAGGGTGTCAGACAGAGTGAGAGAAGGCCATAGAAAGGATTTCTATTTTCCCATAACTCAAATATAGTTAGTGTTGTGTGTAGATCTCCCATTTCTTACACGAGGCAAGACAGGGTATGAGCCACAACGAACATCTCCTCACAAGCATCCTCACATTTCCCATGCAAATAAAACACTGTCACAGAAGCTGTAATCTAGGCAGTTAAAATACTCTTGGACAATAAACATGCTTTCATGTGGTGGAGCACTGAGGAAGATTTTGGTACCCACATGTGATCATCAGGGCTACAACAGAGCTATTGAAAGAAAGAACTCTCCAAAGAGACAATGTCCAGGCTGATACCAGATTCCCACAGTCTTCTTTGGCATCTCTAGAAAAATACAGCATATGCTTGTTTTGTTCATCTTTCCTGTTTGACCAGGCACATTCAGACCTAGGGCACTGTTGTGTCAGAAGCTGAGATGAAGCTGAGGGCCTTAAAACCTGCATCAGGCTGGGGGACCTAAATATTTTCTTGGGAAGCTCCCTGGAGCACACACCAACACACCTCCAGCCATGGAAGGATAAAAACTCCCTCTGTCCTACTAAAATAATGGAAGGATCTTGTCTTTTCCCTCCTACAGAGAAAGACATCCAGAGAGCAGCAATGCCAACATGAAGGAAACACACAGAATAATACCCTCCCTTGCAACAGACCCCTCAGCTGGAGGCATCAGTCTGTTAAATCAGATACACCTTTGCAAGCTGCCCTCTGGGGACAACACCCCACTTTCTACCAGGACTGAGTTGTCCTCACAAGGCACACCAACTTCACCCCCCAGGCTCAGAGGCACAGCACATTCACATACTGTGGGTCCTGGAACAAAGACCCTCCCCAAAGATACCCCAGATGGCTCTGAACACCACAACCTGCTCCACAGCAGAGGTTAGAGGCAAGAAGGTAGGAATGGCTCTTCCTTTAGGGATGCTGAACTTCCACATTGCTTTATTTACCCTGCCAAAGTTTTTACTTGGCATTTTTCCTTAAGAGTGAAATTTAGCACTGGAAAAATGCAATAGAGCTTAACTTCCATGGTACAAACTTTGTAGTGATGTCATAGGAGGCAAGTGCAGACCTTGTGCAAACCTATTACAACAGGTAATAAGCTACAAGATGTAGCAACTTTCTACAAGAAATAACAAGTTCCCTTAGATACTTGCTTTTACTAGCTCTTACATGCCTTTCATAGCTCTCATGTTTGTGAAAGCTCTCCAACAGTCCTTGCTGGGGATGTCACTGCCTGTCCCCAGATCCATAGAGGCTGGCATGGGGTGTCCTGAGCTGCACACCAAAGCAGCATGCAGGAAAACCACACATCCTCCACATAATGACTGTACTTTTTGGCTTCCAGCATTCACACCTAAGAACTCTCATCTCATCAGTAGTATCTTGATAAGGAATAACATATGCTGGTCTTGTTTTGGAGGCTATTGTTTTCTTGAACTTCCATTGTGCTATGTGCATGTGTGCACACACCCAGGTTTGCTGTACTTTCTGGTTGTCTGCCAGCTCACCAGGGCTGGAGCTGCTGTTGATTGAAGAGCTGTCTCATTTTGATGCACCATGCACTGGGGCACGGCTCAGCACCCTGCTCCTGATGCAGAGACCACGTCAAGGTCCCTTTCCTGATTTTCAAAGCCTCCATGCCTACTTATGCCTACAGTGATGAATGAGTTGTCCGTCTCATGAAAATAAAACAAAACAATAAATCCCATGATAATTTGCTGAACTATCAGAGCAAAGTTGTGACCAGAAAAGGCTGAACCTTCAGACAATGTCCAAAACAAAGTAGAAATAGACACTGACTGCATCAAATCCAAACAAAATCTGAAACCCACCCCTGTGCTCTCACTGCTGGAGCTGGTTCCCAGAGCAGGTCACATTGCTGCTGTCCAACATGAGCCTGGTTCTTGTGGCTGAGTGCAAAGGCAGATCCCTGTCTGAAAAAGCATTTGAATATGGTGAAACAGCCCTTTGGTAGATGCAGATGCTGGCTGTAACCCACAAGTTCCCTTCTGAATGTGTGCATCTGGCCTGCAATATTTGCAAAATCAAGCCTTTACTCTGCAGTTAAGTGGTATACAGGCCATGCAGACATTCAGGGTATTGTACTTGCTGTGTGTCCCTAAAACAGGTGCTGGATACCTCTGGAGCTCTAGGCCAGAGTTTCTGAATCCAAAAACCTCTCTGCAACATAACCATGAGTTCTCATAATATGAAGGAGCTGCTCTTGGGAAGCCTTCTTCCTGCCTGGAGGCCAGCAGGGTCACCACCTACAGCAGAGTGAGAACAAAAGGGAAAAGTGAAGGATAAAGGATTAGTTTAGGCAAAGATAGTCTGAAGGTTCGACTGGAATTAAGAGTTGTAGGGCTGAGTAATAAACACCAGCATTTTGTGTAAAGGCTCGTTGCTTTAGATGTGTCTCTCTCTCTCTGTGCCCTTCTAGTGAGCATTAAGGGTGGATCTGTGGAAAGCAAAGATCCTGTCACAGGCCAGACCCATCTGGGAAAGGAAAGTGCTGTAGTTCATGACTCCTCAGCCTGGCATCAAACTGGCTGGACTTTCCCACATCCAGCTGACTGCCCTGCCTGTGGTGTGGACAGTCTTGTGGGCAGATGTGGGTCTGCTCTGCTGGAAAGGATAAGGAATGTCCTCTTCAAAGTCCTCCCACTCTGAGGAAGGAGAAGGAATAGCAAAATGAGAGGAAATATATGGGAAAATGAGGTTCATAGCCTACAACTGTATCTTCTTCTTCTTCTTTTTTTTTTTCTTTTTCTTGTTTCAAAGAGAATGACTAAGCAGGCATTTACTATCTTTTTTTTTTCCTAAAAAGGGAAATGTCTGTTCCTACAGTGCCACCTTCAGTCCTTTTTTGCTTATAGTCTTAATTTTACCCAGACTGTTTAATTTTCTGAAGTTCTACTATTTCTTTCAGTAAAGACTCAAATAAAATAAATTGTGTGTGTTTCTCTTTGACAGTAGCTCATATCGCTAAAACATAACACTCTTCAGACCCAGGAGGCAATATCTGAACATTTCCAAACAGTGGTAAATGAGTCTCTTGCATCCGAACCTTTTCTGGACTGACAAAGCAATCAGTTCTTTGCTGAGCAGGTAATGGGTAAGTAGCAGTGGGCAGGGGGAGGGGTACATGGGGCCAGGGTATTGCTAAGAAGGTGAGATTTTACCCAAAAATGTGATAGGTTCAGTATATGCTGTATGTAAGGTATGGAGCCATGGATATGAATGCCTATGGTGATAACAGGAATTAGTACAAGCAATAACAAATATAGGTGCTTCTGCCAGAGGATCAAACAATGGAGTTATCAAAAAATCATGGCAAACATACACTGGCAAGGTCATGTGCAACTTAACATTTTGCTGAACATGCTTATCCTCAGAATTAATTAATTTTATACCCAGACCATTCAGTGCAACTATAGCAACTGTTTTGTTAACAAATGCATAAATAGAATAGGAAATACATTCTTATTAGTTTATGTAATTGGAGCTCATTTTGATATGGGGATATCTAGTCAATAGCTGTACTTAAAGAAGTACTGTGCTGTTTCCAGGATATAAAGCTGGGGTCACACTCTTCTCCACACTACATACTGACAAAGACATCTGTGGTTAGCTTCTCAGAAAACAGAATTTTTCAAAGTTTGTTAAGTAGAAATGTTCATGTCAGCCCTTGTGCTATTCTCGCAGGGTCTTGTCCCCAGGCATTGAAGGTGATGTTGCCTGTTCACAGTCTGCTTCAAAGGCCATGGCTGACAGTGACCATGTGGCCTTCGAGAGGCCACAACATAAGGGAAGCAGAAGTTCCCACTTCATGGCAGAGCCTCACTGGAATGTTTTGTACACAGTCCTGACCATTGCCAGAGCCTCTGTCTTCCTTGTTGTGATGAAAGGAGCCAACTCTCCAACACCCTGGGCTCTCAGAGGCAGCACAAATATTCTCTCATTTGTCTCTCAACACAAACATTTGCAGCACAGTCCCGTGCTGGCATGAGGGGCTGAGGCCAGGGCTGTCACTCTCCCACAGCCAAGCACCAAGGGGAAGGGTGGAAAGGAGCTGTTGTTCACTCACCTGTGAAGAAAGGAGGTGGCAGGAGCTTTCCAAGGAAGCTGGGAAGGGCTGCAGTCCCATGCCTTGGGCATTCCTAAGGACAGAAAAGAGAGAAGTCAAGATGATGCTGGTTTGGTAGTTGGCTGCGAGAACTGTCTTCATTTTATGCTGTGTGTGTACATACCTCTGTATGTGTGTGTGTGTGTATGTGTATTATGGATGTAAATTTATTCAGAGTGCAAAAATGGTTCCTGGTTCTTGCTAGAAACACAGGTGAGATTCAGTCAGAGATTGAGGTATCGACATTTAGGCACCTAATACCAAACATTTATTTGTGGGCTGGGCACCTCTGCTCCTGTTGTAGTCAGTAGAGATCAGCTGTGATTCAGCTGCAAAGCATTGGTGTCTGATTAAGATGTCCTGGAGTTTTTTGGTTGGCCTCCAACTGCTGCTCCAGAGGATCTAATGTCTCCTGTAAGCCCTGTGTCACATCTGCAAGCCCCATCTTGATGCCCAAGGTAGCCTCAAGCATCTCAGTTACCACTTACCACTGTTAGTAAGAGGGCAACTAAAGGGAACTTCTCAGTGTCTACCTCACTGTGGACAGACTCAGCCTCCAGCCAGACCCACCATCTCTGCTGAATATCCCTCCCCTGAGATTTGCAGACTGGATCTTCACTATCAATAGTGGGAGCTTAGAAAGCTCATCTACAAATACACTGGATGACTAATTTTAGTGTCCGAGGCTGAGTCCTGCCCAAAGTGTTTGTCACTTGGCAACACACATTCCAGCTCATGACTCAGTTCCAGGAGGAAGCTGTAAAAATCCAGTCGCAGCATGCACAGGGGAAGGGTCTCACCTTCCCAAGGGATCTCATCTGCCAAGGGATCTCTCCATCTCCCAAGGCATCTATGCTGCCAAATGTGGATGCTGGGGACCACTGCTGCAACTAGAGGTCCAGGGAGAGAGCAAGCCTGAGATGAGCAGAGCAAGAGGGAAGGCAGGGGCTGGTGCCTGTCCTGGCATCAGGGAACCCCCTGGAGGCTCAGCAGCAGAGCTTTGCTTGCTTCCAACTCTAGGCAAGCAAAGGGGAAGCGGTGGGACCAGCTGGGAATCCATCCAGGCAGATTAAAAAAGGCTCTTTACCTGTCTTTGCAGTCATGAACAGGCAAGAGGGGCCAGTTGGCAGAGATAGATGTAGGTCACACAGCACCTCTCTTGCTGACAATGCCTAAAGCATTACAGGATAGGAGATCCCAAGGACACTCAGTGCTACTCTGTGTGGACACATCTGGGGCATGTGGGAAGACACAGAACACAGATGTGAACGCCAGCCTGGGATGCTTTCCTGGGCCTGTCCCCTGGAGCAATCTGATAAAGCAGCACACACATGGCCAGTGAGACTGTGACTTCAAACCTCATGCATGGGGGTTTGTTCTAGGTAGTAAATTCATGCTTTGTCTCCTGCCTTGAAGCAAACATAGCTGTGTCCATGTGCAAATGACTGTGACACACTGTGATTTCTATTTACTAGCATTTTATGCCTACACTACCCAGCATAAGCAGTTGAAAATGGTTTCTGGCACTGTTAGTTCAGACCTTAATGTAACTGCATCAAAGCTGACTTCTTCTAATGGACTGAAACACTGAAGTACTTATTCTAATTTAAATAATTTAGAAAACAAACCTAGAAATAGAAGCACTTCACCCAAATGCAGCACATATTGCCAGAAGAGCTGCCAAGGCTCAGTTGTTTCCTCCCAGCAGTGAGAGTCAATGCACCAGGGGACATGGCCCCAAATGTGTGTCCACAGTCCCTGGACAGTCCCTATCACAGCTTCCCAAGCACAATTTCATACTTTATCCCAATGTGTTGTAAGGAAATGACTTCACATGGATTCTACCAATGATTACATGAAAAAGCTAAGGTTTTTTGCCTGCCAATAAAAAAGTACTTTCCCACTGTATATTACTACCAATGTTCCACACTCAGGATTGGGCTCCTAGAAAGTGTATCCAACTATGAATAGCTTCCAGAGGAGTGACCACTCTCTTACTTTGCTTCTCTGTACCATAAGAAAAAACTAGAACAGATTACTGTATGTTTGTGTCTCCAAAATATGTCATCAAAACATCCAATATTTGCTATGAAAGTGAAGTTCTGTTCTAATTTTTATCTAAAACATAAGACTAGCAAAGTGTAATTCATAGATAGCATCTGGTGTAAACTATTTCAAGACCACATTTAGAAAAGGGACTGAAAAGTCTCTATCTACCGCTTTAGGGCTCTCTCATTGATAAAAGGTTTATTTGCATTTATTCTGCCAAGTACATTCTGAACTCCACAGTCCTGCCTGTTAATTGACATGGTATTTGAGCTTCAGATTAATATCCTCCTGATTGTTCTCCTGACAAGACTCCAATGAACCAAACAGAGCAGCTTTGCCTGGGAGGAAACTCATAAAATATGAATTGGAGAGCCAGTCCATAAATAGAAGTAGCTCAGATTGTAAATCCAGTCCATCACAGTATTAAAGAAGTTCTCATCCAGGAAAAATGAGCGCACCCACTTCCTGCTGGAGACATTCATCCACCTTCAACTCAGCCCACTTGCTTCTTGGAACTGACACTAGTTCTAAAGCAAACTGATGATCTGAAGCAGAGTGATTGCTTGAGTTTCATTTGATTTGGGTTTGTGTTTTTGGTTTTTTTCAAGGAGCCAAAGTTATTTCCTTAAGCCAAAAGATATTTCCTTAATTTCTCAATAAAAAGTAAAATGAGTAGAGCAAACACAGGCAAATCCATGTAAGCACAAAAGCAAGGCATCCCAGGAGAACACAAATGAGAGCTTATATAAGAGACATTACACACCTCATTATGGAATTCAAAATATTTGACAAGGCATAGCCTGTTGAGATCTGTAAATAAAGTATGAATGTTGGTGCTTCAAGGCAGAAAACGAGAACGAGCAAATACCAAAGGATACAAAGGTGAGTTTAAGCTCCTCCATCTAAAGTCTTTTAAAACACTCTGGAGGTGCCCAAGTTTTTCAGTGACATCCTGTTCGTTCAGTGCAGCAAAATGCTGAGCAAGTAAGAAGCAAACCCGATTGCTCAGAGTGTAGAAATTCTGCAGTAAAACGATTACCTTGGTATGTCAAGTGTCACTGTAGAACATAAAGCTATTTGGCTGCTGCTTAAATGAATGCAAGAGGAATTTATTAACATTTTTATGAAGAATAAATACATTCTTGTTTATAATTTAGCAGTAAGGTGATACTGATAAAGGTCTAGTAGATGGAAGTGTCTCATCATTGAACCTTGTTAGTGCAAGGTTGCTGAAACAGGCTGTGCAGTCCTTAGTCCTACAAGCAGATCTGCTGACTTTGGTGGGATAGCAAAGGTCTGCATCTCTTCCACTCTTATAGACATTTAAAGCTCAGAACCCCCAGCTATCTCAGCAAGGAGGGACAGCAGCACACTCAAGAATACAACACTTAAACCCCTGCTACAGGCTGGTGCTGTCTGTCCCAAAGACACCACAAACAGCTCCTAATCTCTCAAAATGTAATCAAAGCTGAGTTTCAAGAGAGATTAGTTGAATTCTCAGCTCAAGGGCACTTTTTGAAGGTGAAGGGCTCAACAAAACTCCCTTGCTTGCAAAATTCAAACCTGCTGCAATGTAATATGAGCAACAAATTTAAAGCACTGATAAAGGGCAAACTAACTGATGGAAAAAAGCAAGCTATATCTTTGCTTGTAACAGAGATTTTGCTTTCCATTTTTTAAAAGTACATGTTTGTCTAGCAGAACATAACTTAGTATTCTATTTCTATACCAATCACAGAACCAGACAACAGAGGTAAAACAGCACATTATCACATACCATACAAATTTACCTGAATGTAAGAACTTTATATTGCACTCACACAGTTCATCCATTTGGACTATTCGCAATCTAATATTTCTTGATTCATCATGTTTTTAAAAGAGGTTACCACTGATTCTAATGCCAAAATTAAACACACTCACAACCCTCTAGATAAAGGAATGTAATCCAATATTCTTACAATATAAAATAATGTAATAAGAGAATCTCTTAATTAAAAAAAAAACAACTTTGACGTTATATTGGGTATACAGTAAAGACTTACTGTAATTGGTCTATCTTCTGTGCAATAGCAACCAAAGAAACATTCCCTACAAAGCTTGTTTTCGTTATATAAAGAAAAATATAGAAAGATATATGCACTGAGCAGCAGAATAAACTGAACAAACCCTTTTTTTTTCTGCAGGCAGTCTGTGAGAGAAGTGCTTGAACGTCATTGCTAGCTTGGATTTGGAAGCCCAGCATAGGGCTCCTGGCATAGGTCAAACAGCTCAGGACTGTGACCCTGATGGGAGGAGGAAGTGAATATACATTGGACAGATTGCTTTATCCTTCTTCTTTCCCTCCCCAAGGCAAGAGAAACATCAAAAAAGGTTTCATCCTATCGTGAGATCAGAAGACCACATACAGAGGAAAGAAGGTTTCACCAAAAAGCGACTTTCTTTGGTCTCAGCAGCAATTGCATGTCAAAGGCTTGGCAGTAGTTTGAGTACATAACTGAGCTGTCCATTAAGAATGGGGAGTGTCTCTGTATTCCTGCCTGTAACACACCTGCAGTTACACTGATCACAGGACACTGCACACAGTATTTCTCCTAAGACGTATCTACTGAACAAATTTTAACAATTTCAGAAACCAGCCACATTTGCAGGGTTTGATAAAAGAGACCAAAGATACAAATTTAAAACTAAACCTGCAAGGTTTTGCCTACAAGCAGCCAGGCACTCTCCTTCTGGTTTGGCTTTAGTCTCACACAGGTTTGGCAGACCAGGGCTGTCAGTCCTGGGGCCTCATCCACAGCACTCCAGTGCCAATTCATCACAGTTTTGCACTGGAGCATAATCATATGCTCTGGTTTTTGTGAGTTCCTTTCCCAAAAGCTTGTCTGATTCAATCTGCCTCTGACTCTGAGCAGTCATTGAATTGATGCCTCTAAAAAGCCATCCACATTAAGTCTTATGCCTCCTTTCTGAGTGGTACTAGGGATTAATCCCTCATCTGACAATGTTTCTACTTAGAGGGATGGATTTTTTCTTGTGTGTATTACCTCATAATTATTGACATTGAATTTCATGTGCCATTTCATCAACCAGTCATCTCTGCAAATATGCTCAGATAACTTCAGGTCAGACTTCTCTGAGAAAATACCCTAACATCTGCATTGCTGCCGCTCATTTCAGTTTTCAAATTTTCTTACCATATCCTTTATGTCTTAAGTGCCTTAGTCATGAGCACAAATCAGGTGATAACCCACCAATAACCTCCTACTTTTTCCAATGTACAGTCATGGAACACCTGAACATGAAGCAGGCTCAGAGTCCTCTTCCAAACTCCTGTGCCCTGCAGGTTCCTCCCCACTGTGCAGTGTCCCTGCCCTTTGCAATGTGCCTCCCTGCAGGCTGTGACCTTCCTTTCTCCTGGGTGCCATGGGGTGCAAACTGGGGGGACACAGCAGCACGAGCTGAGGCACAGAGCCCTCATCAACACACATCAGAACCACACCCATGACATTTCCAACCAGCATGAGGTGACAGAGGCAAAGCTGGCCCAGGCCAGCTGCACAACATCTTTGAAAGAGAGGGGAACACTTCACTCTGACTGTCCCTATGACTCTGTCCTTAGGGATATCCGTGGTATCAGGTTCTTGGGTTTTTGTCTTGGGCCATTGACGGAGACAAGGATCTGTGGAAAGAACCTTCTTATGAGTGCGAAAATTGCTCCTTCCATCTCCCACTGTCTTTTCAGTTCTACCAACTTTCTTGGTATGGACGTCAGACTTCTTAATCTGTAGTCTTTCAGACTATTACCCAACCCTTTTTTGAAGACCTGTGTCCCATTTTCAGCCTTCCATTATTTTGTCTTTAAATGATTTAAACTGTATCTCAGGCAGGACAACTGCAGTTACCTAGATTCCTGCATGAATTTGTTCTGGCCCTGGAAAGAGGTTAGATTCACTTTGCTGGTTTATGCCAATTATTCTCATACTCATCTCCTGCAAAGAATGACTCCAGTGGGAGCCTTGCTGACCTCTCCTGTAACCAGTACTAATAGAAACACATAATTTAGCTCTGCTGCAAGGTTGTGTCTTCATAGGGTGCCTTTTCTGCCCCTTCATCATCTATTGGTCCAGTTGACTTTCTGGGCAACTTTATCTTTGATGTTTTAAAGCAGATTTTATAGCAGCTTTCACACCTTTATACTAACTCCCACTCTAAACCCTCTCTAGGGTATTTTACCCTAAAAAATTGCAACTTTTTTCATATTGTCTTTTGTGGCTTTTTTGTCTGCCTATCTTCCACTTGATTTTGGATATTTGCACACCATAATAATCATTTGAATTTAAATGGAATTAATCAGGCACAGCTGGTTTTTTTCAAACTTATGGAATATTTATTCTTAAGGAATGTTAACTTAAAAATTTTATATAAAAGAAAGACACATACTTAAGAAGGAAATTTAATCTCTTTCTAAAGAGTAAATCTGTTTTCCATATGCTACTGAAAGTTGTGTCTACTACATACAACCTGAATTGCTGCTTTCAAATAACTATTTAAAGAGCTCATTAATTATCATCTCCTCAGGATACAAAAGCTTGCTGTGAACTGGAAGAGAAAAAGGTTTAATGAGGCCTGCCTTTTACTCCCATGCCTCACTTCCCAGCATGCATGAAGGCAATGGCCACCTGAGCTGATGTACAAATAGAGGGCAGCCACATCCTACAGCAGAATGTGAACTGCTGAGGTGTTCAGTTTGGCTTCTTGGAGTTCTCACTTTAGGGACCATGTTTGAGAAAGATAAGAGGCAATTTTTATCTCCTGAAGGAGCACGGGACTGAGGCTGTACCTGAACTCCCATGCCCTCATGTCCCAGGTAGCTCCTGTGGGAAGAGGGTGAATTGTAGCTCAGGTGCCCTTTGGCCCACAGGCTCCAATCACTTTCCTGCAGAATTCCAGACCAACTTTGACGACAGTGTGCATTTGCATCTTCATTCAGTGGAATGCTGGGACACACAAGGGCATGTAGGTAGTCCCAGATTCTTCAAGACACTCTCAGATACTGTGCTTGTGACCTAACCTGAGCACAGGATCAAAAATACCTTGGGGCTGCTCTACTCCACAACATCTGTAACAGGACAGCCTGGAACATCACCCACACAGCACACAGGAAAAGGAGCCCAAACCTGATCCACCATCCTGCCCCCAGGCATGAGGTATCTGTCCCTGCAGGGAGAGCAGAGTCACCCCAGCAGCTCGAGGACACACAGGGAGCTTGTGTTGAGAGTGGTTCTGAGTAAGGAGACGCTGGTTTTGTGGCTCCTGCAGGTCAATAAATCCTGCATGTATGACCCACTCTCCTGATTTTCCCACCACATTGGTGTAACTATGATGTGATTTGTCTGAAATCAGTACAGTGTCAGTGTCTGAAACAGATAAGCCAGAAGATTTGAAAAGTCACTTTTCCTTTGTAAGCCTTAATTGACCTTTCCTCCATGCAGCTAAAGGTTCCCATGGGCTTTGTAGTGTGCTGATGGTTGTCATTTTTCTATGAGCTGTCCTTCATGGTGGTCTTTGTCTTTTCCTATTGTTTCAACAGAAGCAGAGTCAAATCCTGTGTGCTGATTCCTGCATTTTTTTTTTGAAAATAAAATCTGAAATAGCAACCAATGTCCCAGTGACCATGTGCAGCAATGAGAAAACTTCAACTCCTGTTTCAAAATTAACACTGAAACCAGAACAACCACCTCAAAAGCAGGCATGCAGGCCAAACTGCATAGGAGAGGTTTGCTTCCTTTTTTCACAGATGTGTAAAGGTGGCTCATGGCACGACAAACAGGTGTGTGACTCCCATCAGTTGTGAGACAATAGATTTTCAGGTGTATGGTCAGGCTCCCGAGAGTCCCCAGGAATCTGGGCTCCAGCTTGCAATGACACCTGCTATTCAAAAAGGAAGTGGTTTCAGCTGCTCACACAAGGAAGTACCAAAAGTGTCCCAAAGAGGATTACAGAAAATATCACTTCAATCTTGCACATCCCTCAGGTCCCTCTCAAGTAGGCTTTGTTTGTTTCTTTTGCAATTTATCTCAGTCTTCTACAGAGATAAGAATGGGAGACACTATTACCAGGAGCTGGTGATTTTGTTCAGTTTAAGATCTAAGTAGAGAGGAAAATAGAATTTATTTGTCAGCTCAATCTTTAGTGCTTAAGTCCGTAATACAGCACTAAAATGACTCTGTTAAGGAAGGGAAAAAATTATCACAGCATTGAAGGTTTGATCTCTCCCAATGTACATGGAACAGAAGTTTAAACTTGGATGCATTTCGAACAAGGATGAAAAACAAAATAGCCTAACAAAGTTTTTAAAACAAGGATGAATAAGAAGCCTAGCAACCACAACAGATTACTTAATGTTTATCCTGAAAACTCCTTCAGTAATTTTACTCCCCCACTAAAAGTAGCTCCATTAGAGATGTCCCAAGAACATACTTTTAGTTTTTAGTCACATTTTCATAATCATGCTGCAGGTAATTGTCTGGTGGTTTTAAGATTAAGCTGCTTTTGAACACCAAATCTAAGTGACTTATAGGACTGAAAAATGCTACAGGTTAGAACACATTGGCTATACTTTTTCCAGAACAAAATAAAATCGCACAACAGGTAATATTTTCAAAGATCTATAAATATTAGTTCTCAGTAAGCAAATTACACAATTCAAGTTTCAGTGGAAAAGAACCATCTTGTGCTCAAAACTTACAGGCATACTCCAATGAGTTACAGTAAATTGTCTCTGCTCAGAAATTACAACCAAGTTTTGCTTTCTATGGCCATCCTGTGCTTCACTAGGTCTGCAGGAGTTTTGAATACAAAACATTAGTGACAAATTGTATCAAAAATGTGAACAGAAGAAAAGGGATTTATGAATATCTCTACAATATATTCCTTCACTATCTAAAATAAGAAAAGCAGTCTTTTAACACCTCATCCAATTATTTGACCATGACGTTTCATAGAGGTGGTTTATGAAAATATTTACTCAACATTTATGTTTCATTCCAGTTTGGCATTTTCTGGAATTCTTGCAGCACTTCTGGAGAATAAGGACATTTATTCCAAATAGGTGTCTGTGATCATATTATATTGAAATTTTGTACAGGTCCCTACATCCATCTTTCTTTTCTCACCAAGCTTACTCCCCACTAAATGAATGAGAGTAGAGAAAGATACAAGTTTTATTCTAAAGATAGCTTCACAAAGAAGACTGTACATGTTTCTTCAACTAGCTGAGTACAGAATTTTCTGCTGATGAACGATCCCTTAATTGACTTCATTCAAACCACCCCAGGTGGGTGATTAAAAGATTGATTAGGGATTTGTCCCCTGCCTGTCAAGTCTGACTGCAGCTCACTTAGATTAATAGTGCATCTCTCATCGAGCTTGAAATGATAATGCACTGCTTGATTGACTGAAGTGTCCCTGGGTCAAATCAAATGGGACAAACTGATGCCACAGAACATCTCCTTGTCTGGCATACAATATGAGCTAGTTTTCAATGCACAATATATTTATCTTTCATTGCCCTACAGCATTCCATACCCACTGAATCAGAGAAAGAAAATCTCTTTAGAGGTGGGGAAATGAAAAGGGAGGAAAGAAAATAATCAACAAAAGAGATGGGTTTATTAACACTTGCTTACCCACCAAGAACCAATTTTCCCCTGGAAAGATTTTTCTCTAAACACCCACTGGGTTTCTGCTCTCGTCACAGAAGTTTGGCATCTTTAACTAGCAGTTTCTGTCAGGACCACATGAAAGGTCATCACCTTGCGTGTCCTAGTGTTCATCTAAACCTTTCTGGGAATAAAACATTTGAAACTAATGTTGTTCCTTTATTGCCTAGAATCCAAAACAGGATATTGCAACAGCAGGGAAGGTAGGAGGTTGGTAGGACTAATTTGAACATGGTAAATCAAAGACTTTCTCCCAGGAGGAAATTCCCACCTATCTGTTACCTGCCTTCTGGGGTGAAGCAATATGATGCCTGTTCCCCAAATGAAAAACTAGGAAATTATGAGAAAATACCTCTAATCAATGGAGGCAATCAAAAAGTGGAATAAAAATACTCCCTGAAAGGAGGTATCTCTCAAGTGAGATTCTGATTTCAGTTGGTGAAAAAGGTCAGTGTCAGCAAGGATGGCTGCAGTAGTCTTTATGGCTGGTACCATGAGCTTCAGTACCAAAGATGACCGCATAGACAGTTCCACATTCCAGTGAAACAAAGTCCCTAAAAGCTCAAAATATGGACTGAGATGAGGGGGTTTGTTTGGAAGAGAAAATTTGTTGACAGCATCAGAGCAAACTCAGAATGTATCGTAACCAACTCACAGTGGAGAGCACTCAGTTTGCTGATGGCCAAAGGGTGAAGAAGACCTGGACTGAAGCAGTGTTTGCAGAGACAGAGGTGGGGATGAAGGGCCACTGCAGAGGCTGGTGCTCAGGAGTAGCTGAAGAATAATGATCATAAAAGAAACCCTGTGCTGAATCTCAGACTCTAAATAAAGCTTTTTCCTTTTCTCCACAGACAGCAGGAGTGGTTTGTAGAACACCACAGCTCAGTTTTCAGAAATCCCTGTTACAATCTGAGCCATCTTGATCCTCTGGGCAGCTGAACTGACCTCTCTTGCGCTGGGATCATTGCTCATCTGCAGCTCTGTCAAGAGACAAGCTGAGTCCTTTCTCATAGGAATTTCTGAAATACAGCCAGCCTGTATCACTGACCTTTCTATTAAAAACAACATTAAATGATTTCTCAGGCTCAGTTCTCCTTGAGAAAGAAATGCAAACTGCACATTTCTCAGGGAAGTGGCCACAAATAAAAGCATGTATTTTAATATTTTTCATTTGCATATCCCTGTCCCAGAGTGGAACAGTATTCAAACCACTACCTAAATACTCAAACAGAGATTATAGCACAAGTTTTCTAGTATTGATTCATTACTGATACATTAAACAAGGCAAAGGAAAAAAAAAGTGATCTAACAAGTAATATGACAAAATACTCCTGGACATGACAAACTGGCCTCTCACATTGCCAGGCAGTAGAAAGCAGCAGCCATCAGAGAAGCAGGGCAAAGAGCATCCAGTGCTCCTGGATGAGAAAGTCCACTTACCCCACCCATCCCATCCCACCCCATCCCAACTCTCTCTACACCATCCCACCGAGTGGAGCCCACTGCATTCTTAGGGAATACTAATGAGTAGGCAGGGTGTAAAATCAAGGCACTCCAAAGAACAAATAATCATTGAAAACAAGAAGAGATTGATTTCTCATCATTTCCTACCGAAAACTTTGCTCTGCTTTCTACGGCAGTCATTCTATGCACATAAATTGGCAAAGCACAGCTCCACTGCTGGGAGAGGCATTAAAAGACAGGCATGAAAGGACAGGACTGGGGATGGGATTTTTATCCCTGTAATCAGATCCTGAGAACACTTTGGTGTGCATACCATGCTACACACAGCAGTCCTTGAAATATCAGGGATTGTGTTGTGAAATCTCACAGTCCTGAATCTGTCTGTGTTAAAACCCTCATGTTTTCTACCATCTGCAATGAGCTGGAGCCACTATACCAGCTTAGGAAGCCCCAGGTATTTCGGCAGCTGAGGAAAAACCTTGCAGCAGCTGGTTTTTGTGGGTTTTTTCCTTTTGCAATGAGGACAAGTGGTTTAGCTTTTTAAACCTTGTAGTATTTTTGCTTTTAATGTTAACTTCTTTGGTTTAAGCAGGTTTTCTTTAAATGTTATGCAAATTTAATCCCAGCTGACAAATAAGTACCACCAGTGGGGAGAAGAATTGATCAGCTGATGATCTGGAAGCCTTAAGAATATTAGCTTTAGAAGGGTTCTTCTAAAACAAATTGTCTTAATGCCCTGTGACTCTAAGTTCACCACAGACCAGGTAAAACACCTCTCTTTCAATATGAAGCTGTGGCTTTTTCAATATGAAGCTGTGGCTTTATCTCTCTGTTCTAATCAAGGCATACTTATGCCCAGTACCCTGCCTATGCTTTTGTAGAGGCAGACATGAAAAGTAAAATGATTAATGACTCATGATTGACATTTCCCCCTTTTCTCTCAATTAACAAAATTTCCAATCATTTGTTCAATTTAGCCTAATGGTACTAAGACCTTAGACCATTAAGTATTACAAATGAAAGCAGGAGTCACAACCCGCAGCAGCTTCTTTACATTACTCTAAAAGCTCATAACTTCAATAGACCTTGAATGTTCCATTAAAAAATTAAATCAAATAGCCTTTTTTGTCCTGTGAATTTCATATACAATGCTTAATGATTTATTCTGCTTAAGAATGTCCATAAATAAAGTTTCTGTGGTATCAGAATAATTCTAGAAGCAGGATTCTTTAAAATTATGATAATGCAGTGATGCACAGCTGATAAGGGTGGAAATGTAACAATTTACCTTCTTTGCAGATGGAATTGTTTCTTTGTGGAAAAAAAGGTTCCTCATATCCTCCTCAATCTGAGGTCTCTATTTACTGATATATTTTGATTCTTATTCTTGATGTATGTTTTTGTTTAAAGGAGAAAGCAAATAGCTGAATCTGAGACTGACCTTTTTAGTATTAGTTTTCCTACTACTAATTTATTATGTAGCATTTTCATGTGTCTGTCGTGGCCTTTTGTTTAAACAGCTAAGTTAGAGAGATCTTTAATTTTAATATGAATTTATTTGTGTTGGTTTGGTAGTGTCTTAAATTTTAATGGTATTGCATTCAAAATTACATTTTACAAAGAATGTCTATTCTGTTTCAATTTTATATCTGTTTTCTCCAGCATTGCCTCCAGGCTGAGAGAGACCTTCAAGCTAAAGGTTAATGCTGACATTTACGGTTCAAGATTTTTGTTTATACCCTAACCACGAAAAAACATATGAATCTCATTTCCATATACACTTGCTAGCAACAATTTTCACCACCACCACTTTGTATATAGCAGACAAATGTTTTAGTGCTGCTAGACAAAAAATAGCGATGATAATGAGTTAAGCAACCTTTTGAGCAGAGGCCAATTGCAGAGCTCTCACGGCATTAGCAAACTCCAAAAATGTAATTTGGTTACCAAAAGTCACATTAAGCTGTCATACATATAATTTCCCCCCACAGTGTAGTTGATTATTCAAATATTTTCCAAAGATATGATCTTTTATGATTCGCTTTTTCAGTTTCCTCGTACACTTATCAACTTTAAACTTCAAATCATAACTTTGGTAGCTAGTGATGCCAAAATGTTGAAATACACTCAGCCACATTAAAGAGAACAACCTGAAACCATTCTTTGTCAAATTAAAAGTTAAATACAATATGCTTTGTGTATTTTCTATTTCCTGTTCAAAACCCAATAAATACAACAAGCTGCTTCTTTATTTTAAATCATACATTACCTCAATATTGTTCCTTTCTGTAATCAGACCTTTACTACAATTCTTGTGTGCACATTAGAATAAGAGGCTTTATTACCAGATTAGTATTTCATCCTTGTAAAGTCTGCAAATATGTGCAGGCTTCAATTCAGAGTCCTCTAAATTGAACAGACATGCCACAAACTCACATATCCCATCAGGATTAGCCTCCCTTCATATGTAAATGCGATAAAGAAAATAATGAAATTATTATTTTTCTGTTGTTATCTTATGTCCAACTCTTTTTGCATGGTAAATATGATTCATTGCCTTGTAGCAATATCAAGTAAAAACCTGGAAAGAAGCAAGTTCAATTCATAAATCAGTTACTAGTGCACTCTCTTTGCACAGTGGCCAGCTGCTGGATGTGGCTGATCTGCTCAGCCCAACATATGGCTTCAGTCAGTCAAGGGTTTCCCAGGGGCAACATCAATCACAGAGGCAGAAGAGAGCAGCAAAAGGAGAGAAAAGGCTGTATCATTTTCCTGATTTTGCTGCTGCTCTTCTTTCTTTCCTTTCTCTCACCTCAGCTACAGTGCTTGTATTGACTGTCTGCCTGCCACGCAATGGGGAGCCAAACGGGGGATGCCATCCCCAGCTACTCCTCCCAAACACTTTGCACTGTCCACGGTCAGCCAGGTTGCTGTTCAATAAGATTCAGATGATGCACAGGGCACTGGACCTGAGAATCAATTTCTCTTTCCCACTGCACTGCCTGGAGCCACTGTGGTTGTACTTCTGTAGCAGTTTCAGGCACTTGTACCGTTTGCAGCCCCCTGCTTGGAAAATACAAAGCTGGCTTTATGTTAGAAAGAATCAGAGCTGACAGATTTCATTTCTACATTCAGAGAGCTGAGGATTTTAAAAATTTATTTTGCAAGAGAAAAGCATGACAATCTCAGTGAGTTTGGATTTCCTCACAGTGTGATGAAGAAAATCACACACAGCTTTGCCCTGTGTGCTTCTCTTCTGTTAGAGTGAAGCACTGCACTACTTACAGATTATGAGTCACTGGCAGAGGAGTCATCCAAAGAGTAAACAAGACTACCACAATAACACTTTATTTCCACAGTGATATGCAAAGCCATCTAATAAGAAGCAATGTCTGTTCAAGCAACACTACCAGTGCTTAGGTTTATTAATTACCTTACCTTCCTAGCTGGCTCAAATCCTCTTGGAAACCTCATCCAGTCTTTTCAGAATGATCACCATGCTGCTTATTTTTCACATAAAGGAGTGATGGCATTTAACACCTATAACTTCCTTACAGTTTTTCTATTAAAGGAAAAAAAATTTTCCTTTAAAACATATTTTTCCTCAAAAAGTTCTAAATGGAAGCATAAGAGAAGTTTCAGCAGAGAAGCAAAAGGCCTCAACCCCAACATTTAAAGCAAGGACAGCACAAAGGAGATGGAAGCCCCAAGCCCACCCCAATTTAATGCACATTTGGAGTTCATGTTGCAAACTTACAAGCCTAGCTGGAAACATACCAGCCTCTTGCATAACCTCAGAGGCAATGGTTAGCTGGGTAAAATACTTTTCATTACTGAATCCTTTATACTCCATAGCGTGTGAAAAATTCAGATGAAACATGCCTTACTAGTCATGCAGGATACATTCAATTCATGACAAAGTAGCAGACATGAAGAATTTTTTAAGATGAAATTTTAGAAAAATGTCAGCTCTGCTGACAAGAAATCTCATATAAAGCTTGTATTTCATTTGGCTCATGGCTCTACTAAGTTAAAGAAGTGCAATGTTATTTCTGAACCTGTAATTACTGTCACAAATATATTTTGTCTGATAATGAACTGACTGTTTGTGCACATGTGTGTGTGTGTGTGTGTGCATGCATTACTTAAATGCTTTGTTTTCAAAAGGTTGGATGCCACAACATCAATTATAAACTGTACCCCCAAGCAGCAAGCTGGTACTTCGACTAAACTACTCACATCATTATTCTGATCTCCTTAGAACATGGAAAATCGTCTAGCTTACTTGATTCATCTGCAACAACTTACTTTGCATTTTTGCAAGCTTTCTGACAGACAGAATGGACTTGTTTATCTGTTTATAGAGTGCTTAAAACAATCTTTGTCAAGGCTCCTGTATGTTACTACTACACATAGTATGTATAGGCATGTAAACCACCAATTTTTTTGAGGTTGTGTTTAGGCATATATCTACCCTGTAGGTCCTGATCAGCCCTGCAGTTTGTATTTATGTTCTCAAAGAGGAAGATACACTTGCAAAATAAAAGGAATACCAATGCTTTGAATATAGTTTTTTACTTTCAAATATTATCCCTTTGAGAACTGGATGAACCCCATAATTTCTGGTTCATGAAAAGGAGGGAAAAAAAAAGAAAAAAAAAAAAAAAAAAAAGGAGAACCTTCCAATGAAATCAAACCACCATATGTAGTTTGGGTTTTCAGGTTGAAGACCAACACCTTTTGTGGTTCTAGGAAACCTCAGAGGCTGTTAACAAGATCAGATGTAGACATGCAGCATTCCATTGCTCAATAATTTAAAATCAAAGGACCCCCTCACAATCCAATTAGGGCAGCAGGAGAAGTTGATACATGATGAACATAGATGAACACAAAAGCTGGCATACATCAGCCAACTCTGAGACTAATATTCAAGCTGTAAGTTCTTCAGGAAAGAATCTCAGGGACAAGGATACAGTCTTTGTTACTGACACTTCTGGCTTTAATTTCTAGCATAATGTGGTCAGAAAAAGAAAATCCCAGCAACAGCAAGAAAGCAGAATATACAGCTGTGATTTGTTCTTTGAAGGTTTCCTTCATGGCAAAGCTGCACCCTTTTTTGGAATTGTCAGTACACTTACAACCCAATGTCTGTGGTTCTTTGCATTCACATGCTCTACCAGGAAAAGTGACACTTACAGAAGAACATCTTCCACTTTGAGACAAAGTACAGGAAAGATTCAGGAGAATTATTAGCCTATGGACCTGACTTGCATCCTGCTTGGAACCAGATAGTCTATTCTACAGAGGCTGGCCTAGACACAGTCACCCAGACTTCAGTGCTAGGAGTGACGCCTCGGGAAGGCTGACCTGAAACAGAGGCTGGACAGAGCTAGAGAATAAAGCAGATATTTATTGAAAGGCCTTTAGGGTACACCTTGGGCAAGACAAGAGCCTGACCAGGGCTACACCCAAGCTGGACTAAAAATAGTCACAAAAAAATGGACAACTGTCATGAGGTCTTACACATTCATAAGTTTTGGTACATTTGCATATTGGGGTTTGATTGTCCCAATTACAGCTTCGGGTAGTGAGGTGTCGTCCTTCTTGTTTCTCCCTTCAGTCCAACAGGTTGTCCTTCAGTTGTTTATGCTTTTGGGCCTGAAAGTTGTACTCGTTGTCCTTGGTCTTCAGCAGGAAAAGGATTTGTTTTGTCTATGTACTGTGTGAAGAGAGCTGACTAGCACTTACTATGAGGCTCAGAACTACACCCCTAGGCAGCATAGAATCTGAAAAACATGAAAGCGAAAACTTAAGGAATCAGGAGGAGATGGAGTGAAAAGCCCAAGCACAAGAGACATAAATCCTAAAAATAGTAGAAGAGACATTTAAAGAAAGCCAAGAACTACATTTCCCCCGGAATTTCTCCAGTGCTGAGCACAGTCTGTGTGCAAATATATATCATATGTGCACTAAACTGCTAACCACGTCTTTTTCTTTAAAATCCCTTTTTAGTCGAGTCAGCTGCAGGATGTTTCACCTTGAATGTATTGCTGGTTAAGCTTTTCATCTATTTCCATCTGATTAACTTCAGTTTTGGGCTTTCAGTGCTCATTCAGTATCACTCACTGTATAATATTCCACTTTACTAACACCATTTACTTCATCCTTTTTA
Organism: Pycnonotus jocosus; assembly: GCA_013400435.1. NCBI lineage: Eukaryota > Metazoa > Chordata > Aves > Passeriformes > Pycnonotidae > Pycnonotus > Pycnonotus jocosus. The sequence goes on along the minus strand of VWYP01027872.1, from coordinate 136,949 downwards.
CATCAAGAAACAGTGATCCCTCCCCATTGCTATAATTTAATTTTAGCTTCTATGACTGCAACAGTATTTAACAAAGTATTGCTGCTTCTCATATTTTGTCTTAAGAAAATGATCACTGGCAAAATATAGAACAGAGAACTCAAGCAGGATAACTTTGGCCATTTATTACTGCTACTAATTATCCTAACCTTCTTATCATAATTACTTATTGGCCTACTTACCCAGTTATCCTCACCTCGCAGCCCTGACTTCCGCTATCCTCAAGATTCAGTGCTAAGAAAGCTTAAGCTTTTGTTACTGACACTAAATACAAACTGAGAATGGAACACAGCGAGCAGGAATTCAAAAAATGCCATTCCTTCACAGTCGTTTTCTTAGCAGTAACCCTGACCACCATGAACTTTCAATGGCACAAGAAAGGGAGAGTTTGTGGGAAAATCTTTGATGGACCAACTGTTACAGAGGAGAAAAAAAAAAAAAGCTTGCAGGCAGTCGACCCTTTCTTCAAACAGGGCAGTGATACTCAAGGCTAAATACAAGTTGAAGAAATCCCTGTGATTTTAGATTGGTATGCTAATCATCTGAGAGAAAAGGTAATTGGAGTCTCTAGGACAGTGCTAATGAGGTCAGAAGGTGAGATGTTTATCTCCTACAGGGAAACAGGAGCTCCAGGACATTACTGCCTGTGGAACTTGATGGAAAGCCTTTTTCTCTATTTACACTGACAGTTGTAGCTCTTCTGAAGGTTCGTCTTCATCTTTTTAACAGGTTCTTTTGCTCAGGACTGAGAGGCCCGAGGGGGCAGTAGCTGATGGTGAGAAATGCTGGTTGCAGGCAGCCAGGAATTCCTGCCTGCAGGAGTGCAGGAGTGATTCTGCTTAATCTCTGCAGTTTCCCTGAGGACTGTGGTGTGTGGGGTGAGATGCAAGACAAGGAATGGTGCCCTGCACAGCCAAAGGAAGCTGTAGATGCAAGGGAATTCATGGGAGACTGCCCATTGCTTGGGACACCTTGCAAGAGAAAGGGTTATAAAAGAGACCAACCCAACAGACAATCCCCTTAGCTGTGAGCAAACGTGTGGGGAACATTTCACAGGGAAATATCATGTATGTTTGGCCTGCCCTCAGTGCTTCATCCAGGTGTCCACCTAAAATTACTACAGGAAAGAGAAGATCAGGTGCTGCTGGCTGCTCTGAATCAATAAAGCTACTCCTATGTTCCCTTGCAGAATGTGAGCACAAGGTCCTGACTGTCACAGCTCTGTGCTGTTCTCCTTTGCTGCTGAGGCACAATTTGGTCCCTTTCCTGCAGATATTTCTTTTTTTCCTAATGGCAACTTAAGTGACACAGGGATGTTTGAAGCTGAAAGGGCAGTTCTTGGAATGACTGGAAAAAAATCCTGGAATGGATTTTTTTTTTGGAAATAGGTTATAAAACTTAAATTATTTTCTGAACATGTTCCAAGCTACCAAGAATGTACAGTTATTAGGAGTATAGTTTGGTATTGAATTCATAGCTCTGAAAAATACAATCAATTCAAAGGAGTGGTTTTTTGGGAAAAACAATTTTACATTGTAGAACTGAATACTGAAAAAGTTAAGCTCATCTACCACTCACTTGGGTTCAATGGCTCAACTATTTGCTGCAAATCTGTTAGGTTCCCTTAGAGTCACTCCTGTTGCAGTAACTATTTTGCAGGCACTGCCACACTGATACCATTATCCAAACACATCTTTCCATCACAAGAGGAATGGAATTGCTTGCTCTTAACTATATGAATAAGTTTAAAAACATTAGAAGTTTTATATTACAATGTCATTTTTACAATATGAACATTATGAGAAGCACACTTTCATATAGCTTTCAGCAAATCTACGGCCTTTAAGAGCCATACCATACATACGGCATTAAAAGCATACTGCTCAGTAAAAGTCTATTGCCTTCTTTCATTAATGTATAACTGAAAATAACTCCAAAAATATTTTCCATGTAAATTCCAATTTTTGTTGAAATTAACATTGTACTTAAAATAGTTCACCACATCAGTGGTTTTTTTCAGTGTGTTGTAAATCTAAACCTTGATTCTCCCCCTCTCCAGCAGCAACAGTAGGTGCTCCCAGGGTGTTTATAATACATGTTCTTGGTGTGTTTAGGAATTCTGGCACCAATAATGCTTTCCACATCAGCCAAAACCACATCTACTCATAAGGCTGGAAAGTGCAAACCCACATACTTTGCAACACCTTAGACTGCTTGTGTTTTCATTGTTTAGAGAGGTTTCTAATCCTTTAATAATGCTCCCCTTAAACTTTAATGTAATCTGTTAATCACTTTGAGAAGCTACTGAATCCCTCTGTCATAAGCATCTGTTTGTAGTGACATATGTAGCCAAAGAAGATGGTGTCTGTTTTGAAGATTGTGGACTTTTGTGGCATATTAACTGAAGGCCAGGAAAATGGAAGGTAACAAAGTTTAGCAACAAGCACACTTGACTCACACTGGCTGTTAGGATAGAGCTGCAGTTCTGCTTGACTGAAAAACCTGTGAAGAGCTCCAAAGAGTAATGAAACACAAGACACATCACAAACAACATCACTATTATTCCCGTTCCCATTATTTAGGTGTCTGATTCATTTATTTACAGGTTCAGCACTGCAAGGAACAGGAGTTCTGATCATCAGAGAAGAAAGCAGGAATTGTTATCACAATGATATGCAGCCCTATGCGTGACACTTATTTACAGGGAACCAATTTTTCCACAGGCTTGAAATAGAGCAGAGCAGCACAGTATTTCAATATATATCAGTACTGGTAGAACTAAAAGTCAAAGGTACATGGTACAACTCACTTTTCCCTTTCTATTTTTAAAAGTATTTTTATTGAAGATTTTGCACCTACTGCTTGAGAGAGCGACATATCATGGTACTGCTGTTTTCCTACAAAATTGTTTACCCAGTTACATGACATTAAAAAGACTCAATCTCATCTGTCAGTGGAATCTAATATACTGAGGGGGTTTAATCTTGTGGTTTTCTGTGGCATTAAAAGAGATGCTACAATAAACAACACATAAGTTTAGGGACAAAAAGGTTTGTGAACATGTTTCTATCTCTAATAATGTTTGGGAGATAAAATATTTCATACAGCAAAGTAAAACAAATTAGTGATATGAAATAGCCTGAGAGGAGGGAACTTATTTTGCAAATTTTTATTAATCAAAGAGCTGGCATATTTTTCTTCCTTCACCAAAATACAAACAGCATCACTGGCCCTACCAGAAATGGATGTCAAGTCTCTGTCTCTCTGAAAGTTGAGAACTTCACTGAAACAAATGTGGGTTTAATGATATATGAATTAATTTTAATGTAAATTGAGTTAAAGACACCAGTCTGTTCAAATGAAAGACATTGTTATGGCATTATGTTCATTAAGGCATTTTATTTGTTACATATTTGAACATAATATACTTCTTTTGGCTTTTATAAAGTGTTTTCAGCATCCACTTAGTAACTGGATCTATTCCTTATGTTTTCTCTTTAATCTGCAAAGATCCATGAGGAAATACAGTATTTCTCTATTACTAAATTGTTGAGAATGAATACTATATTTTAGTATATAAATAGACAAATGCATAAATATCTACTCAAAAACAAATGCAAAGCAAGTTTGACAGGAAAGGGTTACAGCCTAAAGGAAAACAGCAAAAGGAACCTAATAGAATGTAAAACTAGAAATGCCAACTGTTTCATTCCCATCGATCATGAGTTAGCAATTTACAAGCACAGAAAAATAAGGAAAAATAAAGTGCATGTATTATATCTATCATGACTCATAGCAACTCTATTGTACTTTCTGGTGTTTACAAAGCCTGTTAGTTGTAACTCACAGAATCATAAAATCATAGAATGATTTGGGTTGGAAGGAACCCTAAAGATCACCTACTTCCAAACCTCCCATCCCCACCCCAAGGGCCAGGACACCTTCCACTGGACCAGGTTTCTCAAAGACCCATCCAACCTAGCCTTCCAGGGATGGGGCATCCACAACTTCTCTGGGCAACCTGTGCCAGTGTCTCACCACACTCATAAGAATTTATTCCTAATATTTCACCTCAACCTACTCTCTTTCAATTTCAAGTCATTACCCCTTGCCCTGTCACTACATGCCCTTGTAAAAAGTTCATCTTTCTTGTGGGCCCCCTTTGGCTGGGAGGCTGCTAAATAATCACCCAGGGGCCTTCTCTTCTCCAGGCTGAAGAGCCCCAACTCTCTCAGCTGCCCTCGTATGGGAGCTATTCCAGCCCTCTGATGACCTTTGTCACCCTCTTCCAGACCCATTCCAGCAGGCCCACATCCTTCTTATGCTGGGGACCCCAGAGCTGGAGGCAGTACCCAAGATGGGGTCCCAGGGGAGTGGAATAGAGGGGCAGAATCACCTCTCTTCACCTGCTTGCCACGGCCCTTTTGATGCAGCCCAGGACACATTTGGCTTTCCAGGCTGAGAGTGCCCATTGCTGGCTCATTCCCAGCCTCTCATTCACCAGCACCCCAAGCCCTTCCCAAGGCTGCTTTGTCCAACAAACAAACACTTTGTGTTAGTGTTTGGGATTGCTCCAACCCAGGTGTGGAACCTTGCATGTGGCCTTGTTGCACCTCATGAAGTCCTCACCTCATGTCAAGCTAATTCTGTGAGAAAGTTGTTCCTTGCTTCTCTAATATGCATTAATTGAGCAAGAGCAGTTGCCTGACCCTCACAGCCATGAGCCACTGATGAAGCTGTGATACTGCAGGAATCATAAGTTCCCAGTCAGGATGAAAATTTTATAGGGTGCCATGTAGACTACAAAATTATTCAAATTAAGAAGAATTTTCACCGTAACACAGCTTCTCAAAACCATAAAATAATATGCACCTTACAAAATGCCACATTTCCAAGGGGTGGAGAGGCATCATATCCTGTCAGGCCTCATGTTTCCAGGGAGCAATAACTAAGACACAAGTGAGCTCACCAACTGCTCAGTTTACTCAGGTGTCTCACTCACCTGCTCTCAGATCAAGCCAAAGGCTCTGCACCATCAGGGCATCTGGTGGGCTGATTTGTCTGCTGGGTCTACAGCTCTGATGCCTCTGGCAAAGCACAGCATGATGCTAAAATCGCCTTTGTTACAGATTTTGGCAGTTACCAGTGACTATGCAATGAACTGAAGTAATTTAGAACTGTAGGCTTTTAGAAAAAGCAGGACTTAGAATAATGTAAAAGTCATCAGACCTTCCTGCTGCTGCCTAAGCCTCCTTGGCCCTGAATCAGAACAGAGCTGAGCTTTGCCAGGCCTGTGCAGAACCAGCCCTGCCACAGCAGCTCCTCTGCTCTGCCTACTCCCTGCCTTCCACTGCAGCCTTTCTGCCAACAGCACTGAGATTTGTAGTGCTATGAAGGTTTGTGGTCACATCCAAACTTGTTATTTGTTTAACCTGCTCATGAAAACAAGAGGAAGGCAACTTTGTTCCAAATAACTGCTAGATCCCATCATTAATAAGGAATCTAGTTCCTACTAGGGTATCACCAATAAAAACAAGGCTTGCTGTTAATAAGAAGTGTTGCTATGTCCTCTTGAAAAACAGCTGCCACTCTGTGACTCGGGGGCTTTAGATCCAACATGCCCAGGACACCTGCTGTGAAAAGTGTAATGGCCACTGGGAGTGAGGCATGCTGCAAGGGAGAGGAAAGAGGCACTGGGATCAGACAACAAGGATGGGTTAGCAGAAGGGAGAAGGGGCTGAGAGGGTGTTGTGGTTTAACACCAGCCAGCAACTGAGTACCACACAGCCATTCACTCACTCCCCCACCAGCAGGATGTGGGAGAGAATCGGAAGAGTAAAAGTGAGAAAACTCGTGGGTTGATATAAAGACAGTTTTACAGGAAAAGCAGAAGCCCTACATGCAAGCAAAGCAAAACAGGGAATTAATTCACTGCTTCCCATGGGCACACAGGTGTTCAGCCATCTCCAGGAGAGCAGGGCCCCATCACACATAATGGTAACTTGGGAAAACAAACGCTGTCACTCCAAACATCCACCCCTTCAACCTTCTTCCCCCCACTTTCTACACTGAGCATGATGTTCTATATTATGGGGTATCCCTTTGGTCATTGGGGTCACCTGTCCCAGCTGTACCTCCTCCCAAACTCCCCAGCACCCCCAGCCCCCTCCCTAGCCTGGCAGTACAAGAAGTACAAAAGGCCTTGAAGCTGTGCAAGCACTGCTCTCCAATAACAAATATCTCTGTATTATCAACATTGTTTTCAGTACAAACCAAAAACACAGCCCCATATGAGTCACTCTGAAGAAAATTAACTCTATCCCAGCCAAAAGCAGCACAGGCAGTAAGAGAAAAATTAGAGGTTATGCAGCAGAGGGAGGTAGGAATACAAACTGGCGAGACAGTGACAGCCCTGCCTGGTATGTTGGGAGGCAAAAGAGACATTTTTCAATTAGCCAGAGCAAAAAACCATTTTTTGCATATGCATTGGGGCTGCATTTTGACCTTTTGAGTTTACACATGATTTTGAGAACAGTCAAATTCCTTCTAAACCTTCAGGAGGGGTGAGGGGCAAACACCCAAAAAAAACCCCAACACCCTAACAGGACCAAGTTTGCATGTTTCACTGAAATATGACTGTGGAACATCCATTATTTTAAACAACCCTTCTGTGCTCTGCAGTTGTAGTGTAGGTGGGAGGTGACAATTCAGATCTTTGAGTCCCAAGAACTGGCAAAGCGGGCAAGTCATATTAGCTTGGGGCTAGAAAGCAGCTGTTATGTAATTCCCTCTCATCTCCACCAGAACTGCTGAGAATTGGTTTATGTTATCTACAACTGCTATAACATTTTCCTGCTTGTAGTCACCATGGCTTCCTATTAAAAAGAAATTTGGTTATATATGGAAGTTTTATATGTCATATAGTATCTTTAACTCTCTCCCACGGCTACATATTGCTCATAAAATTTTTGCAGCTTGATATTGCAAGATTGTTGCACAGCAGCTATGCACCAAATAATACCTTTAAACCAAGTCTGTAGAGTTAAATCCTTAAAAACTGACCTATGCTCCCAAGTGTTGACAATGAACCTTGTCAGAGTGCCCAGGACCCTGTGTATGTACTGGGGAGAGTGCAAAACAACTCTGGGACTCAGGATCCTGCTCACCTCCTTCAGGGACCTGCTTTTTCCTTCTGCCTAACAAGCACCATTCTGTGATGCTGCTGCCCCTGCTGAGCTCGATGGCATCTCTGCAGAGCAAACACTTCCCAAAGGACTAGCACAGAAATTGCCTTTCCTCATCTCAGTGGGCAGCATAGAGGGAAGACACGTCAAAAATGGCATTTCAAACGTGGTACAGGTGATGATTAACCTTCCATACAGCTGTAGCTATTACATTCTCCCTTTCAAAAATTTTCCTCCAAGAATCTGTGTTAAACAGATTCTGCATTTAATTCCTCATCTGCAATAACTAGAGGTGAGGGCTGATCTTTCAGGAAGGTGACAAAGTTCAGGGTTTTGCTGGGAAGAACTTGCCCAGCAGCACAGCAGCAAAGAGCTCAAATAAGGTCCGTTCTCAATTATTTTTCCCTTGAAGAAATTAAGTCTGGAAATTTACAATAAAGCAGGTAAGAACAAGAAATGTCACATTTTTATAACATCCTATTCACATATTTCCCACTCAGAATTCCCTTGCTATTTATCAAAGTTAACCCAGCTGTAAATACTTACTCTAAAAGCCTATAAAGGTGAAATTAATACTCCTTTACAAACATACTTTTCACAGCTCTGTGCTTGAATTACACCATAAAGGTTGTGAAACTGAAAGCAACACATAAATCATGTTTTAACAAATGAAAATTTCTAACATATATTTTAGACTTGACTCTCAAGAAACAAGATCTCTGTTCATATTTAATCTCAAGGTAGGAAAAAGGAAATACATTGTAAAAACATATAAAAGGCATTTTTTATGCCAATGAAACAAAGGCAAAGTTGTAAGTGAGATATAAAACCCACAGGTCAGGCCAACAGAAAGTAAAGCTGCCTCACATGCTGCACTTTCATCTCAGAGACATCGTTTCCACTTTTGTTGGCACATTTTGCTTAGCTCTCTCTTCAGCACCTTTAGCAAATGCATCAGCACATACTCAACACAAGAAATATTTATCAAGAATAAGGCTCTCTGAAGAAGGCTTTCAGTCTGAAACTATTTTTTCCAAGTGTTAGTCCTTTCACTAGTGAGAGACCAGAAATCCATCCCTAAACTTTTTGGTGTGTATACAAGCATTTTTGTCTATCTATTTTATTGGGAGTTTGGGGGGTTTTTTGTTGTTTTTTTTTTTCTTTCTCATCCACAATCCCTACAGATACCTGTATTAAAAAAAAAAATTAAAATGTCCATGTCAAGACCAAATTTCAGGTGGTTTTTCCTTGGTTTTAAGCAGTCATGGAACATTCCCTACCATAAGGTGCTACCCTCCTTTCCTTTCTAGCTTTGATGGTATTCACTAACACTGGAAAGTATTCCTAGTATTTCCTCCCTGTGCTTTGGGAATAAACATTCAAAGTTAATGAGGGGATTAAAAACATAATAGTGATAGTAAACAAATTGAAATAAATATTTGAGCAGAAGATAAATCTGAATCCAGAGGAAGAAAACCTGTGGCATCCCTTTAAAGATTTCCATATGACTAAATGTCTGTAGTATTCTTACAGTACTGTAAAATGCCTCAGTAGCTAGTTATAAACTCCTTATGATATACTTATAGTTCATAGAAAAAGTAAGTAAATAAAAAAGTAAGTATAACTGACTTAGCACAGATTTGGGTTTTTTTCAGTGAGAACTTTTGGGTGAACAGAGAGATAGAACTGATTCCATGTTCCAGTGGTGTACAATTTCTTTTTCTTCATACTAGACAGGAGTGATGTAAGACACCAATGGGATATGATGGAGCACAGGATTCTCTACACAGAGACAGTACCTGCCTCTTTTCTACCTCCTCTATCAGTATCAAATGACCCAAAGAGAAATGATACAGCTGCTGGCTGGCAAGAGCTTAATCCAGAGAGCACTGAGATAAAGCTCAAAGGCTTGAGGAAGCACCAAAAGTCTTAGCACAGATTAACTCAATCCCTTGACTGAAGTAGAGCATCAGCTATTACCTACTTGGTGTGCTGGGGTAGAAGCCTTGTTGGCAGGATGATTTCCTGTAGATGTTAGAGCTGAGGCCACTGTCAAGGTTCACGTTATATAACCTGTCTCTGTGACGATGGTTCCTCACAAATACAGCCTACCCAGCACAGCTTCCCTTGGGGTTTTGGTTGCAAAAGTTTACATTCTTTTGGGATTTTGTTTGCCATTTTTGTTTGGGGATTTTTTTTTAGGTTTTGTTTGTTTGAAATTGTCACAACCTCAGTGTGACAATAAAGAGTTTTGAAGAGCATATGTACTACAGTATCCCAACAGCCCTCTTTGTAATAACATATTTGGGGAAGCTTTCCATAGTTATTATTTCTCTGCAAATGCTTCTTTAATTTACATAACAGAGCCCAGTGTTGTCTTATTTATCTGTTCTGGAACATGTTTGTCTCTGGGCAGAGCTAGACAAGGAGAAGAATCTAATTACATAAATGCTATGAAATAACTGAATTTTTTACTGTTTGGTATAATTTCTAGCAATTTCAGATATTGCATAGCCTCTTCAGAGCAACTTCTGTAAAATATTAACTGAAAATGGAGATCTATCAGGAATCACATCCACGTGAATGGTACACATGAATTATCATGAGTATATCCAAAAGGACCACAACCTAAATGAGAAAACATCCATAAATATTTACTTCCTGATAAGTAAGATAACATGCATGCATAAAAACCTTAAAACTAAAAGCAAAGTAACTAAATGGAGATTGTTTTCAAATATCTGTAAAGTGTGTGCTGTTATAATGCTGCTTCCCATCCAAGTCCCACGGGGCCTGCAGCTTTGCTGAGCCAAATGCTCTACAGTATAACAGGTAGTTTTTAAACCAACTGTTTATTCACCACTTTTATGGATATTACTCTGAAGTAAACAACTTATTCTACATGTATTCAACTCACCAGTTCAGGGAGAACACATGCACAAACATTCCTTACCTAAAGCCAAAGCTCTTTTTCACTGGATATTAGAATGGTGGGAGATAAATAAGGGGAAAAAAGCAATTACTTCTAAAAACAAAATATTATTTCCCTTCTGATCTGGCAGTATTAGTCTCTTGTGTAGCAAAGAGATTCTGAGTGTAGCAAAAATATAACTTGTGAGATAACATTATTGCTTTATTAAGAAACAATAAATTCAAGTGCATTAAAGCTTTTACATCAGCACTCACAATGCTGATCTATAAGCTGATCTATAAGCTGACATAATCATCTTTCAGAGCAAAACAAGTCTTTTCACAACCACTTCATTTTGGGCACCACCTTTCCCTTGATTATACATAAACATCAAAACAGCTGTCAACTCCTAAACTCACTCAAATGTCCTATTTAATTAGGTTGTGGTTTGCAGCATAACTATTTTCTAAGGTTAATCCTGAATAGGCATATGATTGACATTCAACAAAACTAACCACGAAAAGAAATTTTAAAATTGCCAATAGAGTTTGTAGAAGTAATAGGAATTGTGTTAGTTATTACTGAGACAACAATTTTATCATTGCTCCTACCTTAAACCACAAAAAGCAAGGTCAGTCCTTGGGAGTAACCTATTCCAGTGGAGCTGACATTTGTCAGGAGAGCAAACAAATCATATAAACAAATTAGTTAACTGCTTAGTTGCTTGGTCATATCTCAATCTTTAAAGTGTGTGAATGGAAGTGTGTGATATGGAAGACAGGCAGTTTATATATAAAACATACTGGTTGGTTTATTTAGGAAGGGAGTATATTTTGACCAAAGGCTCTCCCTAAAAAATATCAAAGAAGCTCAGTTGGAGTTCCAATGATCATGTTATTTCTAAAAGCAGACATCCAAACTTGAGTACAGCATCAGCAATGAGAAAAAAATATTGCACTTAGTGATGTTGGGTTAAATTGACTTTACCAAATCCCAAATAATACCCAGAGATCTGAAATCACTATTTTCTTGCCCAGATATGTTGGTTAGTTAAGTTGTACAGTCAACAAAAATAGAAGTTTTGTGCAGGAAAAATGCTGGATCCTTGAACCTGTGAAAATAATATGGTTTTGCTAATGTAATTATGGATTAATTTTTTTAAAAAAAGGTATTTCACCATACTTCAGCATTTGACTCTCAATAATCTGTTAACATGCTTTATGTGATTCTTAGAATTACATTGACCTTTGCAAACCATTTTGATGTTCAGCCATGCTTTAAGTCTTTGAAATTCAGTAATAGAAATTCACAGGCAAGAAAGACACCATGTCTTTGGCTGTGAAATCCTTCCCATTTTTTAATGAGTGTTGCATCCTTTCCTTCATTTGCCGCCCCCAAAAGCTCAGCAGTCCAAGAACTCCATAACTAGACCCCAAGAAGCAGCAGCAATGATCCTGAAGATGTCACAGCCACAGAGCCAGGATCTCCCTGCTGGGGATGTGGGTGAACAAGGGAGATAAAAGGACAGAAGGCAACCTGGGTCCCTTTACAGCCAGATCCCAGTTCCAGCTTTCCTCCTACAATTGCCTTCTTTCATGCAGATGCCACTCTGTACTCAGCTTAACTGTGCTACAGTGCTGAAGATTCAAACACAATTAACCAACCATGCCTTCTAAAAAGAACTCAGTAGTTTGCTTTCTACAACTTCCAGTAAAACTTTTATGAAATAAAATAAGGATTAAAGGCATAATGGTTTAAAAATACGCAGGAAATGCCATTTTCTAGGATCACTCAAGAAAGATGAGTTCCTTCATGTGTACATGCATTATGCTATTACAATTGCACACTCACCTTTTCTCCAGAGAAGCCTGATCTTATTCAGTAATTCATGACAAGATGGAGTGAATTTGTCTTTTCATGACAAATTCATTAAAAGATGGAGTAATAACCAATCATGCCACAGAAACCTAGAATGTGACAGTGGTTTATTTCCATCAAGTTGCAGTCTGAATTCTGTGTACAGGTTTCCTTGTATAAACAGATTTTAAATACTAACTTCAGAAAAAAATGGCTGAACTACAATATATTACTGCATTACTGTATCTTCTTATCCATTAATAGTATAAACTGCTATAGAAAAGATTATAAATTAAAGCTGAGTAGGAAATATGAAAGCTACTTTTTTTTTTTCAACTGAAACACATGTGCATGTTACAAATCAGCCTGTATGTTAGTAAAAATTCAAAGTTTAAATTTTTTTTGCTTCTTTCTCTACTTTTTAAAGATGACTACACAACTGTATTTGGCAGAGCTGATGTCCTTTTAAACAGTTACTCATTGTCTCATTGTATGCTGTGTATTTTCACACAACCATGCAATTATGAAATGGGACAATCTTTTTAACACTGAGGCTCAGGAATTTTTTTCATTTCACACCATTTTGTACCAACATCCTAGGAACACTTATCACTGCATATCAATAAACTGCTGAATAAATATAAAAGAGTATAAGCAAATTATAAGCAGAAAGCAGTTACTGCCAGTTACTTGTCTCTGTTGTGAGATATATGTCATCATTTTCTGCTTGGATTCAGAAGCTATGCATGAGGACACTGGCAAAACACTAAAACAAAATTGAAATTTTATCCTCAAAAATCCTACCAAGTAATCCTGACATCATAAAAGCAAAAGCAGACAGTAGAAATATTTGTATTCAGGTGATTTTGTATATGTATAAGAAGTACTCAAATACACCTTTATTTACAAGTGGCATTAATGTACAGGATTTATCTTGCACACATGTAACGTATCAGCCAAATACAACAGGACAGATAAACCGCAGTAGCTGGTATTAGAAGACTTCTATGTGTCTTAAGAAAGTTACTAAGCACCGAGTCTCATCCACTAAGCTTTCTGAAGAGCAAGCCCTTGACTGAGATGGAAAACAGTGATACTTACATAAATCTTCCCTTTCCTACTTGCCCATCACCTTTGTTTTGGGATTCCTTCACTGCAAACCAACTCAGTTCTTGCAAACCTTGCTTTGTGTAACAAAGTCTGTTCAACACACGTGACAATTTTAACACATCCCTTGCACACTTAGTGACAGAATGTCATAGTCTTGGCAACCTAAGGAAGTCCTGAAATGCAGCATCCAAGATGTCAACTAATTCACAATTGTGTTATAAAATACAAGGAAAGATGGCATCACAAATCTTGTGCTCTCACAGACTGAAGTTCACATTAGCTTGGTATAGAATTAAAGCCTTTTCTATCTGATTTATAGAATCATACAAGTGACATATTGAAAATCAAGCTCTTTTTCTGACTTATTGTACATAGTAAATAGTCTGTTGACTGAAGTCCCCAGACAAGTCTAATAATTAGCTGGGTTATGCTGAGGTTAAAATAATCAGGCACTGAAATTATGACCCGGAACAATATCTGTCCTTCCCTTGTTACTGGAATTGTTGAACAGAGGACAGTAAAGGTAAACTTGCATCTATCTCTGCTTTTGCTGGGGGTGAGAATAGTGTTACATGCAGTTTTGTAAAGCTCTGTCCACATTAGGATCATTGCTTCCATAAAATTTGTCCATGAAGCTGCCTCTACTCCTGTTCAAGCAAGACATCAATAGCTTCCATCTGAACCTAGTGTCTCAGCTGAACTTTAAACACCACAGCTATTGAAATTAAAAAAAAAAACAAACCAACACTTTCCATGTGTCCAAAACATCTGAAATGTCGTTTTTGTAATTTCCTTTTGACACAGTATGTAATGCAAGCTGCAAAAACAAGTGCCTTGTTACACACTTCAGCAATACACCCTCAATGTCTCTGCAAACTAGTTCAACAAGTAACCTAGTTTTTTTTCAAATTCCTTAAAGTTATCTGCATGCCCCTGTGACTCATGCAGTAGATAAATTGCTGAAGAACTCTGTGGGAACCCATGCCAGGGTCCCGCATGGTTGGTTTTTAACACTATTTATTTGTGGTGTTTTAGTATCATTTTTATCACACAGAGTGAACACTCTGCAGCACCAATTCTTTTCTTACTGAGCATTAGCTTACTGAGCATTTCTAAGATTTGTGATGCAAAACACAATTTGTGATCATAATTAATGATACAGCTGAAAACAGTAATTTTAGAAGACCTAAAATAAATGCTTTTGGGGTTTTTTTCAAAAGTTTAGGACAGTCACAACTTTGAATGAATTAATCACATCCAACCCAAAACCTAAGCAGCCTGGATACAATGTATTCAAACAGTCAACATATCACTGATATTTAGGGATGCTGTATTAACATTTTCACTTTTAGAGTCACATGAGTAGCCATTTTCCCCATAAACTTCCTCTGTTCCTAATGAACACATCCAAGACTGCATCTTTGCTGTGCTCTCACCTCAAAACTCAGCTTTCCATAGATTCATGAGTTAAGCAGTAGTGGACTAGAAGGACAGGGGTTTTTCCACCACTGTTTGCGCTTTAAAGAAAAGGCACAACTGGGTGTAAAGATAACAAGAAAAATATTGTATTTACCAATAACTTGAAAATAACATAATATTTAAATCTACTCTGCCAAATAAACCAGCAACAAATACATACATCAGTCCTGCAGCTCTTTATCCCATGTGCACAACTAAGACTGATGCATTTCAGCTATTTAGTTACTTTTTAATCCTAACTTTAACCAGCACCCTTCTGTTGTTTAAGGATGGGGCCTTTTAATACTTTGAGATCAGGGACTGATTTGTAAACACATATGCACATTTGTAAACACGTTTTAACAACTTGCAAAGCATTTCCATCTTGTGAGGGGAGTAAAAAGCTGCATCTCTCTATGACATTGCTTCTATTTGAGTAACAACAGGGTGCCAAGGTCTCACTATTGACAGGATAAATCTCAAGCAAGCCTGGGGCTCACTGCAGAATGGAGGTTACCAAAGACCCATGTCCAAGCCCAAGTGTGCACAGTCCAGCAGAGACCTGGCTCACCACCAACCCTGGTGTCACCAGCTCACGAACTATGCTTGAGAACTCCTCTTCTAAGGCATATTAATATAGAATATTGTTTCTCACTGGCAAACTAAGATATACTAAGATCTCCTGCAGTAAGAAAATAATTAGATATTCAGTTGTCTTTAAATGCTTGAATTTCTTTCACATATTGACAGACACCAGAATTATCAGTGGTTCACATTTGTACAGTACTATGTCCCTTCTTCCCACTGCTTAATAGGGGAGACTAAGGCAGAGGAGCTAAATGAAAGGTCCTGTGAACCCACCCTCAATTCTTCCCCACACCAGGAATGCACAGGGTAGAAAAGAAGAGCACAAGTAAAATTATATTCTTTATTCATTCCTTTTTAGCTGTGAATGTTCCTATTATACAAATACAGTATAAATTCCAAAATCACAATATATTACAAAATAAAAAAGTACAAACTGCATTACTTAATAAATATATCTAACAAGTTAATCAGAAAGTAGAAGAGACAGAATCCAGATTGGAAACATTTAAATGTTTGACCCAGCAAACCATACAAACCTCAGTTTAAGTACTTTTTTTCTTTTAAACCATAATGTAGAATACCATTCTTGATTTCTTGATTAGAAAATAAAGTCACATGAATAAAATGTTGTGATCAGATAATGCTTTGTTGGTGAAACACCAGTGCCAAAAAAGAAGCAAGGCTTATACGAAAGACACCATAACCCCAGAAACAAGAACACAAACACTGAGGTGCAGCCAAGGCAATTACTGCCAAAGCAGGAGACTATTATCTAGTCACAACATTCTATTGCAAGTTAATGTTCTGTTATTAGAGATAAATAATATAAATGAAGCAGAGGGTGAGCCAACCAGGCAACAAGAGGCCAGTTTACTCAAAACAGTAATTAAAAACAGAGGAGTCAATTGCTCCCTGCACTGTTCACGTGTAGCTGCATTCCAACTGGCTCAAAGAACCTGCTCTGTGCTCCAGGCAGAGAAAGCAACTGTTCCTAAAAGCAGTCTGTTCTCACTTTGCTGCACTTTTACAAAAGCCTTTATTTTATCTTTGCAAGAAAATACCCACAATATGTTTCATCAGCTAGGGGGGTCAGTTTGACATCAACTTCATTTGGTAAAAATATAAGGTTTATGGGTAAAAAACACAGCAAAAAATAGCTGTTACATCATAAGCCTTATTTACAAAAACTGTTTACAAATGTTTTTGGCTGTACAGCTGAAAGCCAGATACTAATGTAAGATGTAGAAGATGGAGGTAACAGTTTAAAAATAGTGTGCAAAAAATACATTCTTATAGAAAATAGACAGTGGGGAGGAAAGACACAAACATACACAGAGAAATCTGCTTGCAAATAACCCGAGGCTAAGTTTTTACAACAGAATATTACAAATACTTCTGTATTTATCCCCCACAACCTACAGTCCTTCTCAGTTTGGGGTGCTGCTGCTTCATTAAGGATTAAGGCATCACCATCACAGCCAGCACACCTTTCCTCTGTCAGTCCCTGCAGCAAAGCTCCCAGCCCAGGCGGTCTCATGAGCAGGCGTTCTGCTCGATGTACATCTTGGACAAGGACACTGCCATGGACTTGGCCAGCTCCTCATCCCGCCGCCGCTGTACCTGAGTCTGTCTGCACCACGCCTCGTACTCTGGGTTGGGGCACACGCGGTCCAGCACAGCATCGTAGTGCCCATTGCTAAGCCAGCTCAGCCAGATACTGGGCCGTGTCGGGTCCTCGGGCCCCAGGTAGTGGACCATGGTGGAAACGGTGGGGCTCTCGGGCCGGCCGCCCGTGGTGAGGTGGATGTTCACGTTCAGCATCTGTCCCATGGCCAGCAGCTCCGGGTAGCCGGCCCAGGCCCCGTCCTGGGCGGCGGCGATGAGGAACTCTCCCACGTCGCCCTCGATGATGGGGTTGAAGTGGTCCAGGTGGTCGGCGATGTAGTGCACGGTCTGCTCGCGGAGCTCGCCGTGCAGCCGCTGGTCCCCGTACACCGCCTTGCAGACGGCGCGGTACAGGCAGTTCCCGTCGGGGATGATGTGGAAGCGGAACCGGCCCTTCTGCCGCAGGTACTTGTCCTGCTTCTCCACCTCGGCCAGGTACAGCGCCAGCTTCTCGCTGCGCTCCGCTCTGCCGCCGGGCCCCCGCCGCACGTCGGGCCCCGCCGCCTCCTCCTCCTCCTCCCCGCCGTGCGCGGGGCCGCCGGGC
>VWYP01027872.1:60261-107657 GCA_013400435.1 Pycnonotus jocosus | reverse complement strand
CCCGCCCCGGCCCGCGTCACTTCCTGCGCTGCCAGCGGGGCGGGGCGGGCTCGGGGCGCTCCGGGGCGGTCCCGCTGGGCTCCACGGCTCCACAGCTCCGGCCTCTACGGCTGCAGGGCGGGGCGGCTCCTGGGCCCTGTCCCGTGACCGGTGACGGCGTTATCAGGCCTCGGGCTTCTTTTTCCTGATTCTGGTCACTGCCTTGTCTCAGGCATCCACCTGCTCCACGGGCTGCGGTTGGATCCCTGCATTCCTTTGTACCTCCCTGGGCTGCGGGGGAATCTCCGCTCCGGCTGGAGCCCCTCATCCCCCTCCTTCTTCACTGACCTTGGTGTCTGCAGAGCCGTTGCTCTCACATGTTCTCACTCCTCTCCGACCACAATCACATTTGCACAATAACTTTTTTCCTTCTTAAATCTCTTACCAGAGAGGTGCTGCCACCGTTTCTGAGGGGCTCAGCCCTGGCCAGCGGTGGGTCGGTCCTGAAGCCGGCTGGAATTGGTTCCATCGGACATGGAGGAAGCCTCTGGCAGCTTCCCACAGCGGCCCCTCATAGCCCCCCGCTAGCGAAACCTGGCCAAGCAAACCCAATACTTCCGTATGTCTTATAAAAGTGATTCAAGTGAAATTATAAAAGAAATACAGGCACTGCCTCTCAATTTCCATTACTGACAGAAGATCAATTAATAATGCAATTACTCTAATATTGCAAGTGTGTTTATCAAATCTTTTAGGTTTTGTATCCTTTGCATTTCAGGTGGCTTAAAAATAGAGTATTACAGCACCGATCATGCTACATGAACAGTTATCAAAGAATTACCAGAATAAAGGACCGACCTATGGCTATGCAAGCTTTAGTCAACATAAATTAGGAAAGTATCATAACAGAATTTTTCTCATGCTATGAAAAATACTTCTGTCACTGTCATCTCTGAATTATGTAACCCTTAATGAATCTGTTTTGGCTTTTCTTCTGTTTTCATATACCTATTTCAGCTAAATTGTGTAGATTTGTGTTTTCAAAATAGCTGAATATGCAAGTATTAATACCTTAATTAGAGACTGGATTGCTTGGCTATCTGAATCACAGGAAGTTACATAGGAGTTAACAAGACTTTAGGTACAAAAAAGGTAAGTGAAAATTCTGAAAGTTTAGAGTAGTGGCTAAAAGCATAGAAATAAATGCAGGCCTGGCAGTTCCACTGACACTTGCCCAGTGTGAGTTACAAATTTGACTTAGCTGATCTCACACGTCTAAGGAGATTAAATGAAATAGTGCAATGCTTTGGCAAATCGCATACAAAAGCAAATCGGAAAGAAGATCCAAATAATATGATCTACTCTTGTCTTGCGCAATTCTGTGTCTCCTTAGCAGCGTGTCTCTGCAATGCAATGCTTAGCCTTGGGTGGGAGGGTGCAGTCCTAAAAGAGGCACGGTGCAGTCTGTGCGGGCAGACGGTGCCTCTGGAGACCTGCAGAGGGAGATGTGATCCTCCGAAATGAGGGGTTTCTAGCTGAGCCTTTACTGTGTAAGAAATTGCGTACAAAGGTGCTTAGGGTTATAAAATAATTGTGCGCACAAAATTCGTAGAAACAATAAGCTTTTGGGTTTTAGTTGTCAGTGGTATACAGAGATACGAACTAAAATGAAGTGCTTTGGGTACTATTTTTAGAAGCAATATCTCATTCTACCTCTAATCCCTGAAAGACTCCAGCTTTTTTTGCTCGCCTGAGCCAGGAGAAGCAGAATTTATTTCCTTTAACCTTTCTCCTGTTCCTTGCTAAAATGCTGATATTTCAATTCTTTTCATCAAAAAACACTTTGCGGGGTATTGAATTAGGATTTATAAACAATCTTTGGCCACTTGCTGAGCTTACATTTTGATGTCTGTATTAATACATGTGTGTGGGTCTCATTTGCAGAATCTGACTAGTTACCATCTGGCAGATTCTTGAGTGTTCCTTAGTTAGTTATTTTTTTGAGAAAGCTGAATATCCTTCCTGCATAAATATTCTCTGCCTGTCAAACAGTGAGTCCAAGTATATTCCATATATGCAGTACTGAAGGTTTGGAGGGGGAGTCTTTAGTTTAACAGAGAACACTTTATACACCAGTATACAAAGCATATTTATATTGAGGGTCAGGTCTCATGCTTTCCTTGCATGGGACTAATGAGATAGGTGTTCAATTTTCAGATCTTCCGTTTCATGAGTTACAGTTTTCTTAGTTTTAAATTTTTATCATCCCCAGGAGTGATGCTATGGAGGAGTGATTACAACAAGCATTAAAAAGATGTCTCTGATACATCTGACTTGGCAATATATGCTAATTTTGGTGCATTGTTATAATTTATTTTGCAAAAGCAAATTACAGTTTTCTTTGTGTAATTAATTTTTATCGAATGACATTGTAGTGCAATATTTCTTATTTTCTTTACAGAAGGTTCCCTGATACTTTATCTAACAGTCAGATTTGTTCTTTTGGGTTGAGAATCAGCTCACAGATTGAGAAACATACATTTAGGTGTCTCCTGGGAGTGTCACTACAGATCTGTCACCACAGTCACTACAGATCTGTTTTCCTGTTCAATGGAAATGTCTAAAGATATTCGACCTGGCCTGTGCCTCTGGCTGCAGAAAGGGACAGGTTTCCTTCAGCCCCGTGCCTTGTCAGCCAGGCCTGTGTGAGATGTGTTTCATACCTCACTTCTGACACTGAACCATGTGTTCATGAGCAACTGGGTCAAGTTTCATTTGCCTTATTGCCTGTGGCAGGAACTTACTCCCCAAGTTCTTAGACAGACCTTTAACTTTAGGTCTTTGTTCTGCAGATGACATTCCTGCTGGCAGCCTGAGATGTCCAAAGCGTGATATGAAGCTGTGGGCTCTGACAGGTGTAGAGAGCCTGCCCAAGTGAACAGTAGGGCATAGAAATGTATTTAGGTGATTAAATCCAGTCACACACATCTTGAACAGAGTAATGGAATAGCTATACTTTTCTTTTGACCAGCTTGCTTTCTGTATAAAAATAAATAATTTTAAGATTTTGATTTCTAGCTCATTTGCTCCCTCTAGCCAGATTTGTTCAGCTGCAAAAGCATCAGTCAAGCACAATATGGAGAAAATTTTGAAGAGCAGGCTCCAAACCTTTGTAAATGCTTAAATTACCCACTGACAGACATTGACTTTTTACATAAATGGGTAAAGAAAAAATTATTTTTCACTTCTGTGTTAATCTTGACTAGATAATAGGTTTCATTCATATATTCTTTTTGTGCAGATTAAAACAGTATTTTACTTAATGAAAAGTAATCCATGGAAGTACTGGAAATAAGGAAGTCAAGAGGAGTACTAATAAAGATTCAAAATTTACTGTAGAAGATGTGTTTTGCAAATTTATAATGAACAGAACATGAATTACAATATACTTGGCATATTAACAATCGTATCTGGAAAGATATTCTTACATTGTCTTGTGGTATTTCTGGTAAAATACTTTATAACAATATTTTAATAGGCAAGTGAAGTAGCACATTCCCTGTGTGTATAATTTATTTATGTTTCTTTTCCCACATATTTATTTGATAAAATACAGTCAGTGTATGTTAGGTAGCAAATCACAGCCCATTCCAGCATTAGCACTCCTTGACAATCACGTTGCAATCAATGAGCCCTCACTACAAGAGAGAAAAATACATAAATCCTCAGATTCAAGTTACTCATTTGAACATTAATAAAAAATACTTTAATACTGCAGAAAAAAAATTGCAGAAAAGGCACATGAAATTGTTATTTAAGTAGAAGAGCTTGGATCTAATTTTCTTAAACAAAAAAAGAACAAATAAAAGTAGTTTGGTTCAATCTTCTAATTGTTCCTGTCCTTTTACTCTACATCAAAATTCTCAGTAATGTACTACAAATTGAATTACAGAATGAGGTCCAAATTCAACAAAGCAACAACAGCAGCTATGTGATGTAGTGGCTGTTCTCAGGGCCAGTTTTGAGGGAGGTTTTCATCATGAGTGTGATAGACTGCTGGTCTGAGTATTAGTGTGTCATAAACTGGTTGCAGAGTATAGCTTTGCACTTTGAAACCTGGAGAAGGTATTTGAATTTTTTGTGAGGACTAGGCATTTAAACTATATTTAATTTTAAAAAATCAACACAAAAAGTATTTTTTTTTTTACAAATACTGTTTTTTCCTTAGGCAGTTTAGCATTCTTGAATATAGTTTTAGGGGAGTAACGTCATAATTAATACAACATGAATGAGAAATATTAGTAGATACCAGTGGAAAAATGCAAAAAAGTGCAGTTTTTTATTTCTTGACTGGTGAAGATTGAGCATAAAATACTCAAGCAGTGTAGGATTGGACCCAAATATGCTGTCAGTGCCACTTTTCCATGTTACTCAGGATAGGCAAATCATGAAGGGATGAACATGCTTTAATTCACATCCGATTAAGGGAATCTGCTTTATTGTCAGTCTGTGACTGGGTCTGTTAGGAGGCAGAAACACTAATCACATAAAATGGAGACTGGTTCAATTTGAAAAGAAGAAACTTTTGATGAATTTAGCAGTTGGACTCTTAGGCTCCCAAGTAGCTCATGATGACCAATCGTGGACACTCCAGGTGGCTTCTGGTGCCCTCTAGGGCCCGTGCCACAAACCTTGATGGTAACTAATTTCAGCATGTGACTGGAACAGCAAGAAGAATCCACATTAGGAGGTATGGAAGATAAATTTCATCTTACTTCCCCTACAAGCAAACGGAGCACACATGGTTGTACTTCTCGATAAAACAAAGTCAGTATTTAAAAAAAATATTATTAAACTACTTTACTTATGTGAGTAGTTGGGAAAGGTGATGAGTAAAATATTTAGCAAAATTATTCTCCTGTTTATACATAGCACAGTCAAGGGGAGATATATAGTGGGAAATGTGTCCAACAGCATCTCCTGTGTAATACAATGTATAAAAAAATCATAGAGGATCCTGGAAGGAGAAAAGAATGTGTTTTTACAGCATGAATGATCTCCTAGACATGTGCAGGGACAGGAGAACAGGTGCACTTCTGAATGGGTTTAAGCCAGCATTAATCATGTGGATGTTTCACAGAATAGGATAGAGAAATGTGAAGCAAAGGAGAAAAGTTCACAGAAAAGATACAAGGAGCTGTGAGGCTGAAGAATTTTAAAAAGACGTGAGAGAAAATCAGAATGCAGAAAGCACTGACCAAGTGACAGAAGATGATATGCAGTTCAAGAATGTTGCATAGCTTAAAGTGAGTGATTAGAAAGCAAAATCAAGTGTTCAGCTTTTCAGAAGGAAATGGTAGATTGGGTCAAGAAAGAAACGGCAAGATTTTTTAAAACTTCACAAAGAGTAAAGATGTTCATTTTTTACTTTTGTTCTTCATTCCTGGATAATGGTCTGTATCACCATCAGTTGAAGAAAGAAATTCTGCTCCAAAACCAAGTTTAAAATAGGGGATTTTTGTGAGTGTTGAGGAATCTTCTAGCAATTACTTCTAATGCTTTAGGCAGAGTTACTTTAAAAGAGCACTTCGGACTATACAGACTATCTGAAGAATATTCTATGTTCCTTTTTACATCTAGGTAGTGAAACATTGCTTCTGGGAATTCTAGAATAAGTATTTTCTTTCTTCATTCAGAATTGGGTTGCTAATCATTTAAATCAGCATTTCAAATGTATAATGGAGGTATAACTTCATTTAAAATATAAAAATATAATACCAAATCCCTTGTTTGAGTTTTCTTAACACCTGCAGTAGAAGTTCGTGGAGTGTAACAGCTACTTGGGTACAACCATTAGCAGACACAAGAAGATCTTTTCAATTGTGAATCTTTTCCCCCATGCAAATAAATAAATAAATAGCTAGTTATAATGGCAAAGAACTCTCCTGCTTATTCAGTCTCTAGTCTTCAAATAAGGAGACATTATTCAGTCTCGTTTGCCCATACATCTCCTTTGTATCCCTTCTGCAACATAAACATGTCCTTCTGCCCAAATTGACTGTACTTGTCTGGAGTTCACTGAAATATGACAAATCTGTAACACTTTTTCAAAACTTCTCATATGTTTTAGGCTGGTAAAAGCAGTCTCAGGCTCAAAAGAGGTTCCAGAGTGCCAGCTGAGGCTTGCACTCTATTGCTTTTTCATCCCTGCTCTCTGTGTATCATTGAAATGTGTAGTATTAATGAGATCTGAAAATGCCACTTAACTGTACTGGCAGCCACCTAAGGTAGAGGGTATGTGAAATTCTAGGGGTACAAAATCATCTCCTCACTATCTTTTAAAAGTTCTGAGTTGGTGGGAGTACTTTTAGAGCACCCAGCTGGAGCAGAAAGCCTGTAGAGACATTTTTAACTTCACAGGAATTCAGCTGTTAAACTTTTCATTGCTGTTACGATTCATAACAGTATGGCAGCAATACTTAAACTGCTTTGCAGCTTTTAGCGGTACAAGGTCAGTTAGTTGTAGATTTTAGTGCTGTGATGCTGAATTATTTAGTGGATCATCAAGGATTTTGATACAGTTTTTGGACTCTTATTCCAAGGGCACTTGTACCACCGCTGTCATGTCTGTGAACCCACTGTAAAGACACAGGCTGGGGGCATTGACCACCTCTCTAAGAACCTCTTCAGGTGTGTGACTGCACTCTCAGTAAAGAAATGCTTCCTAATGTCCAGTCTAAGCCTCCCTGGCACAACCTTGAACCATGTCCATGTACCCCATCACTGGACACCAGGGAGAAGGGATCAGCCCCTGCATCTCCACTTTCCCTCCTTGGGAAGCCATAGAGAGCAACGAGATCACCCCTCATACTGCTTTTCTCCGAGCTAGACAAGCCCAGAGTCCCCAGTGCTCCTCACAGGGCATTGCTGCCAGCCCTTTCACCAGCTTTGTTGCCCTCCTCTGGACACGTTCAAGGACCTTCACATCCTTCTGAAACTGTGGGGCACAGAAATGCACACAATGTTAAAGGTGAGACCAGGATTAATGAGAAGCCAATAAGTTATGCCATAATTATACGAACGCATTTGTATGTGCAAGTGGGTTTTGGTGCACATACGTGCAATATTTCCAAAGCTTCAGATATATTGGTGAGAAAAACTGATCAGCAGTTAAAATCTGAATACAATATTATGAACAAAAAAGCTGAAATTGCTGAGAAAATAAGTGTTATGTGGCTAAAAATGCATAGTCTCATAACTAAAGAAGAGAACAGCTATTGCTAAAGACCTGTCCATAAAATGGACAATGTATTATTGAAAGAACTATAAATGGCACCATTAAGGACAAAATAATCAATTTATTGGAAGCAAGGGACGTGAATGCAATTGTATGTCTTTATGCTTAAGTAGAATCATTAACAGTGAAAAATCCCTGGGACAAGCACAGCACAGCAAAGCTAGCTGGCCAGGGAGGAGATTGTCCTGCTCTATTCTGTGCTGGTGCTGCCTCACCTCAAGTCCTGTGTGCAGTTTTGGGTGTCACAATATAAGAAAGACATAAAGCTATTGGAGAGAGCCCAAAGGAGGGCCATGAGAATGGTGCAGGGCCTGAAGGGGCAGCTGAAATCACTTGGTCTGCTCAGCCTGGAGGAGAATGAGGGGAAATCTGCAGCCTCCTTGTGAGGCAAAGCAGAGTGGCAGGCACTGATCTCTTCTCTCTGGTGACCAGTGACAGGGAATGGCCTAAAGCTATGTCAGGGAGGTTTTGGTTGGATATTAAAGGTTCTTCACTCAGAGATTGGTTGGGTACTGGAATAGGCTCCAGATAAGTGTAAAGAGGTACGAGATCTTTGAGTACTGGTACTAGTTCTAGCATGCATAGATGGGGAAGTAAACACGAAAAAGTTAAAACATTTTCAATGGCTGGAGAAAGTGCCCTGAGATGAAAAACTCAGCTTAAAACTATTTATCATATAGTTTGAGATTAATTCATTACAGAATCTGAACACCTTGCAAAAGAGAAGATTTGGAGATATTTGCATAGTGTTTGGAATCTCTCTCTTAAAAGAATGCTTAATCTCTCTCCAGGTCACAAGAAGGATTCTAGAAACAGTTTACAGAATTTCACTAATTGGTTTGCAACCCAGAAAAGCTTCTGAATGGATGGAAAAAGCTCGTTGCAATAAATATTTAGTGTCAAATTGGCCAACCCTTCATCCTTAGGCTGCACTACAAAGATTACATCAGGATCTATGCAATCTTTGATCCATACAGCAAATGTTTGTGATCACCAGCTTCTCTGAGAATTCTGCATTCTCATACAAAACAGGAACAAGAAATTTCACTGTTTACTTCTGTCAAAGAATTTGCACTGAAAAGGCTATTTTCCTTCCAAAGCTGTGCTGTTTTAATCTTTCCAGCTCTGACATGACATTAGAAGGTAAATGGAGCTATCTGGGCCAGTAGCCACTTGTTAGTCTCTCCCTTGGCAGTGTGTAAGTTTTGTTTCATTTAAAAGGCCTCCATAAATGACAAAATAGAATGCAGTGGCTACAACATGACACCACTATGAGAATGGTTGCTCATTAGAGCATGTTGTCAAAGGAATGATGACATCTTGATCTCCTTCAAGACCTTGAAAGCCCTAATAAAATATATCTATTGATATATTTTATATATAACTGAATTGAAGATATGGTTTTAATAACAGGGAGGATGACTGTAAGATAAAGGCTTGTATCCAACCAGTGCCCGTACTGCAGGCTCCCATGTTAAACCTTAAGCTGCATTTCTTTGAAACATACAGTTATAAACTATGAAAAAGTTAATAATATAAACATGGGAATGTAATATGTTACGGATAATAAAAATAATGTCATTTAATATTGAAATTATCATTTCCCTTGTGACTCAGAACTGGGTGTGTTTGTAAATGTGTGTTTTTAATGACAGCCTGGGCAATTGCACCCTCTGGTGTGCACACAGCATGGCCTGTAAATACCTAAAGTCGAGTTTGAAACAGAGGTACATGATCATCTGGGTGATAGATTCTTGAGAATGGATTTGTTTTCAAGGAAAATTACCAGTGTCTCTGTAACAGTAACAACTTTATAATTTCAACTGGAATATTCTCAAATATGTTCTTCTTTCATGTCATAGGATAACACCAGTAACTCACATCATATTTCTTTGCAATAAGAGTGCAAAAGTCATAGCAGTTACTCAAAAGGCTGAATTATTTTTTAAGTATACATTAAATATTGCAGTGCACTGAAACAGAAGTTTGTATTTCTCAGTTGCATTGTGAATGGCACTGTTCTCTCACCTTTACCTGTTTGGCTAGAATACTGCGAGTATAGGTGAATGAATCTAGTTCATGAGCTCATTGTGCTCCAAAACTATGTGTGCATATCTGTCTTGTGTTATCAGGAAAGCTATTGTAAGTTTACAGTACAAAACCTTAGCAAGTATAGAGTAGAATTATTAAGGCTGAAATATGCTTCTTTCCTTTTTTTTTTTCTTTTTTTTAAACTAAGAGTTATAAAAGTGTTGGAATGAAAGCAATACATCAGAAAAGGTGAGAAATCTTGACATCTCCAGTCTAAGCCATGTTGTGTAAGCTGTCCAACCTCTAGCCCTTTTTTCTTACAACTTAAAAGTTCCCCAGTTTAGGCAAGCCAAACGCTACCGCTGTGGGCAGATGGTAGGGAGAACATTGCTACAAAACCTGCCACTCAAAGTGTAACAGATGACTGTAGCTACAGAAAATTGTCCCTTTGTTCATTTTGCTAATGAGTGTCCTCATTGCAGCAGGAGACGGAATAGTTAATGAGCTGCAGTTCCCGGCCGCGGCAGCCGGGGGCGCTCGAGCTAAGGCCGCCCGGGAGCGGCAAAGGGCAGCGAAAAGGCCGGGAAAGCTTTTTGTGCTTTTCGTGTCCTTTCCTTAGAACAGGACAAGACCGTGGCTGCGCTGAGATGCCGTTTCAAACTTACTCATAGGATTAGTTTAAGTCTTTTTTTGTTTATTTTATGTAAAGGTTCTTCTTCGGGCGTCTGCTGTTGATGCTCAAACACAGCCAGTGCCGAACAAATACTTAAGCCTTTTAAGAGCTGTAACAGTTACTTAAAAGGCCTTTTGAAATTCTAAGATTGTTTTGCGGTGGTTTAGAGCTGGCCACTACCAGAACACAGTGTCAGCTAATTACCTAAATGTCGCATGTGCTGTTTTCTTAACACTTCTGCTTTCCCTGCAGGGTGTTCGGCTGTCTACAGGATCTGGTAAAAGTTTTCAGTAAAAGCATGCACTCTCACAGTTATCTCAGAGAAATAACTTTAAATCTGATACTGCAGAAACACTGTTTAAAATGAAATATTGAAAAAGTATTTCTCTAGAATTTATTAAAAATATTACATTATTAAAAATAACATTCTTCTTACTCACACTTGGTCTTTATGTAAGCTGCTACTGTTTCTTCAGGAAGGGAAGCCACAAACTAATATGAATTAATTTGCAAAGCACTTGACATTTTATTTACACGGTTTCTTATAAAACCAATGAAAACTTTACAGACGAAACTTTATGTACGCTGGTAATTTCTTCTGGTAAACTGGAGACAAAAAAATGCCTTTTTCAAAGAAAAACAAATAATTATGAACTATATTTTATCCATCATTACACTATAGTTTAAGTTTACATGCCATTTCATAAACCTGAAATTTAGTTTTTAAAGGCCTTTAAGATTTTTTGTTTGGAGTAACTTTTTAAAAAGTTCTTATTTTTACCAAACAATGCAAATAATATCCTGAATTTTCATTAGCAAGCAAAGCAACTGTTACGTGTCTCCTCTTTTGTGTTAATATTTTAAATGGTTTCAGGAGTTAGTTAATATTCTGGTATTACTATAAAGATCTGTGCCAGCTCTGAAAGCTTTTCTATAATTTTAAAAGAAATATGTGGCAGTAAAATCTAGACAGCCATAAGACAATATATTCAAATGTTTTCAATAGCTTTGAAACCAACTAGAAAAAAAGAGTAGCTGTCCCAATAAGCTTCAGTTGCATAAGAAGTCTTTTCCATAATGGACGTGGCAAGATTTAAACAAAGGACACGCATAATAAAAATGTAAATGAGTTTGCTTTACTAAAACTATAACTTTAAAGTCTTTTGTTGCATGTTATCCTGGAACCTTCTTACAAGGTAATCACTGTTTGCATAGAGATTTAAACCGTAGTCTTCAATAGCATTAAACCCCTGCACGGTCTATGTGTGACAGGCATGCAAAGCCATGTTAATGTTCAGAATATGAATTGCCTCTGGGTGGCTCCGACACCAAGTGGAAAACCAACTGTGTTGATATCAGAAGGCCTGATGGACTCCATGCGGCTCCCAGCCTGAAAACTTCACCGCTTTGACATGTGATGTGCTCCTCATGACACTGGCAGCACTGTCACTGAGAAATGACACAAAGGCAACAAGCCCCCCTCCTTAGCCATGCACTTTGCAACCCCCTGGAGTTGCCTGTCCACAGTCCCTCCTGCCTGCCTAGTTACGGACAGCGCTTCATAAACACGGGGGGAAGTGTGGGTGGATAGGCCCCAGCTGCCTTCCTGGACACAGCCTCCATAATAAATTGACCTGAATGATGAGGGCACACAAACAGTATGATATGCATTATTCCTGTCAATAAAATGTCCCCATGTGTTATGGGCTTTGTATATAATGTACTGCAGCCTTTCTTCTAGCGGGGACCTATTTAGAGTCTCGACTTTTTTCTATTCATATTATGGCTCTGTAATAGAATTCAGAAATTATATGATACTGTGTTGTATAATATTACACCAGTGCATCATATTTAAATCCCTGATTCCTTCCTTATAAATTCAAGGCATCAGAATCATTCAGGTTGTCTTTGAAGACGCTGACCATGGAAAAAAAAATGCTTGAAAAAGAGAATGAGTCTTTTAAATTGCACAATGAGGCTTCTCATCTTGAAAATGCTCTGAAACATGCTGAAAAGGAAAAATAGTTATTAGGAAAAATTTTAAACTGATGTCAGATCAAGATGATTGGTTTAAAAGCATATAAGAAATGTCACTAAGGCTAGAATTGTTTGAGCTTCAGAACTTGCTTCTGGACTGTTGTCTTTTTCTGGTATCAAATGCTAATTTTGTATGTATTTGTAGAGAAATTCATACATAATTATTCTAATTCTAATGCATATATTTACATATTTTTAGATTATGACAAAGGAATATTTGCTGTGGCTTTTGAGACTTCTAATATTGCCTAGCAATGTGACTAGACTGCTTATTTTGTGACAGATTGGTACTGTAAAGTTACTGATAGAGAAAAGTGCCATATGTAGATAGTTATGTTTTTAAATTACGTTCTACTATTTTGTCTTTAAAATATTAATATCTACTCTCTCCCTAGAGTAGTTTTTGAGCTCCTGCAAAAGGTACATTTTTTCTTATAATTAGTTTTGTGTTTCTGGCAAAGTTTATAACAGAATCAGTTTCTCTCAAATAAGCTAGCACTACTTTTGATACCTGTGTTTTATTGTAGTTTTTTAAAAGAAGGTGTTTTTCTAGATGCAATGTACAGTCCTTACCTGCAGGATACTTCTCATATATTGCCAGAGTGAAACATTTAATGGAAGACTAGAAACTGTGGCAACAGAATTGAATTTGGCTGTTTAGCCTTGTTACCTCCAAACAGGTTAGACTCAGTATCACCTTCAATAGTGGCAAGATTTATTTGATACAGACAATATTCCTCGCTCCTTTTTATCAGCTGATCCTATGGAGCCTCTTATCTTTTGGTAGTTTTATATGAAACATAAAGAACCACCTGCTAAAACACTTTGTATTGGGTGTGAGGAGCAGCAAGGATGTCCAGAACCAGTACGGATGGAAAGCTGTGGGCACTCAGTCACACTTGAACTTACTTCTTCATATCTCTGTGCCCAGCCAGCAGAACAGCAGGGAGGAGGCTGTGAATGTCAAGGGCAGCAGTGAAGGTCACAGCTCTGCCAGGACTCTCATCCCAGTGCACTCCATTGCCTTCGGACACTGACCTGAAGCAAACATTTGGAACACATTAATGTAGGCATCTGATTTCAGGGGTTTTCCCTTTCCCCTCTTGTTTCCAGATAAGCAAGTTCAAACAACGCAATTAAAAATGGAAAGAGATGAGTAAGTGCTTCAAAGGGTTCAAAGTAATTTTAACTTTTGTAAATTGCACTCTTGGCAGAACAGTAACATTTCTGGAGTGCAGGCAGTGTATAGTCCAAATAATGTTAGAAAGCTGACTTTAATTTGACTTAAAGTACATTTTGGGTTATGGTAGTATAACTCATTGTAAAGTAATAATGAATTAGTATTCCTTGAATGAAAATTACTTTAAAAAACTTGAGTATTCTAAACCTCAATAAGCTACGAGAAAAGGATTGAACACTTAAATTTAAAAAGTAACACATTTGGTAAGTTTTTGAAGGCAAGGAAAGAAGATTTGTATAGTTGAATAGCTAGAAACTCCAAAAAAGAAAATTAATAGTTTTTGTAACCTGTGACTTGTTAAATATTCCACTATTCCTGAACAGAGCTGTTAGTATATGTGAATTATCATTTATGTACTGTCTGAGCAAAACGCTATCTCAACAAGATGTAATTGCCAACTTTTAAAGAAAACTTTCAATGCCAATATTTAATAATTAACAATTGATCTCAGTGAAATGTTGACAGCACTCAATGTTTTCCTGGTATAACATCTAGATATCTAACTAGTGGACTTCCTATCTTGTGAGAGTTCTCAAAGGACTTTTTTCTACAGTGTATAGTTCTCATTCTGAAAATTAAGAAATAGACACAGGACTTCTTTCTATAACAAACATTCCTTCTGTGACGTATTTCCAAAATGTTTTGTAGATTACTCACTTCTCTGTGATGAAACATAAGGGAAATAGTGGCATTTCTATATTTGAATTCCAATATTACTAAATTCTCATGCAAATTCATATTTTTAAAGTACAAATATATTTTTGTGGTGACTGAGGCACTGGATTTCTAAAATCGTCCCTTTCGTTGCCTTTTATTGTGCCTTGGATGAATATCCCTGTGACCATGTTTCCCACTCCTAAAACAGTGATACCTATTTATCTTTCCAGGAGCATTGAAAGGGTAAATTCATTAGGATTTTGTACATGAAATACAAAATCAGAATTGGAATATTAATTGATCAATCAAATGCATTGTCTTCTGTTAGCTTTTATCTTCTTTCTGTGGCAGTGCTCAGGAATCCTGCTTAGGTTTGAAGGCTCATGCTCAAAAGAAAAGACCACTCATCTCTTCCTATAATGCATGTTCCTTCTTAGTTCATTTGCAAAGTTCTAGGAGTATTTTTAAAGTACATTTTTTTCACCCTTTCATTCACAGGAAATTTTTCCTGAAACTTACTGTTTTCTTTCCCACCCCTTCATCTCCAGAAAATGGAGGGCATTGTCTAATGTGTAGTATCTTCCCATAGATGCCACCTCAGTCAGTGGTTTTGAGCAGCAGCACAGGAACTCTCTTCTGTGTGCCACTTGTAGGATCTGCAAGCACATATCTGGGTATATTTAGACTGCACATCTTCCTCCCTATTGCCTCCAGCACAGCTGCCTGTACAGGAGGCCCTTCAGAGTCACAGCACAGTCTGTCAGGTGCCAGGGTAGGTGGTGTGCTGTGAGAAATCTTTGGGGCAGTCCTCACAATAATTCTGGTAATGAATCTAGCTATATTTCAATTCTTGAAAGAAAAACTACAATTCTTAAAGATTAACAGCATATCCTTTGAACTATGCCAGAATGTGCATAAATTCTTCTTTGATGAAAAAGTTTTGATCTTAAAAAAGAGGAGCTGGGCATGAAGGCACACGCTGCTGCATTACCCAGCAGTTGGACTTTTTATTCCAGAACGGGAATTCACAAAGTTGGTCCAGGTACCAGTATCCAGTATACACAGTATAAGGAAATTATAACACTTGAAAATTAGATTCAAAGCAGACACAGCCAGTCATGAGTGGCAATGAAACCTGTTGGAAGCACTTGGATTAACTAGAAATTACTGATTGATTTCTCGTAGGTGAGACCTAGAGTCTTGATCTTCCTCCTGTGTCCAGGCAGCCAAGCTGTGCACTGTCTGCGAGCATTGCCTCTCTTATTTCTCTTGTCATAAGAGCATCATAAGAGATGGAAAGGGCTGAGTTTCTCACAAGGACTGGAGCTCTGATCACTGAGCTTGAGGACCTTTGAACCCATGGCTTCAAATACCAATGAATTGACTCCAGTTTACGCCATGTTCCTCTTTAAAGCTGAATACAGGGAGAGCAAGCACAGAAGAGCCATAATCTCTAGGATGCATATGAGGATACTCAGTATAAAGGAAGAGACTTTTCTATAGATCTGTTTTTTCTTTCTTTGTATTTTTGCTGAGTATTTTTCCTTGGTTTAGGTTGAAAAACCAGACCAAGTTTGAGTGGGGGAAAGGGGAATATTTTGTATATTGTTTTCTTGTAATTCATAGTCTAACGTAAAATGCGTAAATAATCTATCGAGCCAAAACACAGCGTTGTCCCTTTCTCATGCAGTCACAGCTTTGGTATGTCGTCAAGCTCATGCATGAGTATTCTGTATCTAGTCTCATGAATTTCATATTCTTTGTGTCCAATGGCACAGCTTGAACAGAACTGGTGGCTTATTCTCATCATAGAGGGGTAGTTAGGCCACTTTTCCATGACTTGGGATATTGTAATCAAGCCCCATAAAACTCACAGCGGCATACAATGTCGGCTGCCCTGATTTGTGGCTGAGCATTCTAGCTTCTAGGTTAGTATGCTGAAGGGGAGCATTTCTCCATTTTTATGAAAGAAAATGAATGTCAGTGTTGTACTCAACATTGTCTGGCTTTAAATATGTTCAAAATGCAAATTCGGTAAGTAACAAACTCTGCTCCCGGTGACACTGGGAAATATAGATGTTTAACTGGTGAGTCCTGAGTGACAGTAGCTTTGACAGACAGCTCCAGCCCAGCAGAACCAGGGAGGCTTTGCCATGCAGTGCAACTGTTTAAAGGAGTTTAATTCTGGAACTTCTAAAGAATTGGTAAAGAATTTTGTGTAAATTGCTCTTTAGGCACAATCCTTTGTCCTGGGTGACAAGAGATGTGTAATTTGCCTGCAAATGTTTGTCTCACGGGGACATGTTAGAACTTACTGCAGATGATACAGACATCTGCTCATCTTTCTACCATGTACAACACAACAGTGGAATTGCTCCTGCAGCTCCAAGCTACCACTGCTGTCTGGCTGGAACGGATTTCCACAAATACCCACTTTTCTGAGGGTTTGGGTTGCTGAAGTCAGTTTCCAATGATTTCACCATTTTCCTGCTTCCTGTGACATCACGCTCTACTCTGCTTTATATGTGTGACTCTTGTGACATTGAACTCCACATTAAAGTATGTAGCTCTAAGTGAAGACATCTGTCTGTTAGCAGTCATCACACAAATGTTTGCGTGTGTTTGTCAAGGTTTAAACCCAGCCAGAAGCTAAGTACCTGTAGTCTCTTTATCAGGAAGACTGGCCTTTGAAAGGGTTTTTAAAAGTTTGTGCCTATTTGTAGTATGAAATCCAACACTATTTCTCACATATATCTATTTTAGTTGATTGAAATTTAAGTCAGAACTTGAAAATGTAAGACCATCAGCTAAAAATCTGCTAAGATACTGGTGTATACATTTTTGTTTGTAACCGTCATTAATTATTGCAAGTCTAAAAAAATATGCAAAAATCTTTTGATATCACATAGATTCAAAAAATGTATTTTAAAAGTAGGAAAGCTATTTTACGTGTGAAAAAAGACAGTGAAAATACTTACAGGAGTTTTTTTACCATTTTTTGAAAGGAACAGAAGTAAACATTGTTACTAGATTTTTTAAAAAAAAAAACCCAACCCTACTATTTTGGTTTAGGAGGGCTTGGAAAATATTTAATAAATGCAACATTATTTGAAAGGTTTTGCTGCTGTTTGCAAATGTCATCGACAATGATACAGAGTTTTGTCTTGAAATATTTTTGTATTCTGCATTAGTCTCATAAGAACACTGCCTTTTATTTTCTTTATACATGATCCAGGAACTTTCCAGACGGCTGGTCCTTTATTTTGCCATTTGACTTTTTTTTTTCCCCAGCCTGATTTCGTACTGGCTTTCACACTGATCACTGCTAGTACGTCTTTGTTACAGTAAACTGACTGGGTTTATTATAATAAAAAATAAAACACAGCTTGACTTGCAATCTTAATGTGCTGGAAAAGAATATGATACTGTTTAGAAGAGAAAAGGCTGTGAATAGAAAAACAGTACCACTTCAGTTATTTAAACATTTGCTTTTCTGCAGCTTGTCAAACTTTGTGCCAAGTCATAGCTGCTTTACTTTGTTTTGTTAATCTCAGCACCATGTGTCTTGGGCTTTTTTAATAGAGGACCAATCCTGCAGTAGTTACTCAGTTTTCAGTTTCAGTGAATCTGGGTAAGTACTGTAGGACTGCATTTTTTGTTAAATTAGGGGGAGAAAAACAAAGTATAATGTTGTAGCGTAGATCTTTCAAAAGAGTTTGTGAAGGTTAAAAAATCTTACAAAGTTGCATATTAAATAAATTCTAATAAGCACCTTCATAATGAAAATAGTTTATAATTCTCATCACATTTTAAGAAAATGTCTTTGACTTGAAGGTGTAAGCAGGACCATATTGAATAGGAAATAATAAATAAAAGATTTAAAAATATTGTAAAATTGTTTGTCTAAAGTCAGGCCAGAGTATAGACTTTGCTCTTTCAGGGAAAATCTTTTGGGGTAAGAATCTGCCATCATAGAATCCTAGTTAGTTCTTAAAATTACAGTCTGACTGGTATATTTACCAAAAGCATTTGAGGGTGTAAGATGCTGTAACTGAGGGTTGTTTTGCCTTCATCCTGTGTTTCTGAAGTGATATGTAACATGAAAAGAGCTCAGACACATTTCTGGATCATCTCTGAGGTACCTAGAAAAGTAATTTTAGGTCACAAATTGAATTGTGATAATTCTAGAAATCCCAGTGAGACTTTTAACATCAAAGCTTCAGCAGTCAGGTTTGGTATAATCTAGACATTAGAAAGCTTTTATTAATTGAGGAGAAAAATTAATTTTCAGAATAAAAATTGTTTTTAAACTACGTATTTTTTGTTAGACACCTCTACTTCTAGTTTATTAATAATCCAGAGTTAGTCCAAGATTTTATCTAGAAATGCTTCTTCTGAGTGGCTGTTCTTGGCTGAATTGGGCAAATCTTTCTCTGCACAGGTGTAGTAATTGTCTGTGTGCACAGGGGTCCAGCCTTTACAGAGGCAGTTGAGTGAGCTTTGGTCTCACCCTTTTTTCTCCTCGTAATTCTAAAATCAAGGCCACAGTTGTCAAATATCTAGGACATATTTTGGAGTCTGCTTCTGAGGTCCCCAAAACACAGAGAGTGTTCACAACTGCTAGTGAAAAGTGATGGAGATATCTTGACTGATTGCAACCCCTAATCTTATTTAGCATTAAAATTTTGGGACCTTATCTTGGCATTGCATATTATCAAACAAGTCAGTGTCAAGCACAAAAGAAATACAGCAGTTATGCAGCTAAATCAAGTGAGTCTGAGCAGTAATGTGCAGAGTGGATGGGAAACATTGAGCATGGAATGCTGCTCCTCTGGAAAACAGCAAGGAAGGAGAAGACTCAGTGAGAAAAGCTTTGCTCTCTGGGGCTTCTTGGTGGTACTGTGAGGTCATACAAATGTGTAAATGAAAGATGAACAAGCAAGAGAATAAAAATACTCTCACAGTGGTCATGAAGGATGAAGTTGGAACATGAAAATTAAAATGTCAGTAGGGTTGAATCTGAAAATATAAATCCTAGAATATGTGATTGGAATAAAGTCTTTGTGCTCTCAAAAGATCTTTTCTAAGTTTTAACAAGTTCTTAAAGCAATTTCTTCAAGATCATTACATAAATGTAATGTTTCTGTATTACTATTCAATTCTGTATTTTTTTTCTTTATTTTATTAAATAAAAATATTAGTGATAGAAAATGACATTTCCTAATGGCTTAAATGCTGGAAAATGTAACCATATTAGATTAACATTTAAAAATTAACAATTACAAAACAGAATCAGGAACAAAGTACTGAATATTCAATCAATAGTAAAATCCTGGAAAAATCCTATGGGGAAAAATACCAATTGATTAAATGTTCCCCTTTTGTTGTCTTTAATGATTCTATCAATATTCTGTTTCATTTAATTGGGGATAGACAATGTTGTTGGTTTCCCATCATCTGAGTACTACAAACCCATGAGCAGTGCTGAGCACTACACTGGCTGCTGGCTTTATTACAACTCAGTACAAGCCAGGAGCTGCTGTCACTTTCTGATGTTGACAGGCCCAGCTCATATTCAACAGCATTTTCAAAGAAAAAGAGTGCATATTTTCCCTCTAGTTATTACAATGTCTCCAGATGGTGAACTGAAAAACAGTTTTCCACTGGCATAAATCAAAGTGCTAATACAATCAGCTTTATATCTGAAAAAAGTCCTGTGCCTGTTGAATACACTTATTCACAGATTACTTCTTTGTTACTCATTTTAATATAATTTTCAGATAAACCTTAATGCTGATTAATAGTAGACTTTTTGCAAAGGTTTCTGGCCATAGTTTTGCTCATATTTCTCCGTGGTTTCTTTTAGCAGCAGAGGGAGAAGAGAGAAGATGACAAGGGAAAAGTGCAAGGTGTCCTGAGTGTGGCACAGAAAGAAGAATGCCATTAACTCAGGAAGAAAACACAGATTTTACTACTTAATATCACAAAGTGCAGTGCCTGTGTTATACCTCTATTTAATATGTCTTAGTCTAATTTTTCTTTTTTCACCAGTTTCTCTTAAGCTTGTGTTTGTGTTTTATAAGTATGTGAGTATAAGTATTATGTAAAAAAAAAAAAAAAAAGGCAGTCTACGTACAACTACATGAATCACAGGGCCAGAAAACCAGGATGGTTGCTGTTTGCCATTACACCAATATATTTCATAACCAAAAGCAGTACAAATCCTACCTTAGTGCCATAGTATTGCAGAAGACCAGCAGCTTACTGAGCTATGGTAATGCCTTCACACAGAAAGTTTTAATAAAAATTAGTCCAGGTATTGAATAGGCTTTGCTTTCTGAAGCTTAAGCTGAGAATCATATTTGTCCTCATGTGAAAAGTATTTCCTCTACTTCATTGAGATTAACTGAGTAGGTTGTGATCCTGTAGGGACCATGGAGAAAGAAGCAGGATTTAAAATGCTGCTAGGGTATTTGGGTACAGCTGGCATTTGAATAATTTACTACCAGAAAAAATCCTGTGTGGGCCCTAAGTGGTGCCAGGAGGCTCTTGAGGAATTACTGATACCTGTCACAAGAGTCCTCTAGTTCCTCTGTGGTTTCACACCTGATGTGAGGTATGGTTCCTTGGTCTTGCACTTCCCATGTTCCAGCCTTCAAGGCACAATAATATGTAATGAATATATACAGCTGAAGAAAATCTGACAAACAGATAAATATATATATAAAGGGATCTTACTGTGTTATGGTTGTCAGGATATTAAGAATTCATTGAACTATCTTGAAAATAAAGATTTTTGCAAACCAAGAAATGTTATTGGAATATAGAAGAGTCTGCAAACAAAGTATACATGACTACATAAATAATTTTTAAGGTGGCTTTTGTGCTTAGTGTGATTTTCAAAAGCCTATAATAATCTATCACTGAAACACTTCAAAATATGCCCACAAAACAATTCATTCAGGAAATTCATTTGTCCTCTGTTATATTCTAGTTTCAGTTAAAATTACATGGGACACAATCCCAGCAGCAGTGGTCTAGATGGTTTTATAATCTAATTATATGTCTTTGAGTTATTCTTGACATTTAGAGATTAAATCTCCCTTTATGCTTTCCTTTTTTCATGCTGAATAATCAGAAACACTTCTTTGATTTATTGACAGAAAGCATGGTCTGCTTGACTTTAGCCATCTTCACTTCCCAAATGCTTGCTCATGTAAGTCCTTCTGTACACTTCCCAACTTCAGGATACTTCAAGTATAGAACCTGTGAGAGAAATAAGGAAAAAAATTTTACCATTTAAAGTACTCATTCGTCCTTCACAAGAATGATGGATCTGTAACAATTTTCATTAGTTATTTGAGCTATTTAAAGACTCACTCTTCTATGAGGTCTCTAAATGTGATCATAAACAAATAAAAATACAATTTATCAGCTATCCATACTACTACATTCTGTCATTTACCAAAGGTATGAGTACAGTGAAACTTTGGATTTATCTTCTGCTATGGATTGTGTTTTAATCATTTTAGAAAGTATTTGCCTGGAAAATATGTGTGTGTATGTATATGTGTGTGTGTGTGTGTTTCTTTGTATATACCTGTGGATTTTTTCTAACTATTTCAGGATATTGTTCTTATATAAGACTAAAAGTATAAAAACAATTGATTTTTAATTGTTTGTATTATCCTTAAAGTTAGGTTGAATTTGTATTTCACAATGCCTTTATTTGAGTAAAGGGTTGTTAATATCCCTGATCTTCCTGAAACTTCAAATAATAGGAACAAAAACAGCTAAGGCAACGCTTAGAAGTTGATATCTAAATCAATGTGCTAATCAGCCTCACTCTTTGAGGCTGGATTTCCTTCAACAGTTATTTGACAAATCCCATTAATTATACTTAGATTTGGAAATCTATGGCATGTGGTGAGAACAAGCCATATGCTGAGATAAACTGAACTACAGCACATCCAGGTTAGTTGAAGTATGTGTGATCTTGGGAAGTGATACTTGATTGTATTAAAACAAAAAGTTTGTATACTCTTATTAATTATCTGCTTGTTACTTGGGCTTCTGGCTCAAAACATTACAGCCACAGGGGAATGCCCATTATTGAAAAAAAATTATTCATGTTCTTATTTAATGGATTCTGTATCAATTAAGTATTGCTTTGACACTTACCCAGATTTCTACTTGCCCCAATGCTATATTCATACAGTAAAATCTCAGCAGAAACAACACAAAATTTTGACAAAAAATTGGCCTCCATGCCAACTCTAAAATCTTTTTCAGCCTTTTTAAGGACTGGTCTTCAGATAACCACTTTGATTCTAGCACAGTTTGATAAAATAAGAATTACAGTTTTTCCAGTTTTCTGTTAGGCATCGTTTTTGTGGTTGTGGATGCTCTTTTTAGAGCTGTATTGTTTTGTCTTGATACTGAACAACGCTGCAGTGATCCTGCAAGAGAGAAGATGACTCCTCATCCTCCGCACACCCTCCTAAAAAGTACAAAGCATAATTATTCCCTGCAGGCTCTTAACAAGAGGATAAAGGCCCAGACCTGAGCACTCCTGCCTGGCCATGGCAGGGGGTCTGGGGGTGTCCATCCCACTCCCTGCCCCCTGCCCCACCGGCCTGGGGGATGGAGCCTCCCAGACACCGGGGAGACTTTGGCATGGCCCTTTCAACATATAATGTGCTGTTAATGGGTAAAACACTAAATGGTGTGGGGAGGGTTTGCCCTATGGTTTGGGGGGTTTAATTTTTGAATGTGGGTTTGAAGGAGCACACAACAGCACATTCAATAACATTCAACCACTTTTCAATTACTATTCAATTACTATTAAGTACACATACAGTGTTAGCTGATCTTTTACACTGTGTTTGTACTGTTGCAGGTTTGGTTGTATTTTTTAGTAGATAGAGCAGGACACACCTGCATTCACATCTAAACATTTTTATGTATCTAGATAGGGATTATATTTACACTGGAAAATCTATTTTGGTATAGATTAAGATTTTGAAAATAATAGGATATCTGTTTATCCTCTGTTCCAGTGGTAACTGAGGACTGCATAATGCACTGTTGATAAAAAGGGAGATATAAGCAGTAAGAAACAGTGTTTATTACAGCACCAAGAGACTAGAGATCATTGGATCATTCTTGCTAGTCTCATCAAAGGGGAGACTTTTCTTAGTGAGTGGTTTTCTTTAGAGTAATAGTTCATGTCCAAACAATAACATAATGGGAAGGGTCTAAGACTAGAACAGAAATAGTGTCACAACTAATGAAATTGCCACATTTCTCCCAAAATTTGTTTCATAACCTCATGTGTCGTATTTGTAGTTCAATTTCTTGGTTCCAGTCTATTTTCTAGCTTCCTTAAATTCAACCCTCAGCTCCTAATATTTAGTACATACTGAATGGTTTCCTTCCTTACTATTTATATTCTTCAAGGTTGTCTCCTTGATATCATAAAACCTTAGAATAATACAATAAGTAACGGAAAATAATATTATGATTGAAATCTTGTCACAATACTGTTGAAGCTCATAGTTGGGTACAAGTTTGCCAAATCTTTCTGAATGTAAGTAGATTAAAAGGAGTGAATTTGAATTGCAAAATTACAAGTAGTAGAAACTGTAACTACTTACAAAAAGGAAAACATTAACCTATAAATGTTCTTTTTTTTTTTTTTTTTGAGTAATTGTATTTTCAGAATTCTAGAAAGACAAAAGAATATTCCTGAAATTTCCCAAAACAGGTGATTTCCAGTAGGTTGCTGCATCTGGTATTTATGTCACTCTTCTGCATTAGGCATAAAGGGACCTTTATCTATCGGATATAGAGCTTGTCTATAAAGCCATGGTATCTTCATCTCTCTCCAGCACTTGTGGCTGTTCAGCCAACAGGGTTTAATTTTTGAGCTCTTCAGGCAATTAGAAGTCTTGTTGAGGAGGAAATCTAGTCTCTTTGAAATGCAGTAATAATATTTCTGTAACATGAGTTGCTTTTTGTGCTGAGTCAAGCAGCATATATTGTTTTTCAAACTTTCACCTTTCAAGATGAAAATAAGTTTGGAAGGAGGGGCAGATGTTACCTAAAGGCTGATTGCCAATGCCCTTTCCTACCCACAAAGTTACAGCTCCAGTGTCTGAATGGATGAACAGCTTAGTCAACAGGAAAAGCTTTATTTATTAGATTACGACCATGCATATTTTGTCAAAAATTAATTTCATATTTGATTATATATCTGAAATATATGAAAGGTCTTCCCTGAAATGTAACTCTTTATAATGACCATGCTAATACAGAATATCCCAACTTATGCTAGAAGAGCTCAATTTCTTACTTAAGTTTTGGAATCTGTTCAATGGATTCATCTTTTGGTTTCCAGGAAGCAGGGTTTAGATGAAGGTTCAGTTCTTTTACATTGCCTGAGGTACTGAGGTGCTGTCACCATGCTGAAACACCAGCTAAGTAATTGCTTCCTTTGCCAAAGAGGTGAGTAGGGCTCATCTGTACTGAGTGCATCAAGCAAATTTATGTAATGAGATGTGGTATTTTTGCAAACTATTCATTTTCAAGTAACATGCTCTCATGATCCCTACTCCATGAAACCTTATATAGGGAGAAGAATACATAGTTATGTGCTGGGAACACTTCATTAATGGCACAGAGGAAGGATTTCCTGTAGAACAGATGGCACTTGTAGTGTCAACCAAAGCGTTCATCTAAACCAGCATTGTCTGGAAGCAAATGCCCTCAGGCAAGGATCCGACCCAGTTGTGGGGAGGCACCATGCAATCCTGACAGATGGCCCTGTGCTGAGGCAGCCCAGAGACCACACATGTGCCAGGGGTGGCTGCTGAGGGCTGCAGCTCACACTGGAAAATACTCGGGAGACTTGAGCTTGTGGGGTGTCCTGCTCTGAACAGCACTGTGTAAGAAAAATAAAGGCATGAGAGCTTCAATCAAAAGTAAGGAAGAAGGCAATAGTTGCATAGCCCTTCACCCAGCTTTGTTGATACACCAATAGTAGGCAGAAACCTGTTTTGTTAGCTTCAGTCAACTGCAGGAGGGCCTAAAATTTAGTTCATCATTCTGCAGTAAGTAGAGTGAGTTACAGTAATAAATACATTTAGAATGATGCACTTCAAACTTTTGAAAAGCAAAAATTTTAACACTTTAAGGTTTTTTACTTTGATGTTTACTGTTTCTTTTCTCTTTTATAAAAAATCTGAATAAAACCTTATTTAAGCCTGACTAAGGTTTTAAAGCTGAAGGGTACAGTTTAAATAGCAAGGACTTTTCAGATCAAGAAATTAATCAAGGCTCCTTCTTGTATTCTTGTATTAAGAATACACTGGAGACACCCTTGAAAAGGGGCAAGAGTCTCACTTGTCTTCAAAAGCTGAATTTTAATCCAGTTTATGGTTGCTTTCCACATCTGCAAAGGTATTTGCTCTTCTTTTCAGGCAGGAAAAGCACAGTTTTGAGAGAGAGATGTGACAACAGAGATTTCAGAGGGCCAAACAGAAGCAGAAAAGAAAGTATGTCAAAACACAGAAGTGGCTGAAGTGATCTAATGAGAAACAAGGAAAATAATTGAGATGGAAAAGCATAATAGAGAGAATTTATTTGTTTAAAATATTTATATGTTTAAATTTGATGTAACTGCCCTTAGTATTAGTTTTAAACTGGGGGCTTTTTACCTTTTTTTTACAATAAATATTATAGGAAGCATAAGTGCAGCTGTCCTTCACTCCTAGTGGCTGTCACACCAAGCTGGAGTTCAGGAGTGCCACAGCTTCCTCACAAAACCATCCCAAGAGCTGAGGATCTTCAAACTGTGGAAGTCTTTAGACATGGTCTTTTCTACTCTCTTGTGTCCTAGCAGTCAGTGAGGATACCAGTAAGGGCTACAGAATCCCTCTTATGCTTTTATATCAAGCAGGTGGGAATCAAATCTTGTGACTTTTGAGCTGCTTTGAACCGTTATTCCATGGCTTGAATTCCAGCCCATTTTATGTACAGCTGCAATAAGCCTGATTCTGCTTTGCAAACTCTCCTTTTACCCAATGATGCTGACACTGAAATCCAAGGTGCTACATCAGTGTGAAATCCCTCTGTTGTAAAGAGAATTTGACCATGTGGTTGGTTTTGCAGTCATTAGTAAGAATGAATATTTACAGTGAATTTCATTTGCAGATTTCTTTTCTTTATTTTAAAAGCCCTGATACTGCAATGTTCTGCAATATTATCTGTTCCTTAACTCTGCTGTTTACACCTCTGAATGAGCCACATAGCTACCAGCATGTGTATGTGAGAGAAAGTGGAATGAATCTGCAGCTGAAAAAACAAAATGAGGACCTGACCTGGATAGGGCTAGGACTTCACACAAAGCATGCCTGAAAACTTGGAAGTTCTGTTCAAACAGATGGGTGGATGGTGTATTTGATTTACCAGGTTCATGTCCATGTTCATGAGACCTGTGGAAATGTAACAGGGGAGGGAATATGTGCTTGTGTGGGGCGTGGAGGAGATGGCTGGGAGGAAGACACAACAAGCACTTCATCCTTGTTTTTTCAGATTTTGTCTGTTCTGTATAGAATATAATTTTCAGTTGGAAAAATTA
Source organism: Pycnonotus jocosus (assembly GCA_013400435.1). Classification (NCBI taxonomy): domain Eukaryota; kingdom Metazoa; phylum Chordata; class Aves; order Passeriformes; family Pycnonotidae; genus Pycnonotus; species Pycnonotus jocosus. The sequence continues at coordinate 81,103 of VWYP01027872.1, read as the reverse complement.
TATATATGACACCCTGCAGAGAGACAGTGGAAGGTTTGAGGTTGCTTGGTTACTTACAGATTTTTGATACAGTGTGCCTCATCAACAGTGCTCTCTTTTCCCAAATAATAAAAATATTACAGCAAATTAAAACAGGTTTATGTGCTCATTAGGACTTATTTGTCAGTTTTTGCCACTGCAAAGAAGTCATAATGGCCAGTCTGCCAATGCAAAGTGAAACTGAAAGTATAATGACCAAGGAGAAAAGAAGATTGGAAAAGAAATGCCTTATGAGACAGAAATATCTTTAAAATAGATGGAAAAACTTACTGTCAAGGTGATCTTATCACAATTATTACAAGCTAAGTTCAGGTGCCAAGAGGATGGGGCCAGGCTTTTCTCAGTGGTGCCCAGCAACAGGATAAGGGACAATGGGAACAAATTGAAACCCATCTGAATGTGAGGGAAAACTTCTGTGCTGTGGGGGTGGCAGAGCACAGGAACAGGTTGCCCAGAGAGGTTGTGGAGTCTCTCTTACTGGAGATACTCAAAACCCACCTGGATGCAATCCTGTGCAACCTGTTCTAGGTGAACCTGCTACCACTCCAGAGGTCACTTCCAAGCTCAACCTTTCTGTGATTCTGTTTAGAGATGTATTTTATATATATTTACATATGGAGCTTTCTAAAGGCTAGGGATCTCACAGAACTACAGCATCTTTAATGTTTTAATTTCTAAAGTAGTAGCAATCATTTACGTAGCAGCTTTATTCCAAGGCCCTTCAGGAATCCTCATGCCAGTTCTGTGAAATAGGAATCAGCTTCCAGAAAAGGATGAAGATCTGAGGGCACACAGGATGTGAGTGTGTTCTATGTCAGGATGCTCTGTGGGCACCTCTCCATCCAAGCACCCAGGCTGGAAATGTGCCACAGCTCCCCTCTAGTCTGTGCACCTGGATTTTCCTAGTGCTGACTTGGGGCTGATCTGAGTCAGAGCATCCACACAAAACCAAGATTAGGAAGGATTCATGGTCTCAAGCACAGACATAATTGTGAAAATCACAGTTAGGTCTGAGTCAGGATTTCCTTTCTTTGGTTTGTTCACATGGCCATACCCCTTCTGCAGAGCACTGGTTTTGCCAGGGGGAATTTCCAACAAGAGCTCTTCAGTTCTCATCCATTTAAAGCAATAGCAATTTTACTATTGATAGCAGCAACAAGATTGCATTTAATTATCCACAGCACAATTACTCTTAGAGTGGCCAAAATGTTGCCTATTGAAATCCTTAGAAACAAAACAAAACAAAGCAAAAACAAAAAGAAAAACAAAACCAAAAAACCAACCAAACAAAAAATTTCAACTTCTAACCACTGACTTAGGTTACAAAATCTTTCCGTTTTTAACAGGATATTGGAAAAATCTAGCAATCTCAAAAAGGGGATACTTTTTCTAAAAATAGCACTGTGTATGAACAAAACTTCCTATTTATTTTTGCATAGTTGGCAAAGAAAATAATCAGTGTTTTAGTTACTTTCAGATAACATATTTGGTACCTGAGCAACAAGCTGGTAAGACAAACCTGACTGCTGAAATGAGGAAGCTCAAGAAACATAAAGGTCAGGAAAGGCAAACCACAGAAAAGTATTGGCCAAAACTTCTGAGCTGTGCTTCTAAGACATTTAAGAAGCCTCTGTGATGATTTAAATTCTTCTATTTACATCCTTTTTCTATCTTAGAAAGGAATCTGAGAAAAATAATACGATCTTAAAAAGAAAATTCAGATTTTATAAAATAGGTTTAGTATTATTGCATTGATAAAATACTTCAAGCCTAGAGATTGTGCAAATTATATTTCTGAAAATTAAGGTAATTATATACATTATTCGGCTACCTACTCATTAGCTTCTGAGGATGTAATAGGTAGGTTTAAAAGATTGGACTTAAATATTAATGAACTGAACAGTATACAGTTAAAGTGCTTGTAACAATGATAAGCACTTCAAACAGGTAATTTTGTAGACTGTGCTAATAGTACTCAGAGTTCTTAAAAGCAGGACTTGTTTTGTGTGCTATTAAACTGCATCTTTTTTATATCTTCCTTATTTCAGTCTTGAATGAGCTTTAAATCTGATTGTGCTTTTTTACCCTGTTTGTCTTCTCTTCTAATTCCTCTCTTTCATAGAATTCTTTTTCATCTCCCATGTTCCATACTTCATCATTTTCTGTCATTACACTTTCTCTATCCCAGAATCTCACTGCTTTCTTCTGTTTTTCATGTGATGACTCCTTCCCCTATTTGCACACTTTTCACTCAGCCACTTCCCTTCTCTAAAATATTCATCTTCACTATGTTCTGAAATATTTTGGATGAAAATCACTGATTGTCAAACCCCACAAATTCCCGCTAATCATTGTAGAGATTGGATGAGAAATGCAGTGCCTCTAGGTCACACAGCTCCAGCACAGCTACTGAGGACACAGCTCTCTGTGAAGACTGAAAACCTTGGAGAGCTGTGAATTCCCGTGGTTTACAACTGGTCCCAATAGAAGTCTTGCCTGTTGATAAAGCTTTATGCCGTTCTTAGGCAAGTAGCACTTGGACAGTCAGGTGTGCTAGGACTACATCGATACCATCAGTTTTCAATGGTTTGGATGCTTGCATCCATCCTTGGGTCTTTGTTCTCTGCCAGCCTCAGTGTGTCTCTATTGCTTCATTCATGTTGTGTTTTCAGAGAGAACAGCCAGATTCTCCAGACAAAACCACGGTGCTGGTTTGTTCCCTGTGATCAGTACGAAAGAGACACACCCCAGGTGACACCAGGCCACACCTCAGCACATGCACAGGATGTGTTTGGCACCATGCTATAGAAACACCTCTCTCACAGGACATGGCAGAGCCCAGTGCTATCTCAGCTGGGAAACCACAGACTGTCTGAAACACATGCATGTGTCCCATGGGACCCAGCCTGTCCCAGCAGGAGTGCAACCAGCCCACTCTGGCCACTGGTACTCATTGGTATGGACAGGAAGTCATGTGGCACATCTTGGGGCTGTGATTTCCTCCCTGCAGCAAAGCATTTCAGTGGTGTATGTCTTATGTACTGCATGCAGCATTTTTATTGTCTGTGAAATGGGCAGAATTGACTAAGACAGAATGCCACAGCACACAAATAGAGAGGAAAGGCTCAGGAGCCTCTATGCTAACAAGGGCTGTCAGAGCTTCCAGGGTCTCTGCCATGAACCTAGGAACTAGGGTCTGAAATCTGCAGGACAAGATGTGGAAGCTGAAGGGTTCACAGCCAGAGGCAGTTTACATGTGAGTGGTATCTGGAATGGATAGGAGAGCCTGAGTAAGTACCACATCAGTCAGTTCAATATGTTCTTGGTGGTGTCTTTGCCACTGTTGTAGGGATGAATCAGACAAATGTTAACTTCAGATTTATGAAGTCCTGAAAAATCTATTTAATCATGTAAACAGTACATTTCATTCTCTCCAGAATTTTTTTTTTTTCAGAAATTCAAGCTTATTTCAAATTTATCTGGACTGATACTGAACTTTACTGAACAATATTTCCCACCAGCTGCATATTCTGCTGTATTTCAGACAGTTCTTTTCCTTGCTTTTTTTATCTCCACAACACAAATCAAAGGGCTGGGAATGCAGGGATTCCTGTCCTACAAATGGTGAACTGCAATGAAGACACATCCAGTGCACAGCAAACTCTCTGTATTGTACTTTATGCTTATTTTGCTTGATCCAATATCTCTAAGGTCAATGGATAGTTTCTCAGTAAATTCAATATTCATTGAAATTGGCCTCAAGTTATCTTCTCATCTGAGAATGGTGAGAATACACTGGGTTGTTGATTATATAATGACAATGTTATCAGTGTTTTTAGTAACAATGCAAGCTTCTTTAGAAAAATAAAGTTCTTCTATTCTTGTCAAGTCTACTTTAATGAGTGTACACTCTCTTACCTGAATAGGTAGGTGCTGGAGGATATTTTTTTAACACAGACCATTAAATTTTTTAATTAAGATATAAATGTGTCATTTTACACATAGGTAATGTACAATTTAATAGAAATAGAATAATTTTCATGAAAAGACAATAAATCGACTATTAAATTGACTATGGGAACATCCTTATTTTTCCTTCACTTTTTTCCAATAGTTTGTTAAAGAACCAGGCAAATAATTTTTTCCCTGACAGCATGATATCTGGGCAGCAGATATTCTCCTGAATTTAGCCCATATATTGTTATAATTTCATTATACTCATTAAATATATATATATGTATGAGCCCTCTTGTGGCCAGAATATCTTCTATGTATTTTATGAAATCATCAAAAACTCTTGGCCTGGTGAAGTAACTGCCTCAAAATATCTAGAGAACACTAAGTTCAAATTTTTTAAGTTAATATTTCTAATGTCAGTTCCCTTTCATTTTTTTATAACAATGAAATCCATTTAATTTTCCTTTTCTTTCTTTCTTAATTTACTGTTTGTAGCTAAAGTGCCCAGGAACTTCTGGTTTTGTAACAGGGGGTTTTACTTTAAAGTCTTTATATGTATCAACTATTTCAATCATATAGAACCAAATATGACCATCAGTCAGAGTTTTCTTTATTTATTACTGATCTGGAGATGAACTCTGAGGTGATTTTGAGGTGGAAGAGACTTTATTTCGTTGCCACTTATCACTCTTCCCTCATAAATTCAAGATAAAACATGCCAAATAATCCAAACTACATATTCTTATTTAAGAAAAATTCTCATCACCTGATACAACATTTTTCATAATTTTGAGGAGTTTTTGCTTCCCTTCATTCAAAAGACCTGTTTCTGCAGTGTAATGCATTTCTTTGAAAAGAAAGAGGAAGAATTTTACAGCTGTTCAAATTAACTCATGAACTGGGCCTTGAGAAATTAGGTAGTAATTTTCATTGATTAGATAAAATATCAGCACTCTGTGGTTAAAGTTATAGTAAATTTGCAGACAGAAAAGGGATGACATTTTAAGTTCAAACGCTGTGTTCTACTCTTCACAGATTTTTCCACTACATAAGGTCTGTTACTGTGCTCAGATATTTAATGTAGCATAATAATGACATTTTAATGTATATATGTCCCAAACATGTACTGATTATTTGTTTAAATTCTGCTGATCAATAGTGTTTGCTTAGTTACTTCCCTAAGGCCTGAAAAGAGACCAAAAATATACTTTTTGTTGTAACTAGCTATTTTGAAGTTCCACTGGAGAGTCTTGGTTGCAATGCCTTAATCTTCTTCTATATCACAGTGTTTATGGCACTTGTGTACAATTATTTGTTTATGACTTTGATATATTTTTATATATGTTCAAGAAATGCAAACAGTCAACACATCTCTTGGTATTTATTCTAGTATTTTATTTTTGGTTTCCTATATTTTTTATTTGCATCTATCACAGTCATTTTAGTAGTCTGGAATCAGATTAAAACTGGAGTGTATTTTTTAATTCTTGCACAGATATTCTGTATCTATTTTTTCCCTAAGCAATGTGGCATACATTTATATAGCAAAATAAATTCCATATTCACAAACAAACCGGTGTTCACTGTTATAATTACTATCATTGCATCCTTGGTACAAATTCTTAAGAAACTCTTTGCCAAGAGTCACTGTAGAATGAACAGAAATTAAGACTTTTGGAACCTGATACCTCAAAGAAATTAGATGCACAGGAAATATGCAGGATTGTAAAGAAAATACATCAGGAGAGAGGCAAAGATTACTGAATTAAATGAGGAGGAGGAAAAGCCAAACATTACACTCATTAATGGTGAAATTAGGTAATTTTCTCATTTTCAAAATTTGGAGGAATGTAAATATTAATTGGGCAGAGCAGTGGGTAATAATTCATAGACTGATTGATTTCTTTCACAAAGAGAAATTCAGCTGCAGAACTTTCTGAACAGAGTCACTTCTCATATGAGATAGGTTGAGGCTACCCAGAACTGAGGTGGTCCATCTATATTTAAGAATATCTTATATTTACAGCTCTGAAAAGAATATCAATCAAATGTCCATTTCATTACAGTTACTTTGATATTTTCAGAATTCTATTTCAGTATTATTTTAATTATTGAGAATGACACCAAGCTAATGAAGGTTACTTTAATATGAAAATCTTTTCCACCTGCATGTGGTTAAGAGTGGCATTTTTCTTGAAAAAACCCTGCAGCACCAGTTACTAAGCACTTAAATGTGCATCTCTCAGTGAGACAGTAAGTAAAGACAAGGCAGCTGGTTTATTTTATTTAATGTTTCTTTCTGTCAAAATAAACTTTTTTAATGCATCAAGATGTAGAAGCTTGCTCCTGCCATATGACAATGGAAATTATAAAACAGTAGGTTCAAGAAAGGCAGATTGTTAAAGTTGGGTATGCATGGCTGCATGCAGTAAAATATTGTGTACGTCATTTGTGTGTACAAATTGCACAGAAATTGGGCCTTGGCTGGGTAAACAAGACATCCTTCTGCAGTACGTGAATGAATCATGGGATCATAGAATGGTTTGGCTTGGAAGGGACTTTAAAGATCATCTAGTTCCAGCCACCCTGTCATGAACAGGGACATGGTTGTCCACAGACCTATCCAACCTGCCCTTGAACACTTCTCTGGGCACAGCTTCTCTGGGCAACCTGTTCCAGTGCCTCACAACTTTCTGAGTAAAGGGTTTCCTCCAAATATTTAACCTTAATCTCCCCTCTTTTCGTTTAGAACCATTCCTTCCTTTTTCTATATCTGCCTGTGTAAATCTCCCACTTTTTCAAAAGCCCCCTCTATGTACTTGAAAGGCCAAAGTGAAGGAGGCTGGAGCCTTCTCCTCTCCAAGCTGGACAACCCCATCTCTCTCCCCATTGTCACTGTTGGAGAGGTGCTCCAGGCCTCTGATGATCTTCACAGTCCTGCTCTGGAGCCACTCCAACAGTTCCATGGTTTTCCTGTGCTGGGGAGCAGACCCTGCCCAGGTGGGGTTTCACAGTGAACCATACCATAACTCTGTCAGCCACTCTCTGAACTCAGACTCAGAATTTAGGTTGCCCCTGATCGAAGATAGGGAGATCAGGACTATGAGGTTTGGCATGTGATTCTCTCTGTTGGTTGCTCACATTTCAAGTCCTGGCACAGCAGGGAGAGCCACCCCTTAAAAGCCATCTGTCTTTCTGTTTTACAGGTGGGTGCAGCACAGCAGGCCAGACTGAAATCAGGGGCCCTTTTTTTTCCAGGGATGTTAAATATAGGATGATATGTTCTCATCCAGATGCAGGATTAGCACAGTCTGCTTACTCTCAGGAACAGGGCAGAGGAGTCCATAATGAGTGAGTCCTTTGGGGTTTGATTTAACTGCTCTAGAGTTCAGGAAGTTCTTCAGTCAATCATTTGGGTGGCCGTGGATAAGCACAAGTCCATATTGTCCCTCTCTTGGTTCAGTTAGAAATACACTATGCTTGGCCTGGAGGGATTTAAGGAAATTGTTTTAGCAAAACAGAATGAAAGGTATAAATGGATTAAAATTCATTTATTATATGACATTCAGTTTTAAAATATTTACTTCTATGTCCATCATGCAGAGTTGTATGTCTTTTGTCCCCCTTGGGCTGTTCTGACATCATAGTAAGAATTTCGGGGAAAATTTGCAAGGATGGAGCTTGTCAAATTGGAAACATTTTGAGTTTACCATCACCAGTATGAATGTTCAAGAAGAGAGGTGCATTGAATAGTACTTGCTGTTGACTTTGTTCCTGATTAAAGTCATATTTAAAATTTGCTTGCAAATACATTCAACTCTTAATGAAAAAGATATACAACTCAATTTAACATTCAAGTTAAAACATATTCCCCTGATATAAGAATGTGTATGCAGTGGCAATTCCATATCCAGTTAGAGTCAACAACATGCTACATCCTTTTTGAAACCTTTTACTAATAGACATAAATGGAATTTCCCTTTCCTCTTCAATATGAATTATTACTTGCAGGTATTTTATGTTATTGTTTATTTTTTAATATTGAACATATTCAAACTTTCTAAGGGTTTGGGTTGTTTTTTTTTTCAAATGTATGAAATAACAATTAGTTACCAGCTTCTGTTTTAAATAAAGGTGGCTGCAATTGTAACCATCTGGATATGAACTAAAGTAGTATTGTCTCAGTGGGTAGTAAGGCCAGTATGACCCTGATTCCTCCAGTTCTAAAATAAATGGAAAGACCAAAATTATTTAATGAGAAATTAGTGAGTTTCTAATGTTATGAACACCACCTGTTGCTGAAACAGTGAGAATTTAATTTGTCTTGCTACCTCATAAACCTCAACCTCAGTGGGTAAATTATCAGGGGATGGCAAATTCTATACCCAGTTTGTGAACACAGGTAGAATCTTTATGAGAAATTCATGTTGTTCAACTGAGATTATTGTTTGAAATTCTGATATATAGTGTGAACATAAAGGCCTTTATGATATGATTATTTATTGATGCCTTGAGACGTTACCTAGAACAGAGGCTGGACAGAGTTAAAGGCAAGGACTTGAATCTATCACACCTGGTGGCATTTGTGCTGTCAGTGACTATTTTATCTGACCCAAAATTCCAGTGAAGGAGAGATTTTGGGAAGCAAGCAAAAGAGTTCTTTGATCTCACATTTTGAATTAAAGAGCAGTTGTTTCAGTGGCAAAATTCTGTTCTTTAAGACATGGGATCAGAAGGTTTGGAGATAGTCTCTCAGAGAATATTTTATTTTGTCTAGCTAAGAAGGGATGCTTGGGAGGGATGTGTGTTTGTGACTCATTGTGAATGAGGTTTGTGATACACAAATAAAAGTCTGATTGCTTCAGTGGCTTCACACAGGTTTCCTTCCCTCTACAAAGACTGTCTAATAAATGCATAAGCCTTGCAAATACCTTCTAAGCACAAACTAGTCCAGTTAGACACTTTTACTGACATGTCTTTGGTAATTGCTAATGGTTCTGGGAGTTTGAGCCAAATGTTGTATCATTTGTTCTCTCACCTATATGAAAGGACTTCTGAACGTTCTTCCTTCCTTTGCTCCCTTCTTCAACCTCTAATACATTTACCAACCTGCTCATCTTTTGAGATTGATATGGTTTGGTTCTTGACTGGCCATTGCCTTCTTTCTACCACCATTCTACAGTAATTTCCACCTGGGTTTTTCACAGATGACAAACAGAAAAAAGCCAGGCATAACACAGTTTATGATTCTTTGCTTTTGCAAGTGCAATCTGTGATTCCGTCCCATATCTAGGTGCCAAATATCATTTAGCATTCTCCAGAATCTTGCTTACTAAAGTCTCAGGGGAAGAGGGAAGCTATAGGGCTCCAAAAAAAGCACAGAGAAACTTAAATGCAACTACATTTCACTGTGATCAAAAATGCACACCAGATAAAGGTATACACTCTCTTTTAGCAAGACAGAAGCATGTTTCAGATTACAAAATTGTAATATGGACTTGGTTTATTTCTTTAGACCTATCACTCTTACTGAATACTGAATATTGGTTGGATTACGAAAAATGCTTGTGTTTCAGGGGTTGTTTTATTTGTTTTGGTGTTTTTTAGATACTGAAAGACTATCAGCTAGATTGCACTAAAAAGAAGCTACACTTTCAGCAACAAGGGTGTCATGTTTTTCTGATTACTTGAAAGAATTGTTGCTACCTTCCCTGGGGCAGTGTGGAGCATAAAGGAAAATAATGTGGGAATATTCCTATTTCTGAAATATTTCAGCAATTGCTTCCATAGCAAAATCAGCTTGTCTGGTACATAGTTGTAATATGTTTTGTTTTCAGAATTTTGGAAAGAAAAAAAAAAAAAGTATTAGTTAGTCAAACAAGAATATTCACTACATTATCAGTTTAACTGAAAGGAAAATATTCCCTTAACTAGAAAAAAATCTTAGAAATAGATACTTCATCAAATTTCTTTAGAGCAAGCCTAAGCTTAATACTTTAATATTACTGAAAAGCAGTTACAATAAATTCATCATTTCAGCTGTTTGAAGTAGTATATGGAAAACTGTGACTCAACAAGGCTCCTCCAACATATAGTCATGTTCTGGCCTCTGCACAAGGCTTGATAACATTCTCATGAATAGTTGATTAGGCTGTAGAGTGCAATGTCTGCATGCATAATTGAAGCTATACAGAAATAATTGATCTAATTACCAGTGCTATGTAACATCATTCTGGTTAGAGACCTGTCCCCCTGGCTGATATCTGCCCTACAGTTTCCCCTCAAAGAGCATATGGGATATCCTGAAGGAATCCTTAATATTCTCAGTTACTCTTTTGCCCTGCAAAGTCTCTTCTTGACTGCTGATAAACTGTGTTGAATATTCTGTAGTAACCAAACTAATCCCTGCTTCCATATCCAAGTAAATTATTGGAAGGCATCCAATCTATTTGCACATATGGATTTTCTCTTTGGTATTCCTATACCTTCTCATCATGAATGGTGGAATGAACAAAAAATACTAAGAAAATTAACAATTTTCAAGGGAGAAACAGCCCTCTTTCTCACCTCTTCCCAAGTTTAAGTATTGACCTACCTAGGATTAATCACAAGACACACTTGCAAAATACTTTGCTTTCCCCTCTCATGGGATTATTGTCACAGGCTTTCTGTGAAGATTTTGAACATTCAGGTATCACAGTATATAGAGTATGGGTAGAATTCAAGTGCTCAGAGGGGTTTCTTTGCAAAATCTCTCATTTCCACCTCTGTCAATGCTGACATCTTGACACATGAGCACAGTGCCAGGGTAGTTATTCAATATTGACTGCAGCAGCTTTCCCTGGAGAGTTTCAGGAGTCACACACCAGATAAAGGTATACATAAGCACACACCAAAAAAAGCAAGTTATCTGGAACTGTCTGTGATAAGTGTGAGCTAAGGATGAGGAAAAGGCTTCTCAGCATTTCCAGTCTCCAATCTGTGGGTTTGTGTACCTATAGTAACAGAGAGGCAACCTACCCTAAAAAAAAAAACAACAAAAACAACAACAACAACAACAACAAAAAAAAAACAGTGGTAATAAATAAGTACCAGATAGAAAACAGAGGTTATTGAAATAAGATTTTTAAACTACTAAGCAGAGTGGGTGGTCCAAAAACAAGGCAAGGATTTACTCTTCCAGTAAAAGAAGGAATTTGCTTCATATCATCTGATCAAATGTTCAGGGAGGAAAACTCTGAAAAGTTCCAAATTGAAAATGGCATGGTCCAGCTTTTCAAAGAAATATATTAAAATGATAGCTCAGTTTCAGAAAGGAAGGATACAAAGGTACTTGATGGTAAAATTATCAGTTTTATGTCAAGAATGACAAACTAGAATTTCTTTTCAAGATACCAAAGCCTTCATAACTGATGCAAACATAAAGGAATGCTTCGGGTGTATGATTCCTATTTAAAATATCCTTAACCGATTTATTGCAATGTGTTAGCTTATGGAAATACTATTGACATAAATTCAGAAATTTTCACTTAATGAATTTATGTGAATTTCCTTTCTAAAAGGATGAAATGCATCACTTTGGTGACACTCACAAAAAGTGTGGAAGTGAAAACAGTTTTGGTGCTTCATGTCAAAGCATCAGTGAAATCATCTCTTGGTTGTATCCAGATAAATCCCATGGATAAATCCAGAGAATTCTGTATACCAATTAATTGTAGTAGAACTAATTGCAGTAAATCTCAGGTACGTTAATTGTTTAGAATTTTTTCAGCTTGGGAAATTATTCCTAAAACAAGAAAATAACAATGTTTTAATGCATAAGGGTTTTTTCTGTGAATAAATTTGCTGATGTTTAATGAAATTAATAATTACTTAAGGAAAGACATGAAAAAACAGAGACTTAGGAATGTATGATAATATAAATCAAGTACATTTTAGGAAGTGAACTGTTTCTTTTATCTATTCTTGAAGTTCCTGAATTTAAGATTCAAATGATGCATCACTTCCCCCAATTGTCTGTCTCCACATACAAGTTTAATAATACAATTGGATTTATAGTAAAAATAATTGTGACTCTATCAGCTTAAATATAGGTTCTTTATTTGCATATAAATATATTTTTATTTTAAGTGTAGTATATAAAACCTTTTAAAGGTAAAGGAGAAGATCATATTCTAAGTTAACATCCTGCAAAACAGAATATTTTATAAATGCTTAGGAAACATATTACACCCCTTTATCTTAGACGAGTTCCAGCTTGCCCCTACCTTATCTATAGATTTTCTTCTTCTTCTTTTTTTTTCTCTTCTCAATTCTTTGCTGCTTTTGTAAAGTAGTTACATGTACAAGCTGTGAGCACAGCCTTGCTGGCACACGCACCCAGGTGTAAAGCTCTGCCTTGGAGGAGGCTCCTTCAGGGCTCCGAGGAGTCACTGCTCGGTGTAGCAGTGAAGTGGAAAAGCACAATACACCTGAGTGGGTGGTGCATGACAATAGTAGAGGCAGGAAAAGTTAATTCAGCAGAAATAAATGAGGTGCCAACTGTAAAGCATCGAACTCTCCTAAAGTTTTCTACCTCCCTCCCGTCTCAAAGTTCTGCTTCAAAGACGCCAGGTCTACCCTGCTGCTGGGCAAAACGCGAAGTGGTGATTGCACCTTGCTCTGAATCTTTCAGCACCAAAACCTGAGCTGTCGTAAAGGTATGGTGGGAGACATTGGCAGCAGGGGGAAGAAGACACTCGTAGGCTGCGTTCCCCCTTCAACCCCACTCCCATCCCAGCCCCGGGGCCCGGCCCGGCCGCTCAGCCCCGCGGAGCCGCTCCGCGCCCGCGGCCACAGCGCGGCCACGGCGCCGGGCGGGCAGCCCCAGCCCGCTCCTCTCGAGCTGTGCCCGCCGCAGAGCTGCTGGTACCCACAGGAAGCTTGGGAAAACACTTTGGGGTTCTGCCAGCTTCTGAGGGTGGCCCCAAACATTACTCGTAGATATTTAAAAGAGTGCTATTAACAGTAATATTCAATTATTAATAGCTTGGCAAAATCCATCAGATTCTGTGCTTCAGCTTCCTCGTAGATCATTTCCCCCTCATGTGGGTTGGGCTGAAGGTGAGAGTTTTGTCTGTGGATATTTTTTACTTTAGTCTCATTTTAGCGTGCGAGCACAATGGAATATCGAGAATGCACATACCACAGTATTAAACAACAACAACAACAAAATGTACATAGAGTAACTTGGACTCAATGGCCGAGGAAGTTCTGAAAATCTGCCCCTCAAAGCACCTCTGGAGAACTGAAGGAGCCTGTTCAGGGCCCAGGATCCTTCAGACTTTTGGTGATGGGAAAGAGTTCCACTAGATTCTGTCATACTTTTACAGGATAATCCATAAAAGTAGTTGTAAAGTCACTCTGTCCAGGCCCACTACCAGCTAGTTGGATTCATAATCAGCACTGTAGCTATGGGTAGAAAACTCAAAACCGTTGTAAATGATCTTTCATTTAAACTTACATCTTCCATTTGAAAATGATGCTACGGAGAGATCCACCTTTAGGAATGGCAGAAGGAAATGTGCAACACTGGAAGGTGAAGTTTTGCCACAATATTTACTCTATTCCTTGTTTAAAGATGATAAAACCGAACACCTACAAACATCTATGCTTTCCATTGTATAGCATCCAGTGCTGTTGATTTTTATGTACTCAGGGAGAGTTTTCTCACAGTCTGGTGTTTGCATCTATTGACTTTGTAATCTGTAGACGGACTCTTAATGAGCAGAAAAGACAAGAATCTCAGATATAAAGCCTTGGAATAACAGTGGGCCTTTACAGCTTGTCAGTAGGAGAAAGCTCAAACATAAATATCTGATTTACAGAAGTAACACAACTTATTTTGATAGATTACATTGTTTCTGTTTCAAATTACTCTGTCAATTGAGAAGGAAGAGGTTAAGAGGTCATATTTTTAAAAAACATGCTTGAAAGGGCTCTTTCAAGGGATTTTTCATAAATTTCACCCCCATAATTAATTGCTTATTTGTGATATTGCAGAACCTCTACCTTGTCTGACAAACATGCTGATTTTGTGAAATGTTGCTTTACAAATATCCTCAAACAGACAGGAACAAGACCAAATCCCCTACATCGACTGCAGTGTTGTGACTTGCGCCACACAGTAGTTCCTGACATGTCTTCGTCACATCTTCATTTCAAGTTTGATCTTTTTTCCCTTGCTGGGTGGGGCTTTGTTGCTGTTTTGACCTGTTTCACTTGGGAATGGATCGTGCAGAAAAGGACACGGGTTTTTTAAGCAGAAGTGATGTCAAGGCTGAGAATGATCTGTGTTGAAAACTTTTTTTACCAGTGTTTAGCCAGCAAGAGATGGGGAAGGAGAAAGGTTAGGCTATAAAGGGTTGAAGCAAAGATCCCCTTGGCTACAGTGGGGCTTAACTTCATTCTTGAGTATCAACTGAACCCCCTGGGCGAGCCTATCCCCTGAAGACGGAGCCTTTTGTTTCTCCCGTGTCCTTTCCTTGTCACCGCCACCGCGGTGGTACCCACGGCCGGGGAGAACACCCGGCAGGGCACACTGAGCACCCACGGGCATCCCGCTGCCCTCCCTGGGGTGCGCCCCGTGGGGATGAGAGTGCCCCCGCGGAGCCTCCGGCCGTGCCGTGGGTCGGGACGCCCGAGCGCAGGCGTGGCGCAGGGAGGGCACCGCGGCCTCGGCGTGCGGCTCCTCCGAGCAGGCCCGGGTGGACACTGGCACCTCCTGCTCCGGGCAGAGGCGTTCGTGTGTCCCTGGCGGTTTTGCCCGGAGAGGAGGCGCTGGAGGCCGTGGCGAGTCCCTCGTCCGCCCCGTCCAGCGCAGCGCGGGGAGACGCTGCTGGTGCCGCGACACGACGGCGATGAGTTTATCAGCAGCGTGTGACACGAGGAGCGTCCCCCACACGCGTGGGGTGGCCAGGCCTGCCAGGAGCCGCCGCTCGGCCCCGGAGCTGGCCCTGCCCGCTGCGCCTTCGCTTTTCCAGGGGCTCGATTCCCCGGCAGCCGGCAACAGGAATAAATTACAAAGCCGCACTTAATGTTAGTGACTCTTTAAATGGAATTTTTCATTCAAACTTTGTCATTAAAATAGAAAGGCCTTTTGGTTGTGACCATACAGGCATAATAAATTGTATATGTTTGCGATACTGAATGAATCTTGCCCATATGCTGCACTGCAAGGCTACATGAATGAAGCATTTACCAAATCAGGCCCACCACATTAAACAGAAAAACAATCTTTATTCATGGTAACTTATCAGTTTCAATTAATCAACCTCAACAATAGAAATTCTGATGTGTTCAAGCAACTTGAAAGCAATAGGTCATCTCCAGGGCAGCCATGTTGTGTCTTTGTGCCTATGGCTTCAAACAAAGCAACATCTCCAATAAATGTACATCCCCACACACAGATGTGTGACTATATCTGTATAAACATCCAGGCGCGCTGAAGGCCCTGGTGTACACGTACTGCTGTACGTAGAAGTGTTTAGCTTTTTGTCATACAAAAAGTAATTGTTTTCCAGTTTTGGTTGGGTTTTGGAGGGGTTTTTTGCAGCTCCACAAGTTTAAACAAAAGAAAAGAAATTTCCATTGGATGACCATCCTTTCAGTTTCTCTGCTGCTATGTGAATAGCATTGTGCAAACCATTCCAACGGTATTGAAAAGGGGTAACCATTGGTTTGATTTGGTTACACGGTTTCGTAAAGAGCTCCCTCCCACTGCCTTAGGGTCTGTGAAAGGTCTGTGACCTGTTTAGAACTGCCAAGTGAAATGTCATGTCGCCCCTCCCAAATGGGAGTATCTGCATTCATTTGATCAGTATAAAAAATGATTGGGGATGGCGAGATCAGGGCTTTTGAATTGCAATTTATAGCAGTTTACAAAAATGCACATTGTTGGAAAAGAAAACATGGAAGTGTTTCTTTCTAAATTGCATTACCTGTGAAATGTCATTAGTCTTTTTAGGATATTGCATCCTATTTTTTATGATCTCAGAGAGAGATTTAAATGAAGAAGTTGAGCGTTTGCTTGAGAAACGAAAGGACAGCGCATTACCTACAGCACCTGCTAAGTTTTGCCATCAGCTGCTGGAGGAAATGTTTCCCCATTCCTCTCCAGCTTGCGTCCATAGTTCTGCTGTCATCACTTGGTGGTACCGTGTATTTCATGAGATCTTGTCATTTTAGTGCAATGACACGAGGCTGCTGCTTTCTGGGAGGGTGGATTGTTCGTGTCCAGGGTTCAGCATCCTCCTACCTCCCGCCGAGCGCTTTGACCACCGCCGCCTTGTCCGGAGACGGCTCCGACGAACGCTTAATTTGTTCCTCCTGCGATTGCCCGCACCTGAAATGAAACAAAACCAAAGCAAACGAAACACAACAGCAACGAAAAACGAAGGCTCGGTTGCACTGATTTAAAACTATTCTTCCTTCAGTGTGCCGTCTCTCACGCCGTATCCCGCGGGGCTGCGCCCTTAATGCGCCCAGCCCGGTGTTTCGGGGCGCGGGGGGCGCGGCTCAGGAGGAGCGCCATGGCCTGGGGCTGGGCACCTTCCCTTCCCCGCTCCGTGCCTGTCACAGGCCCCAGCACTGCTTTGGGAATGTCAGCGCTGCTGGTCACCGGGGCACGGAAGGGACCAGACGGGGGGCAGTGGCGAGGCCGCTCTGCGGACGGTGCGGGACAGAGAAAGGTGCAGGGCAAAGAATAGCGGGGGGATGCGGCTGTTTCAGAGGAAAGGCGAAGGGTGAAGAGGCCCCGGGTCTGCCCGGGACGGCGGGTGCCCTTGACTGTGCTCGAAGCAGGCCCCGAGGGCGGGGGGAGGGCAGGGATGCTGGCTGCAGGGCTGACAAACAAGGCAGGGAGCAGGGGGCCGCTCCTTCTCCTGCAGGTGCCGAGTCGAAGGGTGAAGCTCTCCCTCATGACCTCTACTCCTCACCTTGCAGGTGCTCTGCTGCCAGCAGCGCAGGGGGGGGCGGCTTGCTCTGAAAAGAGCACCCCGCCCTCCGGGCCAACTCACCGCGGCCTCGGCCAGCGGCCGCCTCACCCTGAGTCTCGTCTTCCCTCGCCCAGACCGAGCTAAACGCTGCTCGCCTAAAGGTGATGCCTCAGTATCACTGAGAGCCTTGAAGGGACGCCACGGTGCCGTGAGAACCCCTGGCAGGTCCCGCGGGCACAGAGTACTGCCAGGGCACGGTGTGTCCCTGTGTCTCCTTGGGCTGATCCGGACCCTGGAGCGAGGAGAGATGGAGTGGCCTCGCCGACGCCACGCAGAAGTTGGAAGTCAAGTTCCGCAGCCAAGGAAGGCAGTGGTCACGGCACCAAGCCTGCCAGAGTTCAAGAAGCGTTTGGACAATGGTGTCAGGCACATGATGTGATTTTGGGGATTGTCCTGTTCAGGCAGGAGTCGGGCTTCTATGACCTTTGTGGGTCCCTTCCAATACAGTGTTTTCTATGATTCTATGACCATGTTCACTGGGTCCGGCACAGATGCTCTTTGTAGCTGTCACCCAAGGCTGAAACGTTAAAACGGGACAGATAAATTATTAGGAGTAAAAGCCTTGAGCGGCTTAATTGGGAAAAGCAGTCCTGCTTCCAACCAATGTCCGTACAATTGCACACTGCAGTCCACCATTATTCGAGCTTCATCTACTATGCACTATATACCACCGTCTCCAAAGGATTGTTGCCCTAGAAACTTGTTTTAAATCTCCAGCTATATATCAACACCTTGTTTTAGCAGTCCTTGGCTGAATTACAGTTACACAGTTTGGCGCTTCTTTCAAATTTCCTCCCATCAGTTTGGCCAAAGAAAGGAATTTTTCTCCTTTAGAAATGAATTGGCTTAATTAGTAAGTAGATTAATGGCAATTGCTGGTGAGTTGGTTTCCAGCAGAGTTTCACCAGAGAGGGTTAATCGGAGTCAGGTCTGGAATCTTTCCCAGAACTGGCTGCCAGCCATTTCCGTCAACCAATCAACCCCGTAAACAAACGCGCCATCCGCTGAAATAGAGTTTATTTCTTACTGTCATCCCGCTGGAGTCATTTCCCTTAACAGCCGCCACCTCGCCATGGGTTTGAAATGATTCGCCCTGAACTCGGGGCTTCTAATTTTCAGTGATTTCCTCAAATACTTTGAAGCGTTCCTTCAGAGAAAAAAAAAAAAAATTTGTTGGGAGCATCGGCATTCAAACAAGTAACAAGTTACAAACAAGTAACCGGCTTTCAGCAGCCTCCGGCTAAGATTTTTCCCTTCTAGGAAGCTTATCATTCGAGGCAAAAACAGTTAACATAACAGGGTGATTCAAAACTCTTTCCAAAGCCACTGTCTCAAACGTGGGGCAAGCAAGAAAAAAATCAGCATTGACTTTGACATCTTTTTCAGCCTTTCCACTTATTTTTTTTTTCTATACGGATACAACGTATTCATACTTCGACTTGCAGCTGCATTAGTCTTGTTTAAAAAAAAAAAAAAATCCCTGCTGAGAAATGCATATAATAGGAAAAACAGATCGGCTGGACAGCAGCGTAATTAATGCCAGAAAGGGCTGAGGCCGGTTTCATAGTTTGTCTTTTGAGGATATCAAGACGAGACCTGGTGAAAAATGACGCATGCTTTAACATTTCAGAAAGCTGGCAACTAGCAGCGCTCCCCCTCGCCCTCCACCCCTCCTTTTTTTTTAACTTTATGCCTCTGAACAAAGGGGTCGGCAGAACTAGCTAGGTTGTAATGAGTTCTGTGTCCCTAGCACATTAAGTGCATCATGGAAACATATTGTATCGAAATAGTTTGGAGGAGAATACTGGGGATGAAAGAGAAAGGGTGCTTTGATCAGCTCCCTGGGGTCCTGAGTGCGCGCAGACCGACTTGCAAGGACTTATTCAGCTCCAGCGAGACACACTTACAACGCCATTCAAAGAAATTTGCATATCTGTAATTTATCACATTTGTCCCCAACATTTTTGCAAGGTAAATAAAAGTTGGCTGAATAAAAAATATCAATCATCACAGGGCAACGGAGAGAGGGAGCCGGGAGCAGAGCGAAGTGTTTGTTTAACCAGACTCCGTTTGGAAAACTTTTGCTGAACGCGGGGTAAAACTCACCCCGAAACGTTTTGCAGTTTATTTCAAGGCGGTGACCGCGCTTGTGACCGCAACCGGAGCTCCGCTCCCCGGCCCAGCCTGGCACAGCCCGGCTGGGCTCGCTCCGGACCCCCAGGGCCCGGAGCTCCGGCATTCCTCGACACCACCGCCCCCCCTCGTGCAGCACCGAGCGGCAGCACCCCGGTCCCTGGGACCGCGCCTCGGCCCCGCAGGTCCCCGGAGAAAGGACTGGCAGAGGGGAAGCGGGGGAGGCAGAAATACAACGTCGGAAACGGCCCCCGCGAGGGCCTTGTTCAGCTTCAGCCGGCGGCGACCGCACCGCCACCGGCATCTTCAACTTGACCTTGGCGAGGGGTCCGCGCCTTCGCCTCATCTGTCACCCGCGCCCGGTGACAGTGATGCATTTCACGCATTGTCGGGGCAGGGCACGGGGAGAGCCGTCGGGGACGGGACGGGACGGGCTGGCTGCGGAGCGGGTGCGGTGTGTCCGGGCGGTGGGGGGGAACAAAAGTTATAGAGAGACGTTTGTGCGGCTAATTCCGTGAAAGGCGCGTCCCGATCCCCCCCGCGGGAAGGTCAGTGTCGCGGGCTGCGCTCCGCCGAGGGGGGGCCGCAGTGCTCCGCGCATCCCCGACCCCGTTCTCCCCACGCTGGCGGGCACGATCAGTCCAGACTCGTCCCGAAAGCACCGTGTTTCCCCCTATCTCCCAAAACTGCCATTCCGAGCCCACTGGCGGCGGTCAGGCACAAGAGGGGCTCTCCGAGCCGCTTTGAGGCTACAGGGGCTCTCCCCACTCGCCCCAACGCGCCTCGAGCCGCTTCTCTCTTCAGCGACAAGGGGCAGCTCCCCGTGGTATCGCCCGAGTGGGGTCGGCGCCGTCGGAGGTGCCCACCTCGCCCGGGGGCTCCCCCGCCCGCCATCCTCTGGGGAGCCGTCCGCCAAGGTCCGAGCCGTGGCTCTTTCCCGGGACACCTTTCTGCCCAGGGCCGGAGCGCGGGAGACTGGGGCGGCGAGCGGCCGCTCTGAATCGGTCCCGGCCCTTCGTGAACTCGGCGGCCTGTGCAGCCGTCGGAGCGCTCGGCTGAGGTATTTCCCACAACGGGAAGCCGCCTTCATCCGCCCCGGGGGTGCGGAGCTCCTCCACCAAGGAGTGCCCTCTCCCCGCGCCCCGGGACGGCAGAGGACTCGCTGCCCCGTCGGGGCGCGGGGCGCTGGCGGCGATGCTCCCGCCCGTGTGGCCCTGCCGCGTTTCCAGTCCTCGGGGAGCGGACAGCCTCCGCCCGGCGGGGCCGGAGGCTCGGTCCGCGCCGTTCCAACTGGAAATCCGGGGGCAGCGAGGATCAGGGGGACCGGGGCGGCCGCGGTCCGTCCGGTAGGGGCCGGGCAGGGCCGGGAAAGAGCCTCTTGGCAACCCGGTGCTGTCCTGCGGGGCACAATAGCGTGGCTGACGCGGGGGGACCGGGCCTCCCCTGCCTTCTCCAAGCCGCCAGGCGTTCCGGGTTGCGCAGAGCAGGTGCACGGGGAAAGCGGGGTCCGCGCCGATCCGGGGCGGCAGGCGGAGGCTGGGGGCGCAGGCATCGGGGAGGGCAGGGGGCGGAAGCTCCCGTGGGTCCCCCGAGTGCCGGCTCCCGGCCGCCCGGTCGGGTACTGCGCCCGCAGACGCAGAGTGGAGCGCTGCCTCCGGAGCCGGCGCCGCCGCCCCAGG